>OZ012739.1:555150009-555477509 GCA_963859935.3 Lathyrus sativus | reverse complement strand
GAAACTTGAAAGTGAAATGAAGAATATCATGAAGTGGAAAAAGATTTTAAATTTGATGTTTGTGATGATTATCATTGTATTAGTTGTTAGGCGTAGTTAGGGTATTAAGGTTTGTTTGGAAGTATTATGTTATAGTTTGTTTGTAAGGATTAATTTAAGTTTTGGTTCTAAGAATTATGTTTTTATGTTTAGTTAAAGTTTGTATCAGTTTTGGATTGTATCACTTCAACATGAATGTAATTGTTGGATTTTAATATATGGATTCTATCAGTTTAGTTAATTTCAGTTTTTGCAGTTCAACATGAATGAATCAGTTTTAGTTTTGCATTGTATTAGTTCCACATGAATATAACAGTTAAATATAATGTTAACTTGCTATGCAACAGTTAAAGTGTTTTAATTTGGTCTGTCAAAGCATAATCCACATGAATATAACAGTTTTGGATTCTATCATGTCAAAGTGTTTTTAATTTGGTCTGTCAAAGCATAACCAACAATTAAAGATTATGTTAATTTGGCTTGTCAATGATATATTTGGTATGTTATGTTTTTTATGTTTACAACAACAACATGATACATATAAGTTGGTTCTGCTTTTAGGTTCATTTCATAGTACCTATAAACAACAACGGCAGCAGGATAAATAAACCTGTAATACTTTCCACAAAATATACTTGTTCCAAAACAACAGCAGAATACACAAAATATACTTGTTCCAAAACAACAGCAGTAGAATAAATAAACGTGTTCATGACAGTAGTAGAATACACAAAATATACTTGTTCCAACACAACAACAGTAGAACACATAAACTTGTTCATGACAACAACAGTAGAATAAATAAACTTGTTCCAAAACGACAATAGTAGAATACATAAACTTGTTCTAGGTAACTAAATACACATGTTCCACAATTTAGAGTTTCTTCTTTGGCGTGGTCCTCTTTGTTGGAGTAGACCTCCTTGTTACTGGGCCAACAACATTCTTCGTAGCACTCAACCTAGTTGTAGGCCCAGGTGGCACAAAAGGTTTTGTTGACTTCCGTACAGACAACTTTTGTGTCTTGCCTTTAGCAACCTTTCCATTAGAAGTCTGAGATGCTTGTCTAGATTGTTGAGTAGGCTGAGTTGTTGAAGTAGGAGTGTGTTAGCTAGTTTGTTGAGCAGTCTGAGTTGGAGTATGATTGAGTTGGGCTGATTGTTGGCTAGTTTGTTGAGCAGTCTGAGTTGGAGTATGATTGAGTTGGGCTGATTGTTGGCTAGGTTGTTGAGTTGTTGTGTCCTTACAAGTAGATTTGTAATGTCCTACTTTCTTACACCTACTACACTTCACTAGAAAACTTGTTCTTCTCAATTTGCAAGCAGACCCATCAATTTCACCTTGTTCTAGGTTCCTCCTCTTTTTAGGTCTACCAGGCATCTTCCTGAACTTGGGTGGTTGCACATCTGGGTATGGTGTCTTAACCCACAAGTTTGCTCCATTAACAGGGTAGATCACATGCTTATAAACTGCCTTGTACCTTGAAACCCTATAATAATCTGGAATGTAAGTATCAATTTTGAAATTCCTACTCTTCATAGCAGAATGAGCATGAACACATGGGAGCCCTGTGAGTTCCCATCTTCTGCGTGAACATATCTAATCTTTCAGGTTCACAACAAACTTGTTAGCTTGATTTTCTATGTGCCCTACTTCAAATATATGTTCATCAAACATCCTAAATGATTAAACAAACAAAATACATTAGTCACATGTATGTCATAAACAAACAAAATACATTAGTCACATGTTGTGACATACCTTACTAGCCAGTTGTTGGTGTATGTACTTGTGACATCAAGTTTCTTTCTAATATTGGGCAAAATATCATTCTCATCCAAAGTTCCAAATCTCATTATGTTATTTGCCCATCTCTCCATCATGTATGTTCGGATGTCTTCTAACATAGTGATTAGAGGTTTTGCCCTTGCTTCAAGAATGACACTATTAAAGGACTCAGACATGTTATTGAGAACAACATCACATTTGTTTTCAGTCCTAAAGTAAGATCTACTCCAAAACCTTGGTGGAGTCATCATCATATGTTTAAATGCTTCTTCATTGATGGCCTTCATTCCCTTCATCTCTTTTTCCCATGCATGTGGGTATGTTGACTTGGCAGCCTTCCATATTATGTCCTTCGACATCTTTCCAGGAAACTTTTTCCTAAAATTGTTATAGAGGTGCCTAACACAAAACATGTGTTCCACCCTTGGCAGTAGCTCATCCATAGTAGGTAGCAGACCCTATAATAACATACAATGTAGCATTACAATATAGCATAACATAAACACATAAAACCATAAGAATAAATGAAAAACTTGTCTTTTATTGGCCTGAGATGAAGGTGTAAGTCAGGCATTCATCTTTGCCTCCAAGGTCATCAATTAACAGCTCTAAAAACCAAGTCCAGCTATCCTTGTTTTCACTCTCCACAACTGCATATGCTATGGGAAGCATCTGCTCATTAGGATCCCTCCCAATGGCAGCTAGTATCTTCCCTCCACACAACCCCTTAAGAAAACACTCATCTAGACCTATTACATGCCTGCACAACTTAAAGCTTTCCTTACACGCATCATAACATATGTAAAGCCTTCTAAAATATGGTCGTTCATCCTCAACACCTACTTGTACAGGCTCAACATTGAGCTTAACTGTTGACCCTGGATTGGCTCTTAACAGTTCATGACAGTAGTCATAGACCCTTGTGTAATCTCCCAAAAAAGAACCATCTACATAGTCTCTAGCTGCAAATCTTGCTCTTATAACTTTGGTTTTGTTGACCCCAACATTCCACTTTTTTTGTGCCTTCTCCTTGATATCCTTTAAACTCAACCTTGGATTATTTTTCAAGCTATTTTGAATTCTTTTACTCAACCACTTTGTACTCATCAACTTCACACTATACTCTCTACTGCAACTGTGTTTGTCAATTACTTTCCTGAGTTGCCAAGTGTCTTCATTTGACAACTTGCTATAATAAGCCTCCCACTCACAACTAACTTTACATATAACTCTTACCCTAACTCTGTCATTTTTTATAAACCTTAGGTCTCTACCATTTTGCACAGCATAAGTTGTTATTGCTTCTCTAAAATCACCCTTTAAACTAAAGTACATTCCCACATCCCACTTGTAACCTGACATGTCTTTTGGCTGTCTAAAAATTGGATGTTTTTTTCTTACAACTCCACTGCTATCATCACTGTCACAACCACTTTGCATTTCCTCACTGTCATTGTCACTCCCTTTACCATCATTTTCTACAACTTCTCCATTACCATCATTTTCATGACCAACTAGGGCATCAAGTTCATCCTCCTTAATCTCATCACACCCATCCGACTCATCCTTAAAAGCAACATCTTATGCACTATCATAATTGTAGTCCTCATCTATATTATCATCAGATGATAGACTTAAGTCATCATACACTGCAACTTTACCTTTTCCAATTCCAACATTACCTTGTTCCCCTGTAGCACTCCCTTTTTCAACTCCAACATTACCTTGTTCCCCTGTAGCACTCCCTTTTTCAACTCCAATATTACCTTCTTCCCCTGCAACACTCCCTTTTTCAACTCCAACAATATGTTCATCCATTGCAGGATCCTCATCAACTCTAACATCTCATACAGGATTCCCTTCCTCCAACCCAGCAGTGGCTTCATCAACTCTAACTTCACCTTCCTCCAACCCAACAGTGGCTTCATCAACCCTAACATCACCTTCCTCCAAACCAACAGTGGTTTGTTCAACTTCCACAACTTCTTCATGCAGTTGACTAAGTAACTCCTCTACCTCATCTACAATTTCAGCAGGGTCCTCATCAGCTTCATCAATAACAACATCACAATAGTCAGGTTGAGACAATGTGTGTTCAATATAAATATCAACATTTTGGTGCACCCTATACAGATATGCAATTTCTAAAGCACCATTGTCATCAACAAGTGGATTCATCCCAAATTTAAGGTTCTTGTAAAATATTGTTTCAAACTCCCTATAACCTAAGTCTTTCAATACACCAACTAGCTCAAAATAACTCCATCTGTCTACATCTACCCTCAAATCATCTACTACTCCATTCTCATATCACTACGACCTTCATCTGTGAACTCACCACTATGATGAATTTTGAGAGTTATGTATTCATCCATGATACCTAATCATATCATGTAAGTAATTAACGTTTACACTAACAAATTTACATAAACCCTATATCTGAAACTCTACCAGAAAACCCTAAATCAGAGAGAAATGAACTAACCTTTTGATTATGTCTCTTGAATCGTCTTCAATCCTCAATCAGAAAACCCTAAATCAGAAAACCCTCAATCCTTCGCGTCTGCAAACCTTGAATCGTCTTCAATGACTCAATGAATTCTCCAAGACTCCAAAATATGATTACACTTCTCCAAGCTTGTCGTGCCTTCTTCTTATAGGTAATGGTGGGTAATGGAAACATTAGTCTGAGTTTTTCTTCCTCTAAGACACTTCATATCCACGTCAGCAACTCCACTTGGACAAACGTGACAATTTTTTCAAAGTTTGACTAACGGCAACACACGGAAGGATAAACATGACGCCAATTTAAAAGTTAAAGGACCAACTTGCCACTTTTTAAAAATAAAGGACCAACATAGACCCCGAGCAAAAGTTAAGGGACTAAAAAGGTTATTTTGCCTTTATAATTTTTATTATATTTAAATGGTTTAATTGTTATGTATTTTTGGTGTATTTAATAGAAATATATCATTTTGCTAAGTCATATATCTAATTTAAAAATTTTATTATGACTTGGCAGAGTGCATGGTTGTTATTAATTTACAGTATAAAAAATTTTACACTCAGTACATTACTCTTTTTTCCATTTTTAAAAAGATTAATTTAATTTTAAAAATGGATCATTGAAGATAAAATTTCTATTTTTTTAGCCTAAAAGTAATTTTGTGTTAAAATTTTTCATTTCACATTCACATAAATATATTTAGATATAAATAATTTTTAATTTAACTTAATTTGAAATAAAATTAGTTATATAAAATTATTTTATTTAAAATCAATTTTGTCACTGCTCATTTAAGTACTAATTTATAGTATATTTACTTTCCTTTTTGTTGACAATATAGTAATTGATTTGAATCTATAAAATAAATAGGAGTTTCCAATTCGAAAAAACTATAAAGAAAATAAAATGTGTAATTTTAATTTATAGATTTATCATTATTAAAATTATATATATATATATATATATATATATATATATATATATATATATATATATATATATATATATATATATATATATATATATTTGACAAAATATTTAGTTATGTTTTTAACTAATGATAAATCTATTTTATTATATTCAAGTATTAGTATAATATATATTACTAAAATATCACATATAATTATAAAACAATTCATATGTTTGACTAATTGCAAAACATGAATGAAATATTATATTTTTTATTCATAATTAAATATAATGAATAAATGCCCGGTGGTCGATTGTAGTGTCGTTCTGTAGGCCCAAAGTACGCTATGTAGTTCCTCGACCCACCTCTTTTTAACTTCGCATAAGCTTTGTTTTAGGCCTCGTAGGATCACTATGTTTGCGCTTCAGCCTGCCTGTTTGTTTGTGGGTTCTCGAAATACGTGAAATGTTGCTTGGTGCCCAATTTGGCGATGAACTCTTGTAAGCTTTTATCGGTGAACAACGTCCCATTGTTGGTGACAAGGGCTTGTGGTACGCTGAACCGGACAAGTATGTTTCTCTTGTAGAAACGAAGTATGTTATGTGCTGTGATTTTGGCGAGGGCCTCAACCTCTATCCATTTCATGAAATAGTCGACTCTGACTATCATGTACTTGTTCTAGTATGACCCCATGGTGAAGGGGCCGAGGATATCCATCCTCACCAGGCGAAAGGTCACAAGGAAGAAAGGGTTTTTAGCTTGTTGGGCGGTGCTAAGTGCATGTCCCCGTGGAGTTGGCACTTGTCGTACTTTTTGACATGTTCCTTTGTGTTTTGCTGTATAGTGGGTCAATAGTATCCCGCTCGCAGGGCCTTCCGGGCGAGGGATCATCCTCCGAGGTGCTGGACATTGATTCTTTCATGGATCTCTTGAAGTATGTGGGAGACCTTGGACTCCTCGACACACTTGAGGAGAAAGATGGAAAATATCCATCTGTATAACCTGTCTTCAATCAATACGTAGGAGTAAGCTTTGCACATGATTACGTTAGCCTCTTTCGGGTCGGGGGGCAGTTCCCCTGTGGTGATGTATGTGTACACCAGGGTCATCCAACAGTTGTTGTCGTCGATGATGTTCACGTTGATGGTCGTGGTGGGCTTCTCGATGCTTGGTCGAGAAAGTACCTCCTGAATGACGAACTTGTTTTCGCTCTTCTTCTTCGTACTCGCGAGCTTTGATAGAATGTCTTCCCGGGTGTTGTGTTGGAAGGAAACATGTTTTACTTCCACGAAAGCAAACTTTTTCATCCTTTCTTTGACTAGGGTTAAGTACTCAACGAGGTTGTCGTTTTTGGCTTGGTACTCTCCCCGTACTTGAGAGGCGAGGAGCTGAGAATCAGTAAAGATCTTTACCTCTTTCGCGCCTAGATCCTCAGCTAAGCGTAGCCCTGCGAGGAAGGCTTCGTAGTTGACTTGGTTGTTTGAGGTCGGGAAGGATAAAGCGAGGGAAACCTTGATCAAGATGCCTTATTCGTTCTCAAGAATGATACCCGCCCCACTTCATGTTGAGTTGGATGCCCCGTTTATGTAGATGGTCCACCTGTGGGCTCCGTTAGTTTGGGAGACCGATACAGTCATTTCTGGCACGAAGTCAGCTAACACTTGATCTTTGAGTGTCTTCCTGCTTTCATACTAGATGTCAAACTCAAAGAGTTCCAGCGACCATTTGAGCATTTGACCGGCCATGTCGGGACAACTGAGTAGTTGCTTTATGGGCTGGTCAGTCCGTACCATGATCGTGTGAGCCAGGAAGTAATGTTGTAACCTTCTAGCCTCATTGATGAGATCCAGAGCCACTTTTTAGATCTATTGATATCTAATATCTAGGCCTTGTAGGGCTTTACTGGTGAAGTATATAGGTTTCTGCCTTTCGGAGGTTTCACAATGAGAGCCACGCTGATAGCCTCAGTTGCGACGGTGAGGTAGAGGTACAAAGTCTCCCCGTTTTCTGGTCGCGAGAGGACTGGAGGTCATGAAAAAAACTTGTTTGAGATGATGGAGTGTTTTCTCACACTCCTCGGTCTATTCGAACTTTGCTTCCTTGCACAGAAGTTTTAAAAATGGAAGTGCGTGCTACACATATTTAGCTACGAAGCGAGACATCGAGATGAGCATCCCCTTTTAGGGATTTGATCGATTTCTTCGAGCCTAGTGTTAGAAACTAGAAAAAAGCTCTACATTTGTTGGGGTTTTCTTTGATTTCTCATTTTGTTAGGTAAAAGCCGAGGAGCTTGCCTGCTCCGATGCCAAATGTGCACTTCTCCAGGTTGAATCTCATCATGTATCTTCTCGCTGTGTCGAAGACCCTTTTAAAATGGAGGGTGTGGTCAGTTTCTTCTTGGGATTTCGCGATCATGTTGCCCATGTAGACCTTGAGCATGTCCTCGATCTCACCTCATAAGACTTTGTTCATCATCCGCTGGTAAGTAGTGCCGACGTTTTTTAGGCCAAAGGGTATTTCATTGTAGTAATAGTTGTCCGACTCAGTCATGAAGGCCGTGTGTTTCTTGTTCGTTTTTGCCATGTGGATTTGGTTGTACCCCTAGTATGTGTCCATGAAAAATAATAGTTTGAAACATGCAGGGTTGTCTACCAAATTGTCGATGTTAGGCAAAGGATAAGCGTCTTTTGGGAAAGTCCTGTTAAGATCGGTATAGTCAACACACATTCGTAACTTTCCATTAGATTTTTTTAACGAGTACAACATTAGAGAGCTAGGTGTGTACTGGGACTTAGAAATAAAAATTTTCTCTAGGAGGTTTTTTACAGCTAATTCAGCAGCCTCCGCTTTTTCGAAAGATCTATGATCAGCTGATGACAGGCAATGTCGGGGTCCATCCCGGACATCTCTGTAGTGCTTCATGTGAACAAGTCAGCGTTTTCCCTTAGGTTGGCCTTCAGTTGCTTCCTTGCTATGTCGGGGAGTCCGTGCCGATCTTCATGCCTTTGTCCAGTTCATTTCCGAGGAAAATGAGCTCAAACTCGCCATCTGGAATGGGGCACATAGGATGGAGAGGTTCCCCGTTGTTCCTAGATGTTGGAGATACGTATGATGCTGCTCCGTTCTGCTTCTGCTTGTTAGTAAAGTGGATGTCGAGGTCGACTGAATTGACGTGGGGTAACAACTTCTGCTTCTCAGATTGGGCTGGCTTGCTAGCAGCCTTGGGCGTCATATTGATCGAGCTCAGCCCCTTTGTGTCTGTTTCGAAGCATCTTGTCCCAGCCTCAATGTCCCCGAGAAGAATGACGATGTGTCCCCTGGTCTTATAGTACTTCATCTTCAAATGGGTCGTGGACGACATGGAGGTCAGCTTTGCTAGAGTTGGTCTTCCTAGGATGCATTGGTACAGAGATGGGAACTCTATGACTAGGAAATGGACTTTGGCTTGTCTGACGGTTTCCTCAGCGCTGAAGGTGATGAGTAGCTCGACATATCCCCATGCCTGTCGTGCCATTGAAGCCTTGCAGGTCGGAGTTTACATACAGTGTCAAATGCCTCTTGTTGAGTTGAAGAGTGATGAACATATGAGCGTACATGTTTTCGGTGGAGCTCCCCTGGTCGACAAGGATGCAACGGACGTCGAAGTTCGCCATCTATGCTTTCACAAGCAAAGGAATGTTGGAGTTGGGAGAACCACATGGAAGTTCCTCGAGGTAGAAGGTGATGGGATCTAATTTTCCCCGAAACCTGTTGAGGGTTGCATTCTGGTTCGAGCTTGCATCAATCAACTCATCAAATTTTATTTTCACCGACCCCACGGTAAGCTTGTTGAATCCCCCACCGAATATGACTATAGTGGAGAGGAAGTCTTCCCAGGTGCTGTGAGTAGACAAGTGCGTGTCGGCCTCGTCAGGGATGTAGAAGTCCTCAAGTCGAGATACGCACAGGGAAACCTGTAAGCCGATGTCACCAGGGGGTGATGCTTCCTCCTCGACCTTCTTTGTCTCACGGACGTCCTGCCAAGGAGCCCGCTCCTCTTGGTGTACTGTTTCAGGCGTCCTTCCTTGATGAGGATTTCGATTGCATCCTTGAGGTGGATGCATTATTTGGTGACGTACCTGTGGCTCCTGTGGAATCGACCGTACTTAGATTTTTCGATGTTTGGCTTGAGGGGTGTCGGCTTGGGAAAATGAACCCCACCCTGCTTCACTTGACGGCGCCTCTGACATTCCAATAGTCGAGCATCACATCGATATTTTCAATGTGATCGTGTGGGTCCGTCGTGCCGTCATAGGTTGCCAGACTTGGCGGTATTTCCATTTCGACGGGGAAGGGAGTTTCCATTATTGCTCGGGACAGCAGACCGCGGGGGTCGTCTTTGTTGCTTCGGACTGGTGAGTACGACGGAGAGAGGACGTGCCAAGGAATTCTGTCGCGACGCGACAAATTTCTTGGTCGACCCCTCGACTTGTCCAGTTGCCCCCCCCCCCCCCCCCGACTTTGCTCCTCTTGGGAATAGGAGAGCGCCGCTCCTTGCAGGGAGGAGTGCGATCACACTTCTGGGTAATCGCAGGTTGTGGCCTCTCTAGCCACGGGCGACGTCCGGGTTGTCATGGGGGGAAGCTTTGAAACTTATCCCGTTGGTGTCTCCGCGGGGGAGAGCGTGATCGACGGTCTTTCTCCAGCATTCCAATCCGTTTATTCTGCTGGAAAATAATGAAGTTGATCTGGTTGATTGCTACGAATAGGACCACCATGGTAGGATCGGTGTTGGGTGGTATGGGAATTGGTTGAAAAACCCTCGGATTCTTGAAATTCTGGACGGCGTTATAGGCTGCATTATCGAAGGAGGGAGAAACGGTGAGTGTGTCCCTAGGGTCACCCTCTTCAGTAACACCCGTCGCATTGTTGTTGATCGGCCATGATGATTGGTAGGTTTTTGAAAGTTTTCTTTGGTCTTTAGGTTTTAGAGAAAGAAAAGACATGGCATCAAAGGTTTCCCACATACGACACCTCTGATCTTACTGGGATCAGAGATTCAATTAGCAGCAAGTAACACGTCGTGAGCTCCAAATTCTCCGATGACGGAGAAGAGGAGGGGTGTACCTGTAAGACACTCTGATGCCAAAGTAAGGTTTATAGTGAATAGAGAAAGCAAGTATAAAATAATGAGAGTGAATTCAGAATACCTGACCCTACTACGGAGGAGCGTATTTATAAAGCCCCTAGCGCTGGGCCAAAGGTCATCCATTGTGGGCTGGATTGTTCGGTCCACATGGATGACTGCCAGAATCCTATGTGAAAGTAGGGAAGACCAGTGCGTGGTCTTCATCCTGAGTCAATTGTTCCACGAACTCCGGGAAGTGGATGACTTGTTCTTGAGGACGAAAGCGCCCCACGAAAGGCATTGGTTTAGTTGGTGACGCATTCTCGCGTGAGGAGCATGTGGAGAACGTGGCCTCCAACGACTATGAAAGATTGTGCCTGTGTTAGACCCTTTTCAACGCAGAGTTGAAATGGGTGTGTCCGACGGTGGGTCAGCCTCATACCCAATCCGAAACAGACATTTTTTTATACTAAGAATTTAGCTATTTTCTTTTTTACAATTAAAAAACTAATTATTATTGTTGACTAGTAAAATTATATACTTTTTTACAACAAAATATATGTAAAACTAATCATTTCTACATTTATTAAGATAATTTATTATTTACCTTTACTCTTTTACTCTTGTCAATATTGTTTAAATGATCTCTCATCATTTTATTGAAAAAGGTAAATTACCTTTCATCTCATTCAGATGCATTATAAAGTGGGCATTTGATTTCAAAAAGTGAAGCTTAAATTAAGGATGATTTTCCTTAAAAATATTTTTGAATGTCTTTTTGTATCCATTCTCCTTTTGGTAAAATAAAAACAAAATCTTCTATTCCATTTTTTTACTCTTCACTTTTTAATATTTTTTTTTTATTCATCATTTTAAAAATTTAATGCAATATTAACTACTTTTTATTTATTTATAATATTTGATGATATTAACTTATGTTTTATTAAAATCAATCCACAATTTTTAATATAATTTTTTTATTTAGTTCTTAATTTGTGTTCCTAGATATAAGTTAGTATCACCCATAATATCTTTAAATATTTTTTGAAGAAAATAAATAAATAGAATAAAATGATAAATAGTTAAAAGAATTTTAAAGTTTTTATTTATTAATAATAACAAAAAAAAGTTAGTATATATAACTCTAAAAAAAATTGTAAATATAGTCAAATGAATATAATAAAAAGTCAAAAATTGTAAATATAGTCAAATGAATATAATAAAAATAATCAATATTATGTGTCAAATTTTACTTATTTATATTTTATTACCACTTAATTGTGTCAAATTTTTTTATATTTTAATGCATAGAGATTACTAACTCACAAAACTGTGAATAATTTATCGTGATTTCTTTTTTGGTAATAACTTTGTTGTGAATATTGATGAAAGAAAAAAGAATAATAAAATCGTGAATTGATCATGATCATTATTCAGTAAAGATGGGTGGAAAAAATCTATACCTATTTAAATAGATTACAACATCCAGTAAAACAAACAATAATAGATCACGCATCTTCATTATTAATTTTTACAAAGGAAATAATAACTCATTAAGTTTAATTCGCATATTCCTAATATCTATTGTGTATATATTCGGACATTAACATTTAAGGGTTATGTTTATAGTTTTCATAAATATTTTGATTTTGTTTTTAGTTTCTCAAATTTTTTATTTAAAGAATGGTTTTTAAAAAAATTTTAATTCACATTTTTTATAACTTAGCGACATAATTAACGATAATTTTTAACTTAGTGATTGAATTAGTGACAACTTTAGTATTAGGGATCAAAAATGTAGATGAAAAAATTTAGGAGGACCATTCTTTAAAAGAAATATTTTAAGGGACTAAAAACAAAATTTGAGATATTTAAAAAAACCACAAATATATTTAACCCAACATTTAATATCTACATTTTAAATTAGATTCAACGAATCCTAATTTGAGTCTCCTTCTTTTTTTCCAAATGTTTTTCTATCTCTAGCCTCCATGTCCTTGATAACACTTTCAAACAGTTCGTTATCTTCTTCACCTTTAATGCATAACTCTTTGATTGTCTGCCACATTTTTGTAGGGGCAACCTCGATTGATTTTTTGAATCTGGAGTTCCCCTGATTAACATCTGAGTAACGAGTCACAATAAAGAATGGATCCACCAGAATACCTTATGCCAGAGGAATGAGGAGGAAGACAAGGAGAGGATTCAGGAATCAGCAATATGGGATTACGATTAAGAGGATAAATTTAATTTTGTTCAATGCTCGAGGGTGTGGATCTTCAATCAAGAGAAGGAGACTAAGCCAAATGATATTTATGGAAAAAGACGACATGTGTTTCATGCAGGAAACGAAGATTCAAGATATGGGGGTCTTTGTGGTTCTAAGCATTTGGGGTTTTATGATTTTGAGTGGTCAGCGTCTGCGGCTGCTAGTCAATCTGGAGTTATGCTGACGATATGGAGGAAGGATGAATTGATTCTAATCTTTAGTTTCAATAGAAATGAATTCTTGGGGATTAATGGTCTTTGTAAAGGGGATAATATTTACTTAATCAATGTGTACTCCTCGTGTAATGTTGTGGAAAACAGAAGCTTTGGATGGAACTAATAGAGGAAAAAAGTAGGCTCCCCCCTGGGGAATGGTTGGTGGCTGGTGATTTTAACACAATCAAAATTTTGGAAGAGAGGAAGGGTAAGTAGTGTTTTAAAAACCAGACCGGACCGGCCGGTCGGACCGGGAACCGACCTATTAACCGGTATGGTTTACTAGTTCGATCGTTTGTGTCATCAAACCGGTGAAAACCGGGAAAAATCGGGTTGGACCGGGAAAAACCGGGTTTAGGGTCGGACCGGTTCTAATGCATTTTTTATTTTTTAATTAAAATTTAAATGCAAAAGTTAAAAAAAAATTGTTTTGATTGTTTTGAAATAATTTTACCTCCTTGGAACTAAACTTAAGTAGACATTAGAGTTATTTTGTTATAAATTATTCAATTATATTATATTGCAATTAGATTTTGTAATTTTGTATTATTTTGTTATGTGTGATACATTTGTTTAAAATTTGAATTTAAATTATGAACTTGTGAATTTATGATATGATATTTTCAAAAAATTTAAGTACTAGTTATATTTTTTTAGAAACTGAATCATCCGGTTCGACCGATTTTATATCTATATAATGACAGGTCTATTCAACCGAGTTATCCGGTTTAGTCATGCGGTTCGACCAGTGACCCAGTGGTTCGACCAATAAACCAGTGACCCAATATCCTCACCGGTTCGATGACCGATCCGGTTTTTAAAACACTGAGGGTAAGGTTAAAACAAGTTTAGATGAGATGGAGGATTTTGCTACATTATAGACGTAATGGAGTTGGTGAATCTGTCGGTGGTGGGAAATAGACATACTTGGTTCAATTCCAACAGAAAATGCAAAAGTAGAATTGATAGAATTCTTATTTCTGAGGAATTGATCAGGAGGTGGAGCGTGGTAGCACAATTTTTGGGTGATAGGGACAAATCGGATCATAGACCGGTGTGGCTGAAATCAAACTCTGCTAATTAGGGGCCAAAACCTTTTAAGGTGTTTAGTTGCTGGTATGCACACTCAGGTTTTATCGACTTCGTTAAAGAGATATGGAATTCGACACAGGGAAGGGGTGATTCTAGTCAAATTCTGGTGGAAATATTTAAATTCTTAAGGGAGAGATTGAAGTGATGGAACAATAGTGTCTTTGGGTGGGTGGACATGAAAATTGAGGAAATGGTTGGTGTTCTTAATGAGATTGAGGCGAGTGTAGATATTAATGTAGGTGTTATGTCAATGGAGGACTTAAGATTGAGGAGTGTAGCTAAAGCAGAGATTTAAAGTATTCTCCATATCAAAGAAAGTATCATCAAGCAGAAATCAAGAGTTAAATGGGTTAAGAAGGGAGATTTGAATACAAGATTTTTTCACTTGATGCTCAAGTCTAGTACAAGGCGTAATGCAACAACATTTGTAAAATCTGGATCAGAGTTGGTGGAGGGTGTTAGCATGGTAAAAAGGACCATAAAATAATTCTTTGATGCAAGATTCCAGAAATCTTATGAGTTGAAGCCAAGACCGAATATGTCACAAATGCCTAAATTATCTGCACGTGAGAATCAATTGAACCCTTCTCAGTAGAATAAATCTAATAGGCCATCTCAACGTGCGATGGAAATAAAAGCACAGGCCCCAACAACTTTAACCTTGAGTTCTTAAAGAGGTGTTGTGGGGATCATAGGTGGAGATGTTATCAATGTCATTCAAGAGTTTCAAAATACCGCTTCACTTCCAAAGGCAGTGTCTTCCTCTTTCATCACCCTTATTCCCAAAGTTGAAAATCCTCAGAGCTTAGAAGAGTGTAGACCCAATAGCTTAATTGAGTGTATATACAAGGTGATCTCGAAGCTCATGGCTTCCAGGTTGAGTAAGGTTATATGAAGATTGGTGTCAAATTCTCAAAATGCGTTTATCCCGGGGAGGCAGATTCTGGATGGAGTTTTGGTGTCTAATGAGTTGATTGATCTCACAAAAAGGAAGAATTGTAGATGTCTGTTATTCAAGGTCGACTTTGCACAAACATCGTAGATTGAGATTTTTTAATATATGTCCTGATTACGATGAATTTCTCTGACAAGTGGCTACAATATATTAGAGGAGGTCTCTCAACTGCAACCTATCTGTCATTGTGAATGGTGGTACTGCGAATGACTTCAAGGCTTTAAGGGGTCTTAGACAAAGGGACCCCTTGTCGCATTTCTTGTTCTCTCTAGTGGCAGAAGGATTAGCTCTGCTGGTGAGGAACACGAATGATATACATATTCTGAATGGATTTAAATTAAATGAGGAAGGATCCATCAGCTTAATTCAGTTTGTTGATGATTCTATAATAGTATTTGATGGCTTGTGGATTGATCTATAGGGTATTAAGTCTATATTAAGAGGTTTTAAGTTGATCTCGGGGCTCAAAATTAATTTCTGGAAATGTTTCCTTTTGGTCTGGGGACTGAGGATTCCTTCATGACTGTTGCTGCTCAATTCCTAGCCTGTAAATATGGAAGGATTCCATTCAAATTCCTTGAACTAACATTTGAAGGGAATCATATACATGTTAAATTCTGGAAACTCGTCATTGCTTGTTTCAGGTCTAGGATCCCAAAGTGGAAAAGAAGAACACTCTCAATAGGAGGAGAGTAACTCTCATTAATGATGTGCTAACAAACCTTCCAGTTCACCATCTTTCCTTCTTTAAAGCTCCAGTCAAAATTGTCAATGATTTGGTGTCAATTCAGAGGAGATTATTGTGTTCTGGCTCGGCTAAAAAGTTAAGTATGACATGGATTAACCAGAAATCGTTGTGCAAGCCCAAGGAATCTGGAGGGATTGGGATTAAGGAGGTTAGTGTGTTTAACAGAGCATTGATGACTAAATGGCTTTGGAGGCTCATTCAAGAACCAAATTCTATCTGGAATGGGATATTTGAAACTAGGTGTGGAAGCTTAAAGAGTAGGATATTTTTGAAGAATGTTCCAAGGCTAGCAAAGTTTGAACACTCTGGTGGAGGGATGTGATGGAGTTAGTAGATGTGGAGGTGGAAGAAGGATTCTTGAGGCATCTATCTTGTAAAGTAGGCGATGTTTCCCTAATGTCGTTTTGGAATGCTTGTTAGCTAGGTGGAATCCCATTGAAGATTTTATTCCATGAGCTATATGAAGAATCTGAAAGCAAATTGGGGGCTGTTGGGGACATAGGTGTGTGGGTTGGAAATGCTTGGCAGTGGAAGTTGGGTTTTGATGAGAGGAATCTCAATGGGAGGCTTTTGGAATACTTTAGGGATCTGCTATTTAATTCTAGGCCTCGTATGGGTATATCTGATACATTTGTGTGGAAAAGTGGAACTCATCAATCATTCATGGTAAAATCATGTTATGATTCTCTACTGCAAGCTAGTGGATTTGTTGAGCTGGAGATTGCTCCCAAGACTGCTCTAAAATTACTTTGGCAAACAAAGATTCCTTTGAAAGTTAAGATCTTTGGTTGGAGAATGTTGTTGGACAGGCTCCCTACAAGGATCAATCTGGTGGCCAGGGGAGTAATTTCGATTTCTCACAAAAGGTTTGCGTGTTTTGCTTTTATGTTATTGAAGATGTTAATCAAATTTTTTGTTCTTGTCCAATTATTCGTGTGGTTTGGAGATTGATATTGGACTGGGTTGGGACAACATGGTTTGTGGAAGAAAATAGTTGTGACCATATGATGTGTTGGTTCTCGAAGATGGATACAAAATGCTCGAACAAGTAAGGTTGCTTCATTTGAATAACTGCCTGCTGGACTATTTGGTGAACAAGAAATCATATCATTTTCAATGTTGTTGTTGGTAATCCAATTGATACTGTACATAAGATAATTAACAACTCTTGGTGGTGGTGGGATGCTTGCTCCCCTTTTAGAAGTGAGTGTAGTTATTATGGATGATATAAAAATCCATCCGTTTTTTTGTAGGAAGATTACGTAATATGTAGTTGTGGTTATGTAGTAGGAGTATAATGTGATGTTTGTTATAGAAGGTTGATGTACCCCTTTGTACTCCCTTATAATATATGTTTTCTTATAAAAAATATCTACATTTTTATTTTATCATTATTTTGAAGTTTTGATAACTAAAAACTAGAAAAGTATAAACTAATAAAAGTTACTGTAAACACATTATAACAACTATAAGCTTAAGGAGCCATATGCAATTCACACATGATATTTTTTACCTTTCGCTCACACATCTTATGATTCGGTAGATGATGGATGTTTGAATTTGAACATTATTATTATTTTTTAGCATTGTTCTTTCTGTCCTCGGGGATTGTCGACCAACGTGATAAGACTCAAATGTCCTCAGCGCTCGAAAGTGCATATTCTGATGTACCTTTTTCACACACAATTGAGACGAAAATGGTGAAAAACTCTTATTTTGTTAAAATTTGTTTCGGAGATGCACATCTGTATGCACAAAAGATTACTTCAGAGATACATCTCCGTAATCCCCTTAGTTCATTAGTCTGTGGGCTTTCTGGAGAAGCATATCTGAAATATGCTATTTTAATTCAAAATACAAACAATGGCAGGATGGAAAAAAAACATAAATTAATATCAAAATGAAGATTACATAAATTTAACATTACATGTCATTAAAAACAAATGGTTAAGGATGTTGCAACATCCTTATAAAACCTTCGGCTGATATTTGAATCATTGCATCCACTTCAATCAGACCATTTGTTGAGTAAAGGTAAAATGTGTTGGATAAGTGACTTCAAACACAAGATGGGGGTGAATTGTGGTGTTCAAAGTTTTTGATTAATTTTATACCTTTCTTGATTAAGATCATATTAGTAGTTTTAGGTGAGTAACTTGTAGCGGAAGTAAAATACTAAAAGTAAATTGCATAAAGTAAACAGACAGGGTTAGAAAGATTGTCCTAGAGATTTATTCAAATTTCATCAAACGTTGGCTTAGTCATGTCCCTAAAAGATCTTCATGAGATTTTGACTAAAATTTTGAGCTTTTACAGGTTATACCCACGAACCTTTTGATACAAGTTGATCTTTACAACGACTTATCTTCGATCAAACAAGAAGCTTTTACCCAAGCTAAAATAATAACCAAAATAGAGATTTTTCAGGTTAATCTCAAGAACCAAACAGAGATTTTAAGACTGGTTAATCTCAAGAACCAAACTCTATTCTTCAAGAATATTGCACTCTAGAAAGTAACCACAAGGGCACTTCACTAAAAATATTTCTTCCTCATAAGTAGTGTTAACTCAAAAGCACTAAGGCAAATTTAAGTGAAGAAAAATATTTATAGAGAGAGGGAGAAAAATAGAGAGATAAATTACAAAGAAAATGTAAAACTTCAGGAATTGGTGTGAAATCAAGAGGAGGATACCCTCCTTTATATACGAGAAGAAAAAATAAAAAAAAGAAAACGACCCATGGGACTTCTTAATGTCCTAATCGATTGAACAAAAGTGCCAAACAATTAGGTAACCTAAAATTCAATTTCTTGGCCCAAAATGGAAATATTTGATATAGAGTCGTTGTCAGTCATTAAGACATATTGTCATAATCGATTATACACTCATTTAGGCTTCTCCTAATCGACTGGCTTAAGGTCCAAATCGATTGGTTAGTTCGAAAAATCTTCCAACCGATTATCTTAAGGTACTAATTGATTGGGTAGTTCAAAAATATCTTCTAATCGGTTATTTTAAGGTCTCAATCGATTGGTTTGGTAAAAAAGAAAATGGACAGTATCTTAATCACTTAGCTTAGGTTTGAAAACATTTTAAATATATTTGATAGATAAAAAAGAGGTTTCAAGTGTGTATGTGTGAGCTGCCTTAGTATCTTAGGAGTTACTTCCTTACACTTACAAAACTTTAGACTCTCAAACAAACATGACTAAGCAAGCTTTCACACTTCCTCTCTTTCACAACTCTGAGGCCTGCAATATTCTTTGCCAGATACATTAATCATATAATCACTTCAATTAAGTCTTGATTCTCCTACTATATGAGGATTGGGATGTCCTTAATTTTGGTCACAATCATCTGATAGTCGGAGAACCATTACCATTGACTTTATCGACTTCAATAGTCTTTGGTGTTGTCGTTATCAAAACTTTAGGAAGGCTATCAATATGATCATCAACTTCATACCTGCAAGCACATAGATCCACAATAGGTAATCCACATAACCTTCAAATCATCATTTGTCTTCAGTTCAAGCATGGCGAACCATATCTTCCATTCATTATCAATTGATGGTGAATAGTAGTCGAGCTTGACAACTCTCCAATTTTATGGATATCACATGAATGTATCCAGTTTGAATTTCATATTAATGAGAAGTATGTCTTCAGAGACCCTAAACTGAAGTGGGGGATTTGCACTATTGAAATACACAAATGCAATATGGGGATAGAGATTTATTGTAGTTTTTGTATAAAAAAATGGAACGAGAGACCCTATTTATCGAAATTGTAGATCAATAAGGACCTCACAAACCCAATCATATAATCAGAACATAATTCAAAGATGTATCTTTGGACCTCCCTTTTTTCAAAAGATAAGGGTGTATCCAAATATGCATATCCAAATTATCCCCTACGTTATGTTTTTTTTAATAATTAGAAGGTGTATCTGGAGATGCATCTGCAGAACCACCAAAAAATTATGCAGAACATAACCAAGGTATAATGCATAACAGAATTTCAAAACACAAAAGTTGTCCAAAAAGTACTGCCCAATTTTATATCATTATATCGCACGTTACATAAAAAAAGTGTTGCATTGTTATATTACAACTAAAATGCATCAAAACATATGTCACTGCCTAAACTTATAGGTGGTTCATTCTTCGATCTCTCCTTATTTGTTTTTCTTTCAATGTCGCTCAACATGGTAAACTCTTCCATCCATTCTAAAAAGTGATTCAACCATCTTATGTGAAATGTGTCGTCCATTTCAGTGATGTCTTTGGTATAGGACAAATATATCTCACTTTTCTGGTGCATGTAAGACTGGTTCACATTTCCACTTGAATCTTGCAATGGAAAGATTGTTTCAGCTAAATATTTTTCAACCGGGGCTCAAGCTACTGCTAAATTTAATGCCTCTGTTGATTTTATTTCACCTTTTGATGCAGATGGACATGGAAGGTAATATTAGGGGAATCAATGTTTGTTTTATTAAGTATCTGTATCATTAATTTTGAGACTTGCTTAGTTTCTTTCAGTCATGTGGAATTTATTGCTGTTGGGAATGCTAGTGTTCATGTTGAAGTTAATGATTTTTGTTATGGGCGATCCAGCAGGATGGCACCACGCGCAAGGTGAAATCAATCATGATAACAAGTTACCATTTAATGACCAATATAATTTACTTGCTAAATGAGTCTCTAACTGTTGAAGAGTTTCACATTGAAAAGTATATGATCTCAATATATGTTTATAAAGGGAGACAATTCTCACCATATAAGCCAGTTTTTTAGGATTGAGTTAGGTCTAAACCACAATTTTAAGATGATATTAGATTTCTTCTATCTGGCCACCCACTATTATTTATATCCACACTCCATATTACATAGCATAAGTTTAGCGATTGATGTAACATTTTGGATCTTTGAATCAGTGAAATTTTTATGTCTAAAAATGTTTTTGCCTTTTAAAGGATTGTTGTTTATAAAGCTATCTACCCATCTGTGGGAACTATGGCAGATGCTGTTGCAACTATAGATCAAGTAAGTGCCCCTTCTCACAAAACATGTTATTGACATATGGAATGAAGTTTGAGGAGTGATTGTTTGATATGTGCAGGTTGTACAAGATAAAGCATATATCATATCATTATCTATTAGACCAAATAGACCAACACAAGATACATTAACATTTCTCAGCATCTTTGATATTTCTTTATTATTTGCAAGAAAAGTTGGAGTTTTAGTAGTTCAAGCTGCAGGTAATAATGGTCCATCATCTTCAAGTGTAATATCATTTAGTCCATGGGGCGTTCGAGTTGCCACTCGCAACATAGACAAAAGATATAATTCTTCAACTTTTCTTGGAAACTGTCAAATAATAAACAATGTTGGACTATCAGGTACTACTCCCTATCTATGAAGCACGTACACTAGACACAGAAACCCGACTACACTGACCCTTAAAATGAATAAATTGAAAGTAGTCACAAGTCTTGGTGTCCGACATAGACACACCTTTTTTTAGAGGCGTAGGTACTAAAAAGCTTCCTATTATATTCATACAAAATACCATAAATACATGTTACTATGGCATGATTCATAATGCATATATTTTCTACAGGACCAAGTTTTAAAAATGGGACAGTTCTCTGAAACTTGTATTAGCTAAGGATGCAGTAAAAGTAAATGGTACATTTCCTATAAGACTAGAGTACTTAGATAAATAAATGCATTAAGACATCCTAGTTCGAATGGTAAGGGAGCAATAGTTTCAATGGTATATGAAAGATAACAATAATGTCTAAATAGGCCCCTACGGGCAATGTGTGTAGCCCGAGATAATCCAACAAAAACCACACCATCTGGGTTTACCAAACGCGTGAGGTTATCAATAATATCTACAATCATATGGAGGTGTTGTTGGTCATCAGCATCAGCGGCGGCGAAACGTCATCAACAGATACCCCAACACCGAAAGGCCCAACATCATCTATATGCTCAACAAGTGAGGTGGTGTGAGGGTGTGATACAATAAGGTGTCATTCCAAATGGAGCATATATATAATGATGTACTTTTCTACTAATCGGCGACCGTTTTCACTCCAAATTCAGATATTTCCACACTATTTGCCCATTATTTTGCAGGTATTCAAAGTCCATGCTCAAATGGAGCAAGATAAAGAAAAGAAGCATTTATAGGTAAAAACCAAGTGAAAATCAGGCCAAAAAGCAGCAAAAACGTGTTCTGCTGATGTGACGACCGTCACAAGGGTGTGACGACCGTCATGCGTGTGATGACCGTCACAGGTCCATGACGACCGTCATGCAGTTAAAATACAGTTTTCTGCACGTGCTGTCAAATTATGAAAGTGCCAAAGAGAAGTGGTACCACTAACTCCTATATTTTCTAATATCACTCCCACTTCCCGAGAAATAAACCGTGGAATATCCCATCTATAAAAGGAGGTAGCTGGTACCAGAAAAAGGGAGCCGCATTGAAGAAACGAAGTGCTGCCAATTTACTTTCAGAGCAATTATTCAAATTCCCATTTTCTTATCGTTGTTTTATTTCCTTTTTCTTTCATTCCTTGCAATTCTTGTTTTACTTCCCATTTCTATTCTGTACGAGTAATTAGCATAAAGACAAAATCCTGCCGCCATTTTGGAGGATTTCCCAAAAGCCAAATCGAATTATTTACAGGTTTCTATTCTAATCGTAATTGAATTGTTATTTCCTATTGTAATGAATATTATTATTTTCTGCCATTATTTACGTTTTGCAAATTTATATTCCATGTCTGGCTAAAATCTTAAGTAATCGGTATGTAATAAATGATCTGATGGGATTCAATAATTAACCGGTGTATATCTACCTTTTCAAAAACTTATTTATGGTTTCAGTTTTTAAATTTGACTTTTCTAAATAAACCTTCTTCGCGACAGTGAGAAATTATTTACAGTAGTTTTGCCACGACAGTGGGAAATTCATAAAGGTACGAACTAACAAGCGACAGCTGAGGCTAAGACCAGATAGTAAAAACTAGGCATTCATTTTAAAAACAGCGACAACGCTTTAAAAGGAATTAGAACTTAATAGTTTTCAAAAAGTAACTTTAACCCCGAACGGGATAGCGACAACATACGTTCCGCCTTAGAGTTGCGACTAGCGTCAACAACTGATCGCGACTTTCTATGTCTAACAATTCTAACTGCAAGTGCACAGTCTATCGCGTAGTAATAAAAGATATCGATCCCACAGGGACTCGTAATCAAACTAGTGTTCTCGGGAGTTACTATGTTTAGCTAGGTAGAATATATTTTAAGGGAATAAGATTGTCACTAAGAGGGGAAACTAAGATTACTATTAAGATTTTAATTAATTGAATCGATATGTAGTAGTTATGTTCTTCAGGGATTTGATAAGTTACTGGTGTATGAAATAGTTTTCGCAGTTTACTTAAGCAGAAAGTGGAGATTTGAAGACTCTCGTCTCACGATGGTTATTGACGCTAATCATAATCCTAAGGGCCTAACGTACACTTTCGTGTTCCGTTCGGGGTTAAAATTACTTTTTGGAAGTCTCTAAGTTCTAATTAGCTTTAAAGTGTTTTCGCTGTTATTAAAACGAATGCCTAGTGTTTACTATCTGACCTTACCGCAACTTTCGCTTGTTGGTTCGTATCTTAATTAATTTCCCACTTTCGTGGCAAAACTACTTTAAAACAAGTTCTCGCTTTCGCGAAGAAGTTTATTTCGTAAATCAATTTTTAAACACTTAGACCATAAGTTATTTTTGTGAAAAGAAAGTTTTCAAACAAGAGTTATCAAATCCCATCCGAATTATTACTACATATCGATTACCTAAGTTTATCTAGACATGGAATTTGGAAAAGCAAAACATAAATAATAATAATAAATAATAAATTGCATTATGGTAAAATAAGAGTCGATCAAAATAAAAACCTGTAAATAATGCCAATTGGCCTTTGGGCAGATCCCCCACAGACGTTGGCAGGATTCTGTCTTTAGTTCCAATTCGATCGTACAGTGCAGTAACAAATACAGAAGGGCGGAAATGGGAATGAGTAGAATGGAAATGGAAATAAAGGAAAGGGATACAATTGAAACCGGAGAAATGGATACAAATAATAAAAAGGCTGGAAATTAAATTTGCTCTTGAAAATAAATTTGGGCAGCACTTCGTGGTATGAATGCAGCTCCCCTTTTTGAAGTCCCCTGCTTCCCTTTTTATAGAGGTGGGATTCCAACGGTTACCTCTGAGGATGATGGACCTTGAGGCAGATAATTTAGGGAGTAGTGGACCATGAAATGGGAATTGGAACTGCTCTTTTGACGTGTATTCTGAGTGGGGCGTTTTTGCCTGCATGACGGTCGTCATAAGGTGTGACGGTCGTCACCCGTGTGACGGTCGTCATACATCTGTGACGGTCGTCACATCAGTAAAAACTGTCTGCTGCGCTTTTCATTGTGTTTTCACTCCTTTTTCGTCCATATTTCATCTGGGATTGCTTCTTTTCTTCATGTTGCCTTGTTTAGACGTGATCGTTGAATACCTGCAAAAACATCAGACAAATACATGGAAATAGCCCGAAATCGGATCGAAAACGGTTAGCTTTTAGTCGAATTATGCATGAAAATATCTATATGATTTCGTGTTATCAAACTCCCCTAAGCTTGAATCTTTGCTTGTCCTCAAGTAAAACGTGAAAAAGTCGGCAAGCACGAGGTTGCTTCTTCGTTCACGGAGTTTGGAAAAACCGGGATTCTTGGTAGGAACAAGACGAGTATCGCGGCGACACTGGACTACAAGCCTCCGGAGGTCTCCCTTTTATGCAAATCGGTCTCAGTCATGCTACCGTATCTTGGTGTTAAGGTTCTCGTGGCAAGTTCACCCTGTTTGTTCTAGCGCAATCACATTAAGCCCGTTATCCGCACACTCTCATGGCAAGTCGACCTGTTAGTGAATATGATCTCGTTTTTGTTTTTGATCTTCTTTGTTGATCATAATTTGGTGTCATTGATTTTTCAACGAGTTTTTCGTGCCGTTGGGCTAAATGCTCGGGTGAGGAACACCTAACTTAGAAGGAAACGAATCTTATATTCTTGGGCTTTTTAGCTCTCTTTTCGTGATTTTTCATCCTTTTGGAGATCATACACTTATTTGCATCGGTTGCTTGCTTAGAGGTGTTTTTAGGATGGTGCTGACTGCTAGTATAAACTACTTGGGGTTGAGTTTGCGTAGACACTTGAGACTTTGGTACACGTAGGTGGTGAAACCGACTCGCATAAACCAGAGATCTAAGGTGTCTGGACGATACTGGTTTGTTAGAACTGTCGTTTCCTCGGAGTTTCAAAGCTCGGTTTGAACTCAGGTGCATTCTCGTGATGCTTTTGCTTTTGAGGAACAAATGAAAGTTTTTGTTTACGTCGAAAAATGTGGGGATTGTTTGCGTAACGTGAAAAACATATAGACGCGCTTTATTTGCTAGAAATAGAAAGTGTAAAATAGAACTTACTAGAATTCAAAAGTGCAGTGAAATGGAAATACAGTAAATAAGGGAAGTTCTGAATACAGTGGAAATAAGGCTCCGCTCCCACACTATCTCGATCAGTGGCCTCACTGATTCTTGAAGCATGCGAGAGGGAGATACAACTGAAAATGAAAATACATAGAACAGAAATATAGTAAACAATAAAGGAAAAAAATGAAAATCTAGTCTCGGGGCCTGTCACGTCCACGCTGGCGTCCTCTGGCTCTGGCAAGGGCGACTCTATCCTCGTAGCTCATAGCTCCTGTGTGGTAGACCGTGTCGCGGAGGCCTTCGACCTGCAGGGTCAGATTCGCTAGACTCTCAGTGATCGTAGCTTGGCCGGTGTGAAGTTGTTGCATTTGAGTCCGTTGCCAAGCTTCGAACTGGTCAGCTCGCTGGTTCTGCTGCTGCAGCATCGTAAGTATCTGTGCCTGCTGGTCTAGGGAGCGACGAAGGTCCTCTTCGGTGTAGTCGGGCACGGGATGGTGACGGCGGCGGCGGGATGATGTACCTACTGGAGGAGGAGGCTGCGATGCCTCTGGCTGCTCTGCCCTGTCCAACTCAGCTTGGATTTCATCTTCGGAATCATGAGTGGGTTCCTGAGTAGGAACAGCGGCAGCAGGAGGGGCAGTGAGGTCGAACAACCAGTTGGTACGGTCCTCAGGATGGATGCGGGTGCGGGACGGAAGGATGATGCTTCTGACGGTCTTGCCACGCACAACCGGATGATATTTCCCGTCAGCTCGGGAGCGGATGAGATGGGAGGCCCTGCAGTGGTCGGTGTCAAGGAACACTGATGGGATGGAATGGAGGTGCTGAAGGCGGTCGCCAAGGTTCATCCCAAGTGCAATCACCGTGACAATCCCGCCAAAGTAGAATGGCTTCGAGCCACGGTTGCAGTTGGCCTGAATGTGGGCCAGTAGGAACGGGGCAGCGTTGACGGGTTCGTTGTTGAAGACGCAATGCAGAAAGAAGAGCTCCTTGGAGTTCACTTTGTGGTTGCTGTCTCTGACAAAGATGATGTTGCTCAGCACCCTGTGAAAGTACCGGATGGCGGGGTTATGGATGTGAGTGGCGTGTAGGGAGTCCCAACCATCGACGTTTAGGCCGGTCAACTGATGCCACAGCGCGAAGGCGTCGTGCTGGAACTGATCAGTGATGCAGCGATGAGCGTTCTCGCCGCGGGGAAACTAGAGGATGCCGACAATCTGGTTTTGGTGCAACTGATAGTTAACGCCAAACATCCGGAAACAAGCGGCGCCTGAGTGTTGGTTGAGTTCGCCGCTGCTGGTGATGTAGGAGAACAAACTCAAGAACTCCAGGGTGAGCTGTTCGTAGGTCGGCTGGGGGTTGGAGCAGAGGTTCCAGATGCCTGCTCGTTGAAGCATCCAGGTTACACCTTCGAGGAGTCCGAGCTCCATAAGTGATGGAAGGTGCGGGTAGTGAGTTGGCTGGAGAGACCTCTGATGAAATGCATTGTACTGTGCTCGTTGTCTCTCGCCTAACTCGCCCTCAGGGAAGGAAATGTTGTTGATGTCTGCGTTTCCGGCCATTGTTGAAGATGGAGAGGTTTCAGAGGTTTTGGGGTTTTTCGGCAGAGATGGGAATGTGACAGAATGGTGGTTTGGAGATTGAATTTGGAGTTGGGGTTTATAGTTTAGATGGAGATGACGAAAATCGTAGTGGGGTATGGATGTTGGAAGTTTGAAAGTGATAATGGGGGGAGTGGAGGGTTACACGACCTCTGTTATACCAGATTGCAGTTCTGGGCTGCGTGACGGTCGTCACAAGGGTGTGACGGTCGTCACCCGTGTGACGCTCGTCATGGGGCTGTGACGGTCGTCACAGCAGCAAAATCTGCAGAACGCAGAATTTTGCTCTGAGGGCGTATTCACGGTGATTTTAAGGCGTAGTATTGCTACAGTGATGTACTATAATAGCCAATAATCAATAAATAATGAGAAAACAGGCTAATTGAACAAAACTAGAATTGAAATAACATAAAATGGAAACAATTGTATGTAGTACATAATTAAACGAACAATGTGAAAATTCCAAATGAGTGAATTAAACTAAACTAGACTAGACTAAACTGAAACTACTGCTATGAGCTAATAACTAATCTTTCTGTGCCTTCAACTCATCAAATTTCCGTGAATAGTAGTCGAGTTGGTCGCAGACTAGATCCATGAAGCCTACCAGGTCACTGTGCATGCCTGCGATGTCAGCTTTTACATTCGTCAGAGCTTTATCAACGTCGTCCAATCTGAGTAACACGGTATCCATTTTGTCGGTTGTTTCCTCAGGGATAGGCTCAGGATAAGTATTGTAGTGTGGAGGAGTCATAGGGTCTACTTCATTTTCAGAGGCGGCGTCCTCAAAGTACATGTAATCGTGTGCCTCAGAAATGTGGTCACTATCATACATATAGTTCTGGGGTGTTGACTGTGGTGAAGGAGGTCCCATAGGCTCATCCAATTCATAGAGCCAGTTATCCTTGTTGTGGATGCTTGTCATCAGATGATCAGGCAATGTGAATAGATGTACTAGTTTTTTGTTAATAAGGTACTCATACGATCCAGGTCCCATATTCCCTAAGATGCGCCTGTTAAAGCAGAATTGTATGTTCATGGGTCTGATGGTACCAAAACGAGTGCTGGCATTTAGATGGAATCTAAGGCCAAGCTCGTGGGCTATCATTGTTACTAGTCCTCCTATAAGAATAGGTGTCTGAGGTTCCAACGTGAGGCGTTTGAAGGATCTCATCATGAAAGGCACTGCATTTACTGTCCGTCCCTGAGAAGCACAGAACATGATGAATAACTCTTCCTTAGACACTGTGGTAATATTTTCTTCTTTTCCAAATAAGGTGTGAGCTAGTATCTTATGGAAGTATCTAAAGGCTGGGTTGTGAATGTCATCATTGTACATTCTGTCTGGTTCAGAGTGATAGTCGCCTGTGATTCTACCCCAGAAGTGCTCGAGTTGCAAATCAATATCGTCATCTTCTGCACTGATGAACACATGCGGTCCGCTAGGGAATCCTAGGAGGTTAGCTAGTGACATCCGGCTATGAGTTTGGTCCATTCCAAACAATCTGAAGGTAATCAACTCTGAGCGGGTTCCAAAGCCATAGTTGGGTGTGTATATGAAAGAACTGAGGAATTCGTAGGTAAGATCCTTGTAGGTAGAAAAGCGTGTTTTCAGAGCAGTGTTCTCCCAACCCAGTTGATTGAACAGGTATTGAATGCTATCTGTGATCCCTAGTTTATCCATAGTAGCCTTATCATAATACAGCGTTAAGGCGAATTCTCTTTCGGTCAGTGCTGCAAATCTTGCCTTCTGAGCGAGTCCTTTGAAGTGAACCTTTGTGAAATCGTACTCGGCCATATTCGCAGGTAATTCGGAGAAAACAAAAGAAATGTTTTGAAGGCTTTAAAAATCCTGAAAAGTTTGAAACAAGAAATTTGAAGTCAGGATTTTTAGAAACGAAAAATGGTAGAAACAAAAGGCAAAAGAGAAAAAATAAAATAAGAATAAAAGTACGAAAATGAACGAAAGTAGAAAGTAGTAGTAATTTTAGGATTTTTGTTGGATTTTTCAAAGTAGAATTTTAAAGAAAAATGAAATGCAATAACGAGGGAAATTTGGGTTGCCTCCCAATAAGTGCTGCTTTTAACGTCTAAAGCCTGACGATAGCTTGGTGAGAAGCTATTCTTGTGTTTGAGCCGGAAGCTCAAGCAATGTTATATTGCTGACTTGAGGGCTGTTGTCGTTCTTATTGTAATGTTTTAGACGTTGCCCGTTGTAACACGGTGGGAGAACTGACTTTAAACAATGTTGCGGATAGCAAGAGTCGCCACCGACTTTTATTTTATCCATAAGGAAAGGTTATAAAAGAACAGGAAAGACCTTAGAGAATATTTTGGGTCCGGGGGGTAGGTTATGAAAAGGGAAGGTGTTAGCACCCTTTTCATCCATGGTTATCCATGGGCTCTTAGGTACTTAAGCTCACTTTTGAATTGTTTTGAAATTGTAGTGTGTGAATAGAAAATTTTCAGAATAGTTAATAAATAATCCATGTAAGGATGTGTTAAGAACTTGTTTGAAAACTTGTTGAAAATTTGTTTAAGTGTGAAACAGTTTTGAAGTGAGCAAGCACCTAGGAGTAACCTACCCTAATGTTTAAAGGTCTTTCTTATTCTTTATTCTTTCCTTTAGTAAGACTATCCCTACTATAATGGAGTAGGTAGTCCTTACTTTGGATGTTAAGGGACATGTGAGGGACAATTGGATTTTTGAAGGCCATTGTGGGGTGTAATAAGCAAACTGGAGGGACTATCATCATTTTTCGAAAGGGACTCGATTCGTAAAGGCAACCATAAGGAACTTTGATGATTTTCTTTTTGAGGGTCTTGCTTTATACACCCCACTTAACCAATATTCATAGGCAACTTGAGGGATATCCTTAGGAAGTGAGACGGCGATTAAAATCGACTTACGTGTGTGACGTGTTTATTTTAATTATCTTTATTTAAAAGTGATCTAAATTTATTTTAATATTACATACATGTTGTTACACTCCCTAATTACTAACCATAATAATAATTAAATAATTAAACAACTTTACATCCAAGAAACAATTACAAAATAATAAGCAAAATAATTAAATAGCAAAGATAAGTAAAATATAAATAAGCAATAATAAATAATAAAGGGGGGTTAATTCTAAGTTTACTCGGCAAGACATCGCATCTTGTGCCTACGTATCCTTACGGGAGCGGAATCAGAGTAATCGTAGTTCCCCTCAATAGGGAGGTTAGAAACTTCTTGACTGTGGTCAAGGTCTCAAGGGGAATAAACGCATCTTAAGGACACGCTTACGTGGAGTGTAGAAACTCCAAATCTCTACGTTGAAATGTTAAGTTGTAATTAAGGTTAAATTAGGGATTCCACGGCGGGAAACCCTAAAATGAGCGCGGCGGCTCTTTGACCTAATGCTAAGGGTAAAATTGTAATTTTGCCTGCGGCGAGGCATTTGTGAAAATTAGGGTTTGTAGTTTGTAGTTTTGAGGATTTGAAATTGAATGTGTGAAGTTTTACGGACTATTGGCGCGGCGGCCAAACAGTTAGACCTAACCTTCGGATGTGTGCAATGTGACAGAAATAATAGTAAATGCGTGAGATAATTGAATCATGCAAACAGAGAGATAATGTCATAATTTAAACCATGCAAGCAGAAATTTAAAGGCAGAATTTAAAGAGCGATTGTTAAGTTCGCGAGGTTACATGAGAGGAGCAGATACAATATGATAATGAAATTTGAATTGAACAATAATAAAATAAAATAAATAACGGTTCTAGTTATTATTTAAAAAAAAAAGATTTTAGTTATTATTTTAAATTTATCTAAAAAAAAGTTTTTCTTAAAAATAATAGGTTTTCATATTAATTTGGAAAAGATGTTAATGTTATTTATTTTAAAAAACAGATTTTTATATTATAACAAATTTTAATAAATTAATGATAACAATAATAATAATAATGGTAATAATAATGATAATAATGATAATAATAATAAATAATGATAATAATAATAATAATAATAATAATAATAATAATAATAATAATAATAATAATAATAATAATAATAATAATAAAGCAATAATGAATTTTAAATGTGCCAAATAACCCAACAATGTTGCTAACGCAGAAATGCGCTCATCGCAACCAGATCTAAATCGGACGAAACAAAATTTATCGCAAAGAAAAAGAAATTAAGCAAAAAATAGTATTATTGCTCACACAAAAATGCGATCATCGCAACCAGATCGAACTAACACAAATGTCACGCGTCATGCACACAAATGTGCAAACATCGTATCGACATAATTCGATCAAAAATCTTATATATATAAACTCTAACAATTTAAAAAATTATATATATATATATAAACGTAACAGTAATAGATAAAGAAAAAGAAATAACGGTAATAGATGAAGAAAAAGAAATAACGGTAAAAGATGAAGAAAAAGAAACAACAGTAATAGATGAAGGAAAAGAAATAACGGTAAACGATGAAGAAAAAGAAACAATAGTAATGGATGAAGAAGAAAACTAAATAACGGCAAACGGCACTCACTCCTCTTAGGTTTTTTTTCAATCTCCCCTTTTTTTCCAACAAGGCAACACATGTATATATAGGGAACAAATTAGGGTCCAAATTGTCAATAATGTCCCTAAAGCCCATTTTAAAGCCCAAACTAAATAATTAGTTAAGAAAAAATAAAATTTAAATAATTTAAAATAATTAAAATAAACTTAAAATAAAAACTAATAATCCTATTGATTCCTAAAATAAAAAATATTATAAAAAGAACAAAATTTTTTCAATATTTTTTTATTTTATGATTTTTTGGATATTTTTATGAATAATTTAGAAAAAAGTGAAAAAAATAATATTTTAAAAAATGATTTAATTAAAATACGAAAATAATAATTAAATAATAATAAAAAACTATTTTTGTTATTTTTTTAATGAAAGATAGAAAAATTTAGAGTAAAAATAATAAAAAGCAAAAAAAATGACAAAGGTGAGATTCGAACTCTCAACCTCTCACACTCATAACTCCTTACACATGTCCTCCTGCCAATTGTGCCATTTTTACTTTTTAGAAAAAAAATGCATGCCATATGATATTTACCTGCAAAAAGTCAAACGACTACACAAATTTGTTAGTAATTGATTAAATGCAATGAAATGCGACGACAAATCTTAGGGCAAAATTTGGGGTATTACAGTTATTATGATAATATTTCTCACCCAACCTCTCTTTGATGTTGGCAAAAAAAATCATGAAGTTTGACTTTGGTTTGACCACAGTTGACCTCAGTTTGACCTTTTAACTGCATTGACTGCTTTTGACTTATCTGATCATCTGACTGAGCAAACTTTTGAGAAAAGTCTTGAAACTTGACATGGGGGTTCTTATACACATATAAGATGTTATGAAGCTCACTTGAAGTCTTGGAAGTCCATTTAGCCTGATTAAAGTCAAAACCCTAGTTTTGGATGCACTGCTGAGGAGGTGCATTGTCTGAGGGAATTGTCAACTCTTCTGACCAATTGTGAATTTTGTGAACCTTGTGAACCTTCTTGGAACACAAAGTCTTGTATTGTGAGGGCAAATTTTGGGGTGCAACAGCTGCCCCTGTTCAATTTTCTGAAACCTGAGGGGTTAGATTGGTATATTTGCCAGTCGTAACCTGGAAGGTTGAAGGGGATTGAACACAAAAGCCCAAAAATTTGCACTCACCAGTGCATGGAGTGATATTGATGGTTGGTTGAACATGATTGAGTGGGCTTAAAGATGCCACTAGGGGAAAGTTCTTCAGTAGTATAATGAGAACTGTCAGGAGTCTGGAGTAATACTGATGTAACAGCATGTCTTCATGAGGATAGAGCAATCAACAATGATAACCCTAAAGCAGTCTTGAAGTGATAAATCTGACCTCAGGAGGATAGAGCAATCAATAGCTCTAAAGCAGTCTTGAAGTAATAATGGCTTCAGGAGGATAGAGCAATCAATAGCTCTAAAGCAGTCTTGAAGTAATAGAATGGCTTCAGTAGGATAGAGCAATCAACAGCTCTAAAGCAGTCTTGAAATAATAATGTGATATGTCTTCAGGAGGATAGAGCAATCAATAGCTCTAAAGCAGTCTTGAAGTAATGATTTCAGGAGGATAGAGCAATGGATAGCTCTAAAGCAGTCTTGAAATAATTAGATGGCTTCAGGAGGATAGAGCAATGAATAGCTCTAAAGCAGTCTTGAAGTAGTAATATGACCTCATGAGGATAGAGCAATGAATAGCTCTAAAGCAGTCTTGAAGTAATAGGATGATTTCAGGAGGATAGAGCAATCAGTAGCTCTAAAGCAGTCTTGAAGTCATGAGAGGCTATCAGGAGGATAAAATAACCCTGAGGTTACAATAAAGCAGTCCCAAAGTAATAAGAAGCTCATCAGGAGGATAAAGTAACCCTGAGGTTACAATAAAGCAGTCCCAAAGATCATAAGATTGTTTGTTGGATAATTAACCTGAAAACAAGGTAGCATTCTGTATAACAACATTAGTTTATGCTTTATGTATGCATGTATGACATGATGCACTTAGGTAATGTACTATAGACATATATGTTATGGTATGATGTAAATGATGTATGTATGCTATGACACTGCTGGAAGTGTCTGGATATCCTTGTATAACAACTGCTGGCCAAGAAAAATAAATCTCGATTCGTTGTTGAAGAATATATAACCCTCCGTCTGCTGGGGATAACAAGGTATAGATAACCTCCCGTTGTTGGGGATAACAAGGTATAGATAACCTCCCGTTGTTGGGGATAGCAAGGTATAGATAACCTCCCGTTGTTGGGGATAGTAGGATAAGTATAACATCCCGTCTTCGTTCATCGTGCCCTTATTAGAAAGTAATTTCCCGTATATCCGTATGAGGATAAAAGAGATGGATATAAATTCCAGGGGAGATTAGACTTTGTGAAAATGGATTAGTCCTACTGATGGTTTGTAACTGTCTTGTAAAGATGAACCGGCGAAGCTTCGTTGAAATCCTTCCCTCGTTCGTCCTTAGTAAATACTATTACTGCATTTTCATGCATTTCTGGTAAACATCAATCATATTAAAAGCATACATGCGTTTCTGGTAAACATCAATCATATTCAAAGGCATACATACATTCAAACACAACCAATGGACGTTTCGCTTATGTAAATAGGGTAAAAGTGAATCTGGATTCAAAAGATAGAATTTATTTATATCAAAAGTGACCCATACACGGGTAAGTTTGTACAAGGAGACATAAACCCTAGTAAGAGAATTTTGTCATGAAGTTTTACAAAAAGAATCAGCTATGTGGGAAATAATCCTATTGAGTTTCAATTCTACTATTGCCACTCAAGTATCTCATCTTCTTACTGTTGAGACGGAAACGATTGGATTGAGCTTTATCTGTTTGAGCTTGAGTAAGTAGTACAACTGGTTGCAGTTTCATGAGTGATCCAAACGAGACATAGTCATACGCTTTAATCCCTAACTTTTGCCTGGATTGCCCTTTCAGGTTTTCAATCCACCGGGATACCCTTTTTTGCCCAAGCCGCCTTTTCAGGTTTTCGACTTGCCGGGTGTACATCTTTTTATATATATATCCCTAATTTTTGCCCAAACCCTTTTGGTTTGCCGGGATGCCCTTATTTTTGCCTAGGCCTGTCAACCTAGCGGGTCTCTTTTTATGCGTAGTATTTTTTAACTATGTCTGCGTTTACAGGTTGTGGGAAGTCTTCACCATCCATTGTAGTCAGTATCATGGCACCTCCTGAGAACACTGTCTTGACTACAAATGGTCCCTCATATGTTGGAGTCCACTTGCCCCTAGGATCACCCTGTGGTAATATGATACGCTTGATTACCAAGTCACCAGCCTGATATACCTTTGGCTTAACCTTCTTGTTAAAAGCTTTGATCATCCGTTTCTGGTACATCTGGCCATGACAAACTGCTGCTAACCTTTTCTCATCAATCAAATTTATCTGGTCAAGTCGAGTCTGAATCCACTCATCTTCATCCAAGCCTGCATCCTTCATAATTCTCAAGGAGGGGATCTGAACTTCAATAGGCAGAACTGCTTCCATACCATAGACTAAGGAGAATGGGGTTGCCCCTGTTGAAGTACGTATTGTAGTACGATAACCATGCAGAGCAAATGGTAACATCTCGTGCCAATCCTTGTAAGTAACAGTCATCTTCTGTACAATCTTCTTAATGTTCTTATTAGCAGCTTCAACTGCCCCGTTCATCTTTGGACGATACGGAGAAGAGTTGTGATGCTTAATCTTGAACTGCGTACAGAGATCAGTAATCATAGTGTTGTTCAGATTAGAGCCATTGTCAGTGATAATCCTTTCAGGGATACCATACCTACATATGAGATTATTCTTAATGAACCGAGCCACAACATTCTTAGTCACAGATGCAAATGAAGCTGCCTCTACCCACTTCGTGAAGTAATCAATAGCAACCAGGATGAAACGATGCCCATTAGAAGCAGTAGGCTTGATCTCACCAATCATATCAATGCCCCACATGGCAAAGGGCCAAGGAGCAGTCAACACATTTAATGGAGATGGAGGTACATGTACTTTATCAGCATAGATTTGACATTTGTGACATGTTCTGGAGTGTTGATAGCAATCAGCTTCCATGGTAGACCAATAGTAACCTGCTCTCAAAATCTTCTTTGCCATGGTATGACCACTAGAATGAGTGCCAAAGGTCCCATCATGCATCTCTTCCATAATTTCTGTAGCTTCCTTCTTATCCACACAACGAAGCATAGTTGAATCATGATTACGCTTATACAGAATGCCATTACTCAGAAAGAACTTAGCAGAAAACCTTCTCAGGAACTTCCTATCTTTGACAGATGCCCCTTCAGGGAACTCCTGAGCTTCAAGATAGTTTTTCACTTCATAGAACCAAGGCTTCTCCTCTGCCCCTTCAGTGTCAATCTCCTTGCAGTATGCAGGCTTCTCAAATCTATCAATGGTAATCTTGGGAGCTTCATCATCCCAGTTGATCTCAAACATAGATGCCATGGTGGCCAATGCGTCTGCCAACTGATTCTCTCTTCGTGGAATATGTCCAAAAGTAATCTCTTTGAAATGTGGGATCAAAGACAACACATGTTCTTTGTAAGGAATGAGATTATCATGCTTTGTATCCCAATCTCCTTTAATCTGACTTACTACCAGAGCTGAATCTCCATACACCTCAAGGAACTGAATCTTCATATCAATAGCAACTTGCATACCCATGATACATGCCTCATACTCAGCCATGTTATTGGTACAATAGAAACAAAGTCTGGCAGTAATCGGGGTATGACAACCTTCAGGGGAACTAATCACAACACCAACACCATTACCATGTGCATTGGAGGCACCATCAAAAACCATAGTCCATCGGGATCCTTGTTCAGGTCCGTCATATTGTCCAGGTTCTTTGGTAACAGACATAATGTCTTCATCAGGGAACTCAAAATTCATTGACTGGTAATCACCTACTGCTTGATGAGCCAAATGATCAGCAACAACACTCCCCTTAATGGCCTTCTGAGTAGTATACTGTATATCATATTCCGTCAAGATCATTTGCCATCTTGCAATTCTTCCGGGGAGAGCAGGTTTCTCAAATATGTACTTGATTGGATCCATCTTCGAAATCAACAAGGTAGTATGGGTCAACATATACTGTCTTAGTCGGCGAGCAGCCCATGCCAAAGCGCAGCAAGTTTTCTCGAGCAGTGAGTATCTTGTTTCACAGTCGGTAAACTTTTTGCTAAGGTAGTATATTGCCTGCTCTTTTCGACCAGACTCGTCATGTTGCCCCAATACACACCCCATTGAGTTGTCTAATACTGTTAAATACATAATCAAGGGTCTTCCATCAACTGGTGGCATTAAAATTGGAGGTTCTAGCAAATATCTCTTGATTTCATCAAAGGCAGTCTGGCACTCATCATTCCATTCCATCACCTGATCTTTCTTCAACAACTTGAAGATTGGCTCACAGATGGTAGTTAATTGGGAAATAAATCTTGCAATGTAGTTCAATCGTCCCAAGAAACCTCTAACCTCCTTCTCAGTACGGGGAGCTGGCATCTCTCGTATAGCTTTCTCTTCTTGTTGTAACAACCTAGCAAGCTCTACAGGTATTTCACAATCGTCCTCGTTTCCGTCTTCAGTTTGATAGATCGGATTCTCGAAATTGTAATTGGCAATAGTAGAACTGTTATCAACTGGATCCAGAGTGGATGAGGATCTGCATTTTAGTGGCGTGGGTGTGTGTAAGAACACATAGCTGATAAAGCAAAAATAAAAGAAAAAGAAAGACAAGGAACACAATATTTACGAAAACGAAACGTCCACTGATTTTATTGAATGAAGTATGCAAATGAAATGACAACCCGTAACAAGCACACCATTGTGCCCCGGGTAAGGCACATGGCTTGAAAGTTTTAATTATTCCAGAAATTATAAATTTAAAAACATAACACAGTAATGGTATTTACTCCTGACTAAAGGAGATAGGGATAACATCTTCAGCTGTCCAATTATTGAGTCCAGCACCCACAGTAGGAAAAATCCATGCCTCCAAGTTGTAGTCTTCATCTTGATCTCCCACAGCATTGATAACCCCTTGATTGGTGATACGAACAGCACGGGCACGACGGACAACCTTCTGGGACTCTGCAGTGAAACCCAAACCAAACTTGTCAGACTTGTATGGAATATCAGGAAGCTGACCCCAAATAGTACAACCACCTTCTTCCACCACAGCTTTTGCATCATTGAGGGAGGCCATTGCCATTGTTGGAGGGTTTCTGATGACCACAGGAACCTTCTTCACAGCAGGAGGAGTCACACAATCCTTAACAGCCCAGGGAACCACTTCAAATGACTGACATGGAGTTTCAATGTATTCACCTTCTACTTCCAGATACTTGAAAGTGTTTACATGGCTGACAAAGTATTCTTCCTCTCCAAAGACAGTAACAACTTTTCCATTCACCGGATATCTCAACTTTTGGTGTAATGTGGAGGTCACAGCACCTGCCCCATGGATCCAGGGACGACCAAGCAGACATGAGTACGAAGGACGAATATCCATTACATAGAATGTAGCAGTAAACACCTGAGAGCCAACCTTGATTGGAAGATCAATTTCCCCATGCACTACTCTTCTAGAACCATCAAAAGCCTTTACCACAATATTACTGGGCTTCAATACTGTATCTTCAGGACTCAGCTTGTTCAGGACTTCCTTAGGCAACACATTCAGAGAGGAACCATTGTCTATCAGCACATGAGACAGGGTAGTGCCCCTGCATTCAATTGAAATATGCAAGGCCCTGTTATGATCCCTCTTGGCAGGGGTCAAGTCAGCATCAGAAAATCCTAACCCGTTGTCATAGGTCAGGTGAGCAACACAATTCTCAAACTGGTCCACAGAAATTGCACTGGGTACATGAGCCATCTTTAGAAACTTGATCAATGACTTGGCATGAGCCTCAGAACATAATAACAGGGAGAGCATAGAAATCTTTGAGGGAGTATGCCCCAGCTGATCAACAATATCATAATCACTCTTGCGAATGATTTTCAATACTTCTTCCTTCTGCTTAGAGAGGTCATCAGCAGCTGGCACATCAGTAGATACAGGCTCAATAACAGGACCCTTGCCCCGAGCATCAGTGGTGGAAGTAACAGCAGGAGTAACTGCACTCTTAGAAGCAACTGGAGGAGAGAAGACTCTTCCACTACGAGTGATCTTGCTAGATCCGGCAATATTATCAATGTCAACAGGCATATCAGGTAAAGGTTTCTGTTTGACACCATGGATGTAAACATCAGACCCATAGTGCCAAGGCACAGCTTTGTCAGATGTATAAGAAATAGGACCAGGAGTGGTAATGATCAGAGGAGCTACTCTGGCTTCAGCAACAACTTTCACAGGACCTTCAGCAGTAATCTTGATTGGGCCCTGATGAGTGATTTTAATGGGACCCTTTGAAGTGATTCTTAGTGGTACTTTGTCAACCATGTCAACCTCTTCAATCTTCTTACCCTGAGTCAGATGATCCACCATACTTTCTACAGATGCTGGTCTTCTTTCAAACACTATAGTATATTTATCCATGAGACGTTGAATCCCATCTCTCAAAATGAAGCAACTATCCGGCTTATAGGTACAATATAGACAATCTTCATGACAACCTGGAAAGATCCCAGCTTGTACTAACCTCTTTTTGATAACAGACAATGGTGTGCTCAACTCCATAACTGAATAGACATGCAGATCTTCATCAATATCTTCATCAATGGCGTTGACAGTCTTCTCGTGATTTGGCATTGGAGCTGTAATCACATTTGGAGTACCTGGTGGATCAAACTCAATTTCTCCAGCATCAATCATATCCTGAATTTTGTTCTTCAAGACCCAGCAGTTATTAGTATCATGTCCTGGACAGTTTGAATGATATGCACATCGTGCATTGGGATTGTACTTGGGAGAGGTAACATTGGGATTCTGAGGAGCCTCCCTCAGGGTAATAAGTTCAGCCTTCAACAAGTGTTGCAATGCCTGAGCCATTGACATGTTGATCTTCGTGAACTGTCTTCTAGCCCTCTGTTGGTTGCCTTGAGGCTGCTCTGTTGTTGCAAGAGTTGGATTTGAAATATGAACTGCACTAACAGACTGATGCCTTCTGTTACGATCAGGCTGACCATACACAGCATTAGATTCTTTCTTCCCAGTGGGAGGCTTCTTTGCAGCACCTGATGAAGAAGTGCCCACTTGGATCTTACCACTCTTGATACCATTCTCTACTCGCTCTCCTGTCATGATCAACTCAGTGAAGCCAGATGATGAGCTTCCAATGAGATGACTGTAAAACGGACCATTCAGCGTACACATGAACATATCAACCAACTCCCTATCAGTCAAAGGGGGTTGAACTCTTCCAGCTAAGTCTCTCCACTTCTGAGCATACTCCTTAAAGCTTTCTTTGGCACCCATAGACATGCTTTGAAGCTGCATGCGAGTGGGGGCTAAGTCAGCATTGTATTGATACTGCTTGTAGAAAGCTTCAGCAAGGTCATTCCAATCTCTGATGTTGACACTCTCCAACTGATAATACCACTCTAGCTGAGCTCCAGATAAACTTTCTTGAAAGAAATGGATCCACAACTTTTTATCAGCAGTGTGGGGTTGAATTCTTCTGACATAAGACCTCAGATGCAATTTGGGACAAGAGACCCCATCATAGACAACAAATGTAGGAACTTTGAATCCAATGGGTATGACCACCCCAGATATCAAGCTCAAATCCTCAAAATCCAGCCCAGATGATTTCTGTAATTCCATAGCATCCATTCTATCCACCAGCATCTTGAATTTGTCTTCGTTAGGCTCATGGTAGTAGTTAGCCTCAGAATCAGAGTCCCCCATAGTGTTGTAGAGACTGCCTCTCTCCTGCTCAGATTCTTCAGATTCATAGTCTTCAACCTGTTCCTTGGTCCTGACAGGACCTTTGAACCTTCTTCCCATGTTGAGCAACCCAGCAGACCTTCTAGCTTTCTTAGTCTTCTTGGCCAGCAGTGTCTTCAATTCATCCTGCCCCTTGGATAGGTTCAGGATCAGCTCTTGGAACTGTGCATTCTGTGCCTGGAGATCCTTAACTGATTGTTCAAGAGCCATTGCTGAAATAAACAGCGAGAAGATGAGAAACCTGTACACAATTATAAACCTGTGATGCAATGATATGGGAATGCATATGCAATGTTTTCAAGGACCGCAGGATTTAAATTTGCTTAAACAAACAAGAAAGTAACTTTTTATTAGTAATAACTTGTTTTGCCTTTTAGGCTTACAAAAATGAAAACGAAATAAGTACAAAAGATGGGGTTTTAAGTCTCCCATGGACGCTTCCTCTTTGTGTTGAGGTATGAGTTGAGGTTTCGTTCCTCATGAAGTAGCTTTGTTAGCTCTAGGATCCTTGCTTGGCTTGCTTTGTAATGAGCCTCGAAAGTATCCCTTTGCTCTTTCAGTTGGATCCATGATCTCTGCAAGTCTTCCATATCAGTAGGCATGTCTGGGTGAAGGATGGTATAAGCTGTGTCTCCTTCAGCAACAGGTTCCATGGTAACTGGTAGGACGGCAGGATATGGCATCATGAGTGTCTGAGCACGAGATCGTACCCATCTGAGATAAGCCTCCATAGGAATAGTGTACTTAGGCTCCAGTGTCTTGCTGTCAATCCTGTTTACCTTTCCCCAAGCTCGGATGAATCTCTGACGGTAACCCTGAAGATCGTTGTCGTAATCAAACACAATGCCCTGAATCAACAGGTCATGTGGACCATCGCTCCGGGTGTAACCAAACTGTCGTAAAGCTAGAGATGGGTTGTAGGTGATGCCTCCTCTTATGCCTAGAAGTGGCACATTAGGAAACTCCCCACAACGGTCAATGATGGTGACATTCTCCATAGATCTGGAGCACCAATGGATGTCTGAGTGAGAAAGTGACATGATCCTCTTGGACCATCTGAACCCTTGCTCATTCTTCATTACTGAGCGAGGAAGGTGAGAAATAAACCACCTAGAAAGTAAAGGTATGCAGCACATCAAAGTTCCTCTTGCCCTTGTAGTACGGGTGTGAAGAGAATGTAGGATGTCTCCAAGCAATGTAGGCACTGGATTGTGACTCAGGAAAATGTTGATGGCATGAACATCTATGAACTGATCTGGATTGGGGAACAACACTAAGCCATATATCAGCAAGGCTAAGATCTCCTCAAAAGCATCATAGCTCATGGCCTTCAAGAACATTTGAGCTTTATCCATTAATACCTTGGCAAGAATACCCTTGACTCCACTTCTCGTCTCTAGAACAATGTCAGACTTCTTCAGATGTAGAGCTGCAGCAATAACTTCTGGTTTAAGCTCCTTCTCTAAGCCTGTGAATGGCTTCTGATCAAGAACAGGTATACCCAGAAGTTTAGAGAACTCCTCCATGGTTGGAACCAGCTGATAATCAGGAAATGTAAAGCAATGGTGCTTAGGGTCAAAGAACTGAAACAACACACTCATCATGTCTTCACTGAACCCTGAAGTAACTAGATCCAATAAGTGACCATGTCTCTTGTTGAACTGGGAATGATCAGGCACTAGGGAAACCAACTCCTTGAGCTTAGCAGGTATCCCTACAAAGTTGATCCTGATGGTGTTTCTACGAGCAGAAGCCATGACCTGCAACAAAGAACAAAGATAAATCCTTTGGTCCTTGAAATGGTTAGGGAAAATGATATGCTTATGATGCATGATGATGTCATGATGTCATGCTCAATCACAAACATGTGGCACACACAAACAAGTCACACCATAGCCCTAGGTTTAAAGGCTTGCATGAGGTTCAAAGGCAAGTACCCTCCCCTGAAGTTAGATGGTTCATCCTGTCCTACAAAAGTAACCAGGTTCTAAGGGATCTCAATATCATTGATCCTTCACAAGGGTGGTTGTTCAGAAGGCAACTTACTTGCCAACCAAAACCCTCCAAGTTTAAGATCTCAATGAGCGTAGTATCGAGTGTCAACCAACTTCAGTCTGCACCAAAGCCGGTTACCTCACTACTTTCTAAAGGCCAAGATGAGTTAACTAGGGTTCTAAAAGTCAGTTAGTGCATTGACAACATATGGCAGCCTCAATATTATCCTCAACTTGACTTAAGGAATATAAGCACCAACCAAGAAGTCGCACTAACTATGGCCACCAGATCAACCGTATCGATATACGTCGTACAGTTTCCTTGGTCTATTGCCATTTACCTAAGGTACACTAGATCCGGGTTAGGACCTTTCACACATAAGAGCACCCCAACAATATAATAATAAAGCAAACAAGGCAAACAATTTAAAGTGATCTTAATTCCTAAGGGTACCCCTCTTAAATAACTCCCCAGCAGAGTCGCCAGTTCTGTAACACGGTGGGAGAACTGACTTTAAACAATGTTGCGGATAGCAAGAGTCGCCACCGACTTTTATTTTATCCATAAGGAAAGGTTATAAAAGAACAGGAAAGACCTTAGAGAATATTTTGGGTCCGGGGGGTAGGTTATGAAAAGGGAAGGTGTTAGCACCCTTTTCATCCATGGTTATCCATGGGCTCTTAGGTACTTAAGCTCACTTTTGAATTGTTTTGAAATTGTAGTGTGTGAATAGAAAATTTTCAGAATAGTTAATAAATAATCCATGTAAGGATGTGTTAAGAACTTGTTTGAAAACTTGTTGAAAATTTGTTTAAGTGTGAAATAGTTTTGAAGTGAGCAAGCACCTAGGAGTAACCTACCCTAATGTTTAAAGGTCTTTCTTATTCTTTATTCTTTCCTTTAGTAAGACTATCCCTACTATAATGGAGTAGGTAGTCCTTACTTTGGATGTTAAGGGACATGTGAGGGACAATTGGATTTTTGAAGGCCATTGTGGGGTGTAATAAGCAAACTGGAGGGACTATCATCATTTTTCGAAAGGGACTCGATTCGTAAAGGCAACCATAAGGGACTTTGATGATTTTCTTTTTGAGGGTCTTGCTTTATACACCCCACTTAACCAATATTCATAGGCAACTTGAGGGATATCCTTAGGAAGTGAGACGGCGATTAAAATCGACTTACGTGTGTGACGTGTTTATTTTAATTATCTTTATTTAAAAGTGATCTAAATTTATTTTAATATTACATACATGTTGTTACACTCCCTAATTACTAACCATAATAATAATTAAATAATTAAACAACTTTACATCCAAGAAACAATTACAAAATAATAAGCAAAATAATTAAATAGCAAAGATAAGTAAAATATAAATAAGCAATAATAAATAATAAAGGGGGGTTAATTCTAAGTTTACTCGGCAAGACATCGCATCTTGTGCCTACGTATCCTTACGGGAGCGGAATCAGAGTAATCGTAGTTCCCCTCAATAGGGAGGTTAGAAACTTCTTGACTGTGGTCAAGGTCTCAAGGGGAATAAACGCATCTTAAGGACACGCTTACGTGGAGTGTAGAAACTCCAAATCTCTACGTTGAAATGTTAAGTTGTAATTAAGGTTAAATTAGGGATTCCACGGCGGGAAACCCTAAAATGAGCGCGGCGGCTCTTTGACCTAATGCTAAGGGTAAAATTGTAATTTTGCCTGCGGCGAGGCATTTGTGAAAATTAGGGTTTGTAGTTTGTAGTTTTGAGGATTTGAAATTGAATGTGTGAAGTTTTACGGACTATTGGCGCGGCGGCCAAACAGTTAGACCTAACCTTCGGATGTGTGCAATGTGACAGAAATAATAGTAAACGCGTGAGATAATTGAATCATGCAAACAGAGAGATAATGTCATAATTTAAACCATGCAAGCAGAAATTTAAAGGCAGAATTTAAAGAGCGATTGTTAAGTTCGCGAGGTTACATGAGAGGAGCAGATACAATATGATAATGAAATTTGAATTGAACAATAATAAAATAAAATAAATAACGGTTCTAGTTATTATTTTAAAAAAAAGATTTTAGTTATTATTTTAAATTTATCTAAAAAAAAGTTTTTCTTAAAAATAATAGGTTTTCATATTAATTTGGAAAAGATGTTAATGTTATTTATTTTAAAAAACAGATTTTTATATTATAACAAATTTTAATAAATTAATGATAACAATAATAATAATAATGGTAATAATAATGATAATAATGATAATAATAATAAATAATGATAATAATAATAATAATAATAATAATAATTATAATAATAATAATAATAATAATAATAATAAAGCAATAATGAATTTTAAATGTGCCAAATAACCCAACAATGTTGCTAACGCAGAAATGCGCTCATCGCAACCAGATCTAAATCGGACGAAACAAAATTTATCGCAAAGAAAAAGAAATTAAGCAAAAAATAGTATTATTGCTCACACAAAAATGCGATCATCGCAACCAGATCGAACTAACACAAATGTCACGCGTCATGCACACAAATGTGCAAACATCGTATCGACATAATTCGATCAAAAATCTTATATATATAAACTCTAACAATTTAAAAAATTATATATATATAAACGTAACAGTAATAGATAAAGAAAAAGAAATAACGGTAATAGATGAAGAAAAAGAAATAACGGTAAAAGATGAAGAAAAAGAAACAACAGTAATAGATGAAGGAAAAGAAATAACGGTAAACGATGAAGAAAAAGAAACAATAGTAATGGATGAAGAAGAAAACTAAATAACGGCAAACGGCACTCACTCCTCTTAGGTTTTTTTTCAATCTCCCCTTTTTTTCCAACAAGGCAACACATGTATATATAGGGAACAAATTAGCGTTAACACCAAATTGTCAATAATGTCCCTAAAGCCCATTTTAAAGCCCAAACTAAATAATTAGTTAAGAAAAAATAAAATTTAAATAATTTAAAATAATTAAAATAAACTTAAAATAAAAACTAATAATCCTATTGATTCCTAAAATAAAAAATATTATAAAAAGAACAAAATTTTTTCAATATTTTTTTATTTTATGATTTTTTGGATATTTTTATGAATAATTTAGAAAAAAGTGAAAAAAATAATATTTTAAAAAATGATTTAATTAAAATACGAAAATAATAATTAAATAATAATAAAAAACTATTTTTGTTATTTTTTTAATGAAAGATAGAAAAATTTAGAGTAAAAATAATAAAAAACAAAAAAAATGACAAAGGTGAGATTCGAACTCTCAACCTCTCACACTCATAACTCCTTACACATGTCCTCCTGCCAATTGTGCCATTTTTACTTTTTAGAAAAAAAATGCATGCCATATGATATTTACCTGCAAAAAGTCAAACGACTACACAAATTTGTTAGTAATTGATTAAATGCAATGAAATGCGACGACAAATCTTAGGGCAAAATTTGGGGTATTACAGTTATTATGATAATATTTCTCACCCAACCTCTCTTTGATGTTGGCAAAAAAAATCATGAAGTTTGACTTTGGTTTGACCACAGTTGACCTTAGTTTGACCTTTTAACTGCATTGACTGCTTTTGACTTATCTGATCATCTGACTGAGCAAACTTTTGAGAAAAGTCTTGAAACTTGACATGGGGGTTCTTATACACATATAAGATGTTATGAAGCTCACTTGAAGTCTTGGAAGTCCATTTAGCCTGATTAAAGTCAAAACCCTAGTTTTGGATGCACTGCTGAGGAGGTGCATTGTCTGAGGGAATTGTCAACTCTTCTGACCAATTGTGAATTTTGTGAACCTTGTGAACCTTCTTGGAACACAAAGTCTTGTATTGTGAGGGCAAATTTTGGGGTGCAACACCCGTTTACGATAAACGGTGCATTCGTCTTGTCGGTAATTTCGACAGCTCCACTCTGAAGTACTTTAGTCACTTCATAGGGTCCGGACCACCTAGATTTTAGTTTTCCTGGGAAGAGTTTCAATCGTGAATTAAAAAGCAATACGATGTCTCCCACACTGAATTGTTTCCTGATTGAACGTTTATCATGCCACTTTTTAGTTCGTTCTTTGTAGATACGGGCATTTTCGTAAGCGTCTAATCGAAGTTCTTCCAACTCGTGTAAATTCAAGATTCGCTTTTCTCCTGCCTCGGTGTAGTTGAAGTTGAGTGTCTTAATGGCCCAGAAGGCCTTATGCTCTAACTCTACAGGGAGATGGCAGGATTTACCGTAAACTAATTTATAGGGGGTAGTACCTATTGGTGTCTTAAATGCGGTCCTATAAGCCCATAAAGCTTCTTGTAGCTTTGATGACCAATCTTTCCTTGAGGTAGCGACAGTCTTTTCCAAGATCTGTTTTATTTCTCTGTTTGAGACCTCTACTTGTCCGCTAGTTTGCGGATGATAAGGTGTAGCTACTCGGTGCTTGACTCCATATCTAGAGAGAAGTTTATCGAATATTCGTGATATGAAGTGAGATCCTCCGTCACTAATGACGAGTCTTGGTACACCGAATCTAGGAAAGATAGTGTTCTTGAAGAGTTTGATTACTACTCGTGCGTCATTTGTTGGAGCAACTATGGCTTCTATCCATTTAGACACGTAATCGACAGCGACAAGTATGTAGTTATTACCAAAAGAAGGACTGAAAGGTCCCATGAAATCTATCCCCCAGACGTCGAAGACTTCTACCTCTAAGATTCCTTTCTGAGGCATTTCATCGCTTCGTGAGATGTTGCCAGTTCGTTGGCATCTATCGCACTTTTGCACAGCGATGTGAACGTCTTTCCAGAGATTAGGCCAGAATAAGCCAGCTTGGAGAATCTTAGCGCGTGTCTTGGATGTACTAGCATGACCACCATATGGTGCTGAGTGGCATTGGGAAATAATATTTTCTATTTCTTCCTCTGGGACACAGCGACGATATATGTTGTCGGCCCCTCTCTTGAAGAGTAGGGGTTCGTCCCAATAATAGTGTTTCAGATCGTGGAAGAATTTCTTCTTTTGCTGATAAGTAAGATCTGGTGGAAGCACGCCTGCGGCGAGGTAATTAACGATGTCAGCATACCAAGGTAATGTGACTTGGGCATAGACGACTTCTACGGCTTTTTCGAATTCTGGATCTTCCGAGATTGCATTGGGTGTGTCACTTTCTAATTTGGCTATCAGACGTTCGTACGGGAAATCGTCATTTATCGGTACTGGTTCGTGTCTGATGCCTTCTATTCGGGATAAGTGATCCGCAACAACATTCTCGGTTCCTTTCTTATCTTTGATTTCTAAGTCAAACTCTTGTAGTAACAGGATCCATCTCAATAGTCTTGGTTTGGCATCCTTTTTACTTATTAGGTACCTTATGGCAGCGTGGTCTGTGTATATGATAATTTTTGCTCCTACTAAGTAAGAACGGAATTTGTCAAGCGCAAATATAACTGCTAGAAGTTCCTTTTCTGTGGTAGCGTAGTTCATTTGGGCAGGATCTAAGGTTCTACTGGCATAGTAGATGGCATGGAGTTTTTTGTCCTTTCTTTGTCCTAGAACTGCGCCTACAGCGTAATCACTCGCGTCGCACATGATTTCAAACGGTAGTCTCCAATCTGGTGGTTGCATGATTGGTGCGGTGATAAGGGCTGATTTCAATGTTTCGAATGCTTTTAAACAGTCGTCGTCGAAGACGAACTCAGCATCTTTCATTAACAGGCCGATCAAAGGTTTTGTGATTTTCGAGAAATCTTTTATAAATCTTCTGTAGAAACCGGCATGTCCTAGAAAACTCTGTATTTCTCGTACGGATTTTAGAGGTTGGAGATCTTTTATAATCTCTATTTTGGCTTTGTCTACCTCAATCCCTCTATCTGATATGACGTGTCCTAGAACTATTCCTTGTCGGACCATAAAATGGCATTTCTCCCAATTTAGGACGAGGTTTACTTTTACGCAACGTTCTAGTACCATTTCTAAGTTTTGTAAGCATCCTTCGAAACTTTGTCCACATACCGAGAAATCGTCCATAAACACTTCCATAATGTCGTCTATGAAATCTGCGAAGATTGCCATCATGCATCTTTGGAAGGTTGCTGGAGCGTTACAGAGTCCGAACGGCATTCGGCGGTAAGCAAAAGTACCGTAGGGACAGGTGAATGTAGTCTTTTCTTGATCATCAGGATGGATGGGAATTTGGAAGAATCCTGATTAACCATCTAGATAGCAGAAATATGAATGTTTGGCTAATCTTTCCAACATTTGGTCTATGAAGGGTAGCGGGAAGTGATCTTTGCGCGTAGCCTTGTTAAGCTTCCTATAATCAATACACATCCTACTTCCAGTCACGACTCTTTTTGTTATCGATTCGCCTTTTTCGTTTTTAACTACTGTTACTCCTCCTTTCTTTGGTACGACATGAACTGGGCTAACCCATTCACTATCGGAGATCAGATAGATGATTCCTGCATCTAGTAATTTCTTTACTTCATCTCTGACTACAGTGCTCAGGATGGGGTTTAGTCTTCTCTGATGTTCTCGAGAAGTTTTAGAGTCTTCCTCTATTGTAATTCGATGCATACAGATCGAAGGGCTTATACCTTTTAAATCGCTTATGTTATAGCCTAACGCGGTGGGGTACTTCTTTAGGACTTCTAATAACTTTTCGGTTTCTGGTTGTCCTAAGTCGGCGTTGACTATCACTGGTCTTTTTAGTTCATCGTCTAGAAATTCATATCTGAGGTTTTTGGGTAGAGTTTTAAGCTCTAAAGATGGGTTCTTCGGACCTGGCATATGGTTTGGTGTCAGTGATAAGCTTTCGCTTAGGCTGTCGTCTTTATACGGTTTACGCCAATTGTCGTCTTCAGAAATGTCGGGTATTTGAATCTTTATTATTTCTGAATACGTGGTCTCCTCATTTTCAAGTTCTCTTATGCATTCGTCAATTTCGTCTACTAAATAGCAGGTATCGTCTATTGCTGGTGCTTGTAAGAACTTGGTGAGAATGAACTCTATCTTTTCTTCTCCTACTTCGAATGTTAGCCTTCCTTTCTTCACGTCTATAATCGCTCCGGCTGTAGCTAGGAATGGTCTTCCTAAGATAATTGGGGTTACAGTGTCCTCCTTGATGTCCATGATTATGAAGTTGGTTGGAATGTAGAATTGTCCTATGCGTACTGGAACGTTTTCCAGTATTCCGACGGGGTATTTTACTGATCTGTCAGCTAATTGTACGGACATTTTGGTTGGCCTGAGGTCTCCCATATTCAACTTTTTGCATATAGATAAGGGCATAACACTGATACTGGCTCCTAAATCGCATAGAGCTTTATCTATTACGAACTTTCCTATGACGCAGGGTATGGAGAAACTACCTGGGTCTTTTAATTTAGGAGGCATGCGGTTCTGAATAATAGTGCTACACTCTGCCGTGAGTGTAACTGCTTCGTTATCCTCGATCTTTCTCTTATTTGACAGGATCTCCTTGAGAAATTTGGCGTATGACGGCATTTGAGTTATCGCTTCTGTAAAAGGAATAGTAATATTCAACTGTTTAAGGAGCTCTACAAATTTCTTAAACTGTCCTGAAGTTTTAGAGTTTATTAGTCTTTGTGGATAAGGGATAGGTGGTTTATATGACGCTGGAGGTGTTTGAGTTTTTTCACTCGCGGTATCCTCCTTCTCATTGTCTTCCTTCTTCTCTAACTCAGATTCCTTTTCTGCCTGTTCAGTTGGTTTCTGTTGCATGGCTGAGTTTTCGGTCCTCGGATCGATCGGTTCGTCCAATTCTTTTCCACTTCTTAGTATCACAGCATTTGCCTGGCCTTTGGGATTCTGTTCGGGTTGTCCAGGAAATGTGCCAGCAGGTGCGGCAGCAGATGCTTGCTGTTGAGCCACTTGTGAAATCTGAGTTTCTAACATTTTGTTGTGGGTGGCTAAAGCGTCTACTTTTCTTGTCAACTGTTTAATCTGCTCGCTAGTGTGTATGTTTTGATTCAGGAACTCTTTGTTCATCTGAGCTTGAGTAGCTATGAACTTTTCCATCATCAATTCGAGGTTTGATTTCCTAGGTGCACTCTGAGCAGCTGGTTTTTGATATCCTTGCGGAGCAGTAGGCATTTGCAATGCATTTTCGCTTTTGTAAGAAAAGTTTGGATGATTTCGCCAACCTGGGTTGTATGTATTTGCGTAGGGATTTCCTTGAGCATAATTTACCTGGTCTGGCGTGATTCCGGCTAGCAATGGGCATTCGGGTGCATTATGAGTGGTACTTCCGCATAACTCGCAATTTGGAGTTACTGCAGCGACAGTTGCAGTGGGGTTAACGGTCAGACTATCGATCTTCTGTGCTAGAGCATCTACTTTAGCATTGAACTTTTCAAGGCTGCTGATTTCGTACATCCCACCTTTTGCTGAGGTTTTCTCATTTGGAGTGTGTTCACCTCCCCATTGGCAATGGTTTTGTGACATGTTTTCTATTAGTTGATAGGCTTCATCGTATGGCTTATCCATAAGTGCACCGCCCGCGGCAGCGTCTATTGTCAATCTAGTATTGTATAGAAGCCCATTATAGAAAGTATGGATTGTCACCCAGTCTTCTAGACCGTGGTGAGGACATGTTCTCATCATGTCTTTGAATCGTTCCTGTTGCACCCCAAAATTTGACCAACATTTATTTGTTCATTGAATGTTTGAAAGTTGATACCTTCATCAGAAAGTTCAAGAGATCCCCAGAGTTGGTTGAAACCAGGGTTGTGTGCTTCACAGTTTGAAAGTTGTGGGTGCTCCTCAGATGATTCTGAGACTTTGAGAATGAACTTGATGTTTTGGGAAAGCTCATGAGATGTCTTGAAAGTCATCATGAAGCCTTGAGATGTCATTGTGTAAGAATTCAGAAGATTCAACCATGAATGGTAGAATTAGGGTTTTGACTGGGTCAACCCTAGGTCAGCTGAAGATTTGGAGAAGGTTGAGACCTAATCCAGGGGCCATGAGATCATGGGATGATGTAAGGAGATGTTATAAAGATGATTCCTAGACCCACTCATCATGATTGAGGAGTTTGAGAAGTTTTGAGTTAGGGTTTCTGAGGATTGTCAGTGAAAAAACCCTAATTTGATCCCTATCTTCCAGGCAGTTTTAGCTATAGATGTGATTGAGATCTCATCTTCCCCACAACATGAATGTTGTAGAGCTTGTTCTAAGCTTTAATTTGAGTGGTGGAAGTCCTTGATAGGAGTTACAGAGCTCAAGTTATGGTTTTGACAAATTACAGGTCAGCAGAGGTGTGTGAATCTGGGTCCTTGAAAGTCACCCAACTTCCAGACAACTTTTGCCCTAGTAGGTTGATTCCTATGGTTTCTTGGTCAACATGAATGTTGAAGAGGATCTTCTTAGCTTTAATTTGAGTGGTAGAAGTCCTTGATTGGATTTGTGGAACTCAACTTATGGTTTGAACAAGGCAGGGGTATTTTGGTCATTTGTCAGTTATAGGTCATTTTATCCAATGCCTAAAACTCCTATTTCCAAGCCTCAAATGGAAAAACTCAAAACATGAAAGTTGCTCAAAATGTGATTTTAAGTCTAGAAAGAAGGTCACAAATTGTTGAAAAAGCTCATAGCACAAGATTCCATGATTGGTCAAAAATGAACTAAAAATGACTTATAACTTTGAAAAGTTGAAATTGAAAAGTGTTTTGGAAGATCCACAAATCCAAAATAGGTCATCCAATATATCATTTTGATTGGAAAAACCATTTTGAGAAGATTGGTTTAAGTAGATTTTTCATTTGAGGCTTAAAAAAGGAGGTTCCTTTGGAAATTTATTACTTGAAAAAGAAGGCAATGTTGGAAAACTTAACATAAGGCAATTACAAGGCATGTGAGCTTCCTTACCATTCCATATTATCATGTGGTGAGATTTTAGAAGGTGTAAGTTGGTTAGAGGTGATATATCATGAGATAACCAATATGGCATAACATGAGATTTTAAAGAAACTTCCATCACATTCTAGATGATTCTAGAAACATCCATCAATTGTTATATAAGGAATGCATTGTGGAGAGTCTAGGGTTGGTGAAACTTGAGCCAAGTCAGAGGAGAGAGAAGGAGAGATAGCCATTGAAGCCATTTCTTCAAGTTAAAGCAATCCAAGTTTTCTTCCACCACAGGCCACCTCCTTCCATACAAGTGCAAACAGAAGGCATACCTCCATTGAAGGACCATTGTGAGTGAATTCCAAGGCTTGAATCGTGCTCAACATCATCTCACCATTAACTTCTTGACAGGTTTTTCTTCACCCTATATCTCCTAAATTATTGAGTTTTAATTAGTTTTATAGCCATAGGATTAATGTGTTAGGGTAGAGGATCCATCCCTGAGAGTTATAGCATGTTCCATAAGGTTCCATGGCAGAACCAGAAATCTTTGAGTTGCAAGAACTATGTAGATTGTTAGTTTTAATCATCAAGAATTAGTGTGTATTAGTTAGGGTAACGTGTAGTGCATCTATAGACCTTTAGTTTTGAGTTTGCTGAAGTTTGATAACAGTTGAATATGGTGGTGCCAAGAGGTGTAAGCATTCTGTTTGGATTATCCACGAGGAGTTAAGAGAAAGTGAACGTAGGGTTGTGTAGGGCTTGAGAAGTAGATGATTTTTCATGTTTAGGTCGAGGGAAGCCGTGGCCTGTGGGGAGAGATAATGGAGCTCGAATGTGAGTGCATGGAGGGAGGGTCTGAAAACCCTAATTCATGTTTGGGGACGATGGAGGAGAAGACATTGGATCGTTCCCAATGTTTGACTAATTCCCCTAATCCAACGGCCTTGATTAAACCTGAGAAAGAGAGGGAAAGTTTGAATCTGATGAAACACGGTCGTTTCATTAAAGACCGCTTCTGGGCCTATAGCGCTACTTGCACCCCCCTTTTTGTGTAGCCCAATTCATTGAACTAGTTTGGTTTGCTTTTCAGACCCCCCCTCCCTTTAATTCAATTAAATTGTTTTATTTTTCTTCTTATATTTCTCTGTTTTGTAAAATGCATTAAAAATAGATAAAAAATGTTTTTTAATTTCTTCTTTTTTCTATGAGTAGGTTAAAATGTGTAGAAAATTATAAAAATAAAATTGAGATTTTATTTTTAGGTTTAATATTTTTAGTAGATTTTCCATTTAAATAGCTTTTTAGTATGTTTAATTTGGTATGTGATTTTGTAGGAATTATTTTAGAACATTCCCTTAGGTTTTTTTACCCATTCTTTTTGGTGCAATTAGATGATGAGTCATACTTCCCCATAGGTTTTTTTTCTAGATTTTTTAGAATTAATCTTGATTAGTTTAATTAGGGTTGACTTAGGATAGTCTAATTAGGGTTTAGAATTGTGCATAGGTGATGATTCCTTTCTTTGATTGAGTTTTATCTTGATTTTTAGGTAGAAACCTTTGTAGATGTTAGGAGTAGGTGTTGAGGACCCTTGTGATATTTGTTAAATTTTTCCCCATTAGTTTAGTATTTTTAGGTATTTTCTGAGATTGCCTGATGATTTAGTTTGTTCAGTGGGTTATCTGTTCATCTGTGGGGTTCATTCTGAGGAATTTGCTGAAGGGCTTGTGTTGCCTTGAGGATATTGATGGAGAGCATCATGAAGAGGAGATTGTAGATCAAGACTCAGAGATCCAGAGCTTGTCTTGTTCCCAGTCTGTGAGGTTTGAGAGCCTGAAGTTTGAAGGAAGTTCATGGTACTTTCCTGAGGAAGGCATTATGAATGACTTTCATCCTTCCTTCTCACCTCTTTCTTAAGTATCCAATGATGTTGGAGCCAACTTGTGAGTTTAATTTCTCCTGAGGAGGAATGTAAACTGATCACATGTTGTTGAGCCACATGGGATACACCTCCTAAGTGGAAGCCTCCTAGTACTTTCCTGAGGAAGGTCCTATGGGTCTATTCACTTAGTTCCACTAGTTTGTCTAGGATTTCTCAAGTATCCAATGATGTTGGAGCCAACTTGTGAGTTTAATTTCTCCCGAGGAGGAATATAAACTGATCACATGTTGTTGAGCCACATGGGATACAACTCCTAAGTGGAAGCCTCCTAGTACTTTCCTGAGGAAGGTCCTATGAGTCTATTCACTTAGTTCCACTAGTTCAAATAGGATTTCCTAAATATCCAGTGATGTTGGAGCCTGCTTGTGAGTTTAGTTTCTCCTGAGGAGGAACGTAAATTGATCACAGTGGTTGAGCCACGTAGGATATGACTCCTGAGTATACACCTCTTAGTGCTTTCCTGAGGAAGACGCTATGAGTCTGATTGCTTAGCTCCCTGTCTTTGGTAAGCTTGTTCTGAAGCTTGAAGGCTGGGAATGATTTCTCCTGCTTAGGGTTCTGCTTGAGAGCTTTGCTTAGGTTTGTTTAGATCCTGTGATTAGGGTTAGAATTAGAGAATAGTTGATTCTTCCTCAAGTGTGTTGTTTGCCTGTTAGCACTTCATTTCTTTTACCTATTCATTGCTTGATAGCATGTGGATTATTTTTAGTATGATTGCTGTTATTTCATGACTGGCTTGAGGTTGAGATGAGCTTGTGGAGGTTGAAGCCCCACACACATTTCCTCCCTCACTTGCATTGCATGCATTGTACTGTTAAAGCTGATGCTTTTGTCTGTTTCTGTGTATCATTGACATGATCCCTTAGGACTCTCATTTCCTCTGATGAGGATTTGATGATAGACTTTTAGGTTGAAACCTATGCATGACAACATCTAGGAGCTCCCTGTTCAAACCTCAACCATAGGATGAATCCATGGCATGATAACAGTAGGACTTGATAGTTTCCCTCCTAGTTGAGTTCTTGTAGTTTCCCGAACTACGTTTGCTCTGATCTTTCATACCAGATGAAAGTACGTAGGCATAGGATGCGATATCCTAGCGAGCAACCTTTCCCATCTTCACCCGTGGTTAGTCGAACTACGTTGACTCTGATTTCTCATTCTCTGATGAGAATACGTAGGCATAAAGTGCGATGCTTTGCCGAGTCATTTTTCTTTTCTTTTTCAGCCAGCCTTGATAGGTAGATAGATTATAACCAACCCGTCCAAGTAAACAAACAAGCGAGGATCCCGTCGAGTACGACGGACGTGAGGGGTGCTAATACCTTCCCCTTGCGTAACCGACTCCCGAACCCAGACAATGGTTGCGATGACCTTGTCTTACCCTTATTCGTCAGGTTTCTCCGATCGTTTCCTTTCCCGCTCTGAGGGATAAATAACGAAAGGTGGCGACTCTTCTGTCATGCCGGCACCTTATTTTCGCGCAAGCGACAGCTGGCGACTCTGCTGGGGACTTATAGCATCTAGGGACTTTTCCCATCCCTTATGCTGGGACCGTTTCCCATCCCCTACGCGAGTCAATCCTATCGTTTGTGTGTTTGCTTGTTGGGTTGCGTTTATTTATCGCATTTTTACTTCTCGCACTTTTACTTCCCGCATTTTTATTTCCCGCATTTTATTTCCAGTTTGATATGATTATCTGCGCTGCTGTGGGAGAGGGATGTTACTGTGAGTGAAAAGCCGGACCTGGGCTTGAGTACACACCTAGATATAGTTGCGGAGAAGTAGTAGACGAACCTGTCTGCTGAGCAGGCACAGTTCCCTACGAAAATCTGCGCTCAGACGAGATTCTTGCAGAGGTGCTCCTTTCCGGTCCTGAGGATCTGAGGGGAGTCCAGACGTGAGGATTGTCGACTCTGGGGACCGATCATTTGGAAGTCAGCTAAGAGAGGCCTCTTCATGACTTGACGATGCCACTCCTTCTGGGAATCGTATTGTCACTCATGAATGTCTGTGACGCTGACGACCGCATAGGATGCCGTACCTTTGTCCGTGGATTAGGACCATCATACCTGTGAGTGGGGTTGGGATATTGCAGGAAACTTTGACCTCCAGACTACCTGGTTTTCTTGACAGTGAATCAGTATGTTGGGTTCTCAGTTGCAGATATGTTCTTGATAGAGCAAGGGTTTGATCAGAGGATCTTATCATCAGGTGTTTGTTTGTTCTTGATAGAGCAGGTTCCGATCAGAGTATTGTTATCAGAGGTTTGTTCTGGATGGAGCGGATTTTGAGTGGGGTCTGAAGATCTCGCCAGCAGTTGTTATTTTGTTCTTGATAGGGCAGATTTTGAGTGGGGTTTGAAGATCTCATCAGCAGCTGTGTTTTTGTTCTTGATAGGGCAGATTTGTGAGTTGGGGTCTGAAGGCTTCATCAACAGATGTTCCCTGATCTTGCATCCGGGGTCTTTATTATCAGGCCTTCGTTCTTGACAGAGCAGGAATTTGATCTCGATCCTATTAGATGGTTATTCACAACAGATCAAATCAGGGGTTTACACCGGGGTTTCCATCTCAGCAGTGACTGTTGACATCGAATATCCACAGCAGCCTTGGATATATTGTTGCATGCCTGCATTTTGCATTAGCTTGCATAATCATTCCATTAGCGTGTGTCTGTGAGGTTGCTGTCTCCATGATTGGGCCTAGATTCTTCTCCTTATTATTATCAGCAGATGCCAGGACCGGGGAAATCTCTCAAGCACACAGACACACGCATGCATTTGCATGAAGCATTCTTGCATGACATACATTCTGTTGCTTTTCCTAACCCTTAATCTTGACAGGTACTCAGGTTCCGAGCTGCTTTCAATCTCCAGGATTGATCAAAGATTCATCCACCGCTACTCAACTCGCGCCAACCAAACGAGAATCATGGAACAGGTTCAATCAGATGTTCAGGAGCTTCGTGAAAGGATGGATCGTTTTATGGAATTGATGCAAGTAGTTGCAAACGGGCAAGACCAGCTACGAACTTTGGTTCAACCTCTCATCTCCAGGGTTGACAGCAATGGAATTCTTCACGGCGGGGCCGTACCCACTCCTCCTCAAGTAGATACTCCTCAGAACGTTGTTCCTGCTGCCGGGGGCAACGGTAGTGCTAACGGCAATCTTATGACTAATCTCGGACTTAATGCGGCGGGCGCCGTCAATGGTGGTTTGGGAGCCAATGTTACCGTGGGCAATGTTGGCGCAGGAAATATGGTGGTGCCTCAACCGTGGTTGGAGGACCATCAGGACGACATTTTCTCTCAGAGGGGTGTAGAGGCTGAGTTAACTGCTGAAGCTAGACTCAGGTTCAAGGCACTGGAAGATAAAATGAGAGATATAGAAAATCAGAACACATTGGGCGTTGACATGTCCAAACTTGGGCTGATTGCTGACTTTAAAGTACCTCACAAGTTTAAGGTGCCTATCTTTGAGAAGTATAGAGGCACTACTTGTCCCCGTGTTCATCTCCGATCGTATTACAGAAAGATGTCCGCTTACTCCGATGATGAGAAGCTGCTGATGCACTTCTTTCAGGATAGTCTTTCTGGCCCATCGCTTGAATGGTATATGGGTTTGGAACCCGCTGCTGTGCGAACGTGGAAAGATCTCGCTGAAGCATTTGTTCTCCACTATCAGTATAATAGTGACTTGGCTCCCAACCGAGTTCAGCTTCAGAATCTCTCGCAGCGGAGCAATGAAAGCTTCAAGGAGTACGCCCAGCGGTGGCGTGAATTGGCTGCTCGGGTTCAACCGCCGATGGTTGAGCGTGAGCTGGTACAGATGTTCGTGGCTACTCTTCCCGGAGTCTATTATGAGAAGTTGGTTAGTGGCATGTCCGGGACTTTCTCGGCCCTCATTACTTTGGGCGAGCATGTTGAAAATGGTATAAAGATCGGCAAGATTCAAGGCGAATCATCCTCAGCTGGAGGAGCTACCAAGAAACCATATACTGGCAAACGCCGAGAGGGCGATGCCAGTGCTGTCTCTAATGCTAGGAGAAAGGGCAAGGGCCCTCAGTCTCAGATCGCTAGCATAAACATCCCAGCTGCTCCCCCGCAGCCGCAGCAGCAGCCTCAGCAACAGAATAATCCGGGATATAAGAAATATCAGCATCGGGGTCCCCTGGCAAACCGTCATTTGGAAACTCCTCCTATGTCGTATGCCCAGCTTCTGCAGACGTTGCTTCAGCTCCAACTGGTTCAGAAAAGGACGCTAGCTCCCTTGACAGGGGCACCACCACCAGAGTATGATGCTAATGCTACTTGTGAATTTCATTCTGGGGCACCTGGCCATACCGTTGAGAACTGTAAAGCTTTTAAGCACAAAGTCCAGGACATGATTGACGCCAAGATAATAAACTTTTCTGACAGCGTGCCCAACGTTACCAAGAATCCGATGCCTCACCACAGGGGGGGCGGAGTAAATGCTATTATCTCTGAAGGGAATTCAGACTTGCTGACTGATGTCAGAGATTTGAAAACGCCATTGAGTTTTGTTAAAGCTAAGCTGCTAAAGAAAGGCTTCTTTCCCGGGTGTGGGGAATTTTGTATGGCATGTGCTACACGTCCTGATGGGTGCGAGCAGTTGAGTGAAGGTATCCAGAGTCTGATGACCGAGGGTATTTTGCAGTTCAGTCGAAGCATTGAGAATGCGTCGGGAGAAGTCGTGCTGAAGCAGGCTGACGAGGTTGCTACTATCACCATTCCTCGCCACCCTATCACCATTTCTGCACCTCGTCCACCTACTATTACCATCACCAGGGCTGGACCAATCCCGTTCGAGAGTACCAATGCCGTGCCATGGCATTACGGCGCTGAAGTGTATTGTAATGGCCAGAAGGTAGAGATTGAGCCGCCCAGATCGACTGCGCAGAATCTTGCTGAAGCCAGTGGTATCACCAGAAGTGGTAGAGTGTTCGCGCCGGGAGAGGTCGCAGCAGAGAAGGTAGTCCGGGCTGACGCTATGGACAAAGGCAAAGGTAAAGCTGTTGAAGAGGTTCCTGCGGGGGCAGAAAAAGACTTGTTGGTTAAAGACGCAGAAGAGTTCATGCGGCTGATCAGGAAAAGTGACTACAAGATTGTAGATCATCTTCACCAGACTCCGTCAAAGATCTCAATTCTCAACCTGTTGCTGTGTTCTGAAGCACACCGCAACGCATTGCTGAAAGTATTGAATGCTGCATACGTGCCGCAGGAGATATCGGTTAATCAACTTGAGGAAGTGGTAGCTCATGTCAACGCTGGTAATGGGCTGGGTTTTACAGATTTGGAGCTGACGCCCAAGGGAAGAGATCACAACCATGCCTTGCACATCTCGATAGAGTGCAGGGGCACGATTATGTCACATGTCCTAGTAGATACGGGCTCCTCGCTGAACGTGCTTCCGAAGAAAGCACTGATGAAGTTGGATACCCGGGGACTGCTGTGCACGCCCAGTGATCTGGTCGTGAAGGCTTTTGACGGAACCAAACGCCACGTCTTTGGAGAATTGACCCTGCCAATTCAAGTTGGTCCAGAGACGTTTAATGCAGTGTTCTATATTATGGATATCATGCCCGCCTATAGTTGCCTCTTAGGTCGGCCGTGGATCCATTCTGCTGGTGCCGTGACGTCCACGTTGCATCAGAAGCTTAAATATGCTGTTGGGGGCAGCATAGTGACAGTTTGTGGAGAGGAGGACATCATGGTAAGCCACCTGTCGTCCTTCAAGTATGTCGAAATGGATGGCGAGATCCATGAGACTCTTTGCCAGGCGTTTGAGACCGTCAAGGTGAAGGAGGTAGCTCCCGTTGTTGCAGAGAAGCAAGAGGTGAACCTCTCTTCGTTCAAGGAAGCTAGAGCCGTTGTCGAAGCTGGTTCTACCCCAGGCTGGGGGCATGTCTTGGATATACCATTCAAACAGGATAGGTTTGGATTGGGATATTCTCCTGAAGCTGAAGCTTCAACTTCTTCTGGTAGCTCATCTCGTGGAAAGGGGCCGATCCTATTCACCAAAGGGGGAGTGATCTTCGAGAGTGTCAACGCAGCGTCGGAGGACAGCGGGGACAGTGACTGTGATCTCGATGCCTGGATTCAACCGAGCAAACCAGGCGAGCGCCTTTACAACTGGACCATCAAGGAGATTATCGAACTGACAAGTGAAGAGTAATGATTTGCTTTTTACAATCTTTGTACAACCCTATGTCCTGCCCGGGGCATAGTGGTTTTACTGTCAGGGCCTTGTTGGATTATGTGTACACATTTTGTCAATAAATAAAAAGGCGTTTTCTTCGTAATCAAATATTGTGTTCTCTGTTATTCATATTTTATGTTTGTTTTGAAAAACAGCAAAATGGCAACGAGGTTCGTGCTAACCTGCATATTCCTGCTTTAAACTTAACCCTTGTTATTGCAGGATCCACGTAACAGACGACATCGACTCTGGACCCTCTACGGCTCACTACGACTTTGATTGCCCGATCTATCAAGCCGAAGATGAGATTGATGAAGACGAAGACCTTCCAGAAGAGTTGGCCCGCTTGTTGAGACAAGAGGAGAAGGTTATTCTGCCTCATGAGGAGGAGATCGAGATTGTAAATCTGGGTTCTGAGGAGCTTATCAGGAATGTCAGAGTTGGGGCTGCGCTGCAGAATGATGTCAAGCATAGATTGGTCGAGATGCTTCGAGAGTATAGTGACGTCTTTGCTTGGTCATATGAGGATATGCCCGGACTTGACACAGATATCGTGGTTCATCGCTTGCCGTTGCGAGAAGATTGCCCTCCAGTCAAGCAGAAGCTCAGGAGGACGAGACCAGACATGGCTGTGAAAATCAAAGAAGAAGTCCAGAAGCAGTTGGACGCAGGATTTCTAGCCGTTACCACTTACCCTCCGTGGGTCGCCAACATAGTGCCTGTACCAAAGAAGGACGGTAAGGTACGCATGTGCGTCGATTATCGGGATTTGAATAGGGCGAGCCCTAAGGATGATTTCCCGTTGCCTCATATCGATGTGTTGGTCGACAATACAGCCCAGTTTTCCGTGTTTTCGTTCATGGATGGCTTCTCCGGTTACAATCAGATTAAGATGGCGCCGGAGGACATGGAGAAAACGACGTTTATTACCCCCTGGGGCACGTTTTGCTACAAGGTAATGCCCTTCGGTCTGAAGAACGCAGGGGCCACTTACCAGCGAGCAATGGTAACTTTGTTTCATGATATGATTCATCATGAGATCGAGGTCTATGTTGATGACATGATTGCAAAGTCCCAAACGGAGGATGAGCATCTGGTCAATTTGCTGAAGCTGTTTGAAAGGCTTAGGAAGTTCAAGCTGAGGCTGAATCCTAACAAGTGCACTTTCGGAGTGCGGTCCGGAAAGTTATTGGGGTTTATCGTTAGTGAACGAGGTATCGAAGTTGATCCTGCGAAGATAAAAGCTATCCAAGAGATGCCAGCGCCGAGAACAGAAAAAGAAGTTCGCGGTTTCTTGGGCCGAATAAACTACATTGCAAGGTTTATCTCCCAGCTCACGGCCACCTGTGAACCGATGTTCAAGTTGTTAAAGAAAAATCAGGCGATTACTTGGAATGAAGATTGCCAGAAGGCATTCGATAAGATAAAGCAATATCTTCAAGAACCTCCGATCTTGATACCCCCAGTGGCTGGACGGCCATTAATCATGTACTTGACAGTTCTGGAGAATAGCATGGGGTGTGTTCTCGGTCAGCACGACGAGACGGGCAGAAAAGAGCATGCCATCTATTATTTGAGTAAAAAGTTCACTGAGTGTGAATCTCGATACTCGATGCTGGAGAAGACGTGTTGTGCACTAGCTTGGGCTGCCAAACGTCTACGACAGTATATGCTCAATCACACCACTATGCTGATTTCGAAGATGGATCCGATCAAGTACGTCTTCGAGAAGCAGGCTCTTTCGGGCAGGATTGCCAGATGGCAGATGGTGTTAACCGAATATGATATTCAGTACGTCTCCCAGAAAGCCATCAAGGGAAGCGTATTGTCTGATTACCTTGCCGAACAGCCAATCGAAGACTATCAGCCGATGAAGTTCGAGTTCCCTGATGAGGACATTATGTTTCTCAAAGCAAAGGATTGCGAAGAGCCATTGCCCGACGAGGGGCCAGATAGGAAGTCTCAGTGGAAGTTGATATTCGACGGAGCGGTTAATTCCTATGGAAGTGGTATCGGGGCTATCATCACGACTCCTCACGGATCCCACATCCCGTTTACTGCGAGACTGACGTTTCCAGTTACCAACAACGAAGCCGAGTACGAAGCATGTATTATGGGTCTAGAAGAGGCAATTGATTTGAGAATCAAGAATCTAGACATATATGGTGACTCAGCGCTTGTGATCAATCAGATCAAAGGGGAGTGGGAAACTCGTCAACCGAATCTAGTGCCGTACATGAATTACGCCAGGAGGCTGCTTCCGTTCTTTGACCGAGTAGAACTTCATCATGTACCCCGGGCTGAAAATCAAATGGCTGATGCTTTAGCCACGTTGGCTTCAATGTATAAGGTCAATCTTTGGAATGAGGCTCCAAGCATTGTCCTTTCGCGTCTTGACAGACCAGCATATGTGTTCGCAATCGAGGATGCCACTGACGGCAAGCCATGGTTCCACGACATCCAGACCTTCCTTATGACTAAGGAGTATCCCGCGGGTGCGTCAACCCAGGATAAGAAGACTCTGAGGAGGCTATCTGGAAACTTTTATCTCAACCCTGATGGAGTGCTGTATAGAAGAAACCACGATCTCGTGCTACTCAGATGTGTAGATGAGAAAGAGGCCAGTATGCTCATGGAGGAAGTCCATGAGGGCACATTTGGTACGCACGCCGGCGGGCATGCCATGACGAGGAAGATCCTGAGAGCAGGATATTACTGGTTGACTATGGAGTCTGATTGCTTCAGGTTCGCGAAGAGATGTCATAAATGCCAGGTTTATGCTGATAGAGTTCATGTGCCGCCGTGCCCCTTGAATGTCATGTCCTCCCCTGGGCCGTTCTCCATGTGGGGCATTGACATGATAGGCAAGATCGAGCCCACCGCATCCAATGGTCATCGTTTTATTCTGGTAGCTATCGACTACTTCACCAAGTGGGTGGAGGCAGCCTCGTACGCTAATGTGACCAAGCAGGTGGTTGCTAAATTCATAAAGAGGGACATCATCTGTCGCTATGGAATTCCCGAGCGGATCATTACTGATAATGGTTCGAATTTGAATAACAAGATGATGAAGGAGCTGTGCCAGAGCTTCAAGATTGAACACCACAACTCATCTCCTTATCGGCCGAAGATGAATGGCGCTGTTGAAGCGGCCAACAAGAACATCAAGAAGATTGTTCAGAAGATGGTTGTGACGTATAAAGATTGGCACGAGATGCTGCCGTTTGCCTTGCACGGTTATCGTACGACGGTGCGTACGTCGACCGGGGCAACTCCTTTCTCCTTGGTGTACGGTATGGAAGCTGTCCTACCGCTGGAAGTGGAGATTCCCTCTTTGCGAGTTTTGGTTGATGTGAAACTTGATGAGGCAGAATGGGTGACGAATCGCCTGAACCAGCTCAGCCTGATGGACGAGAAGAGGCTAGCATCGATTGCATTTGGTCGCCTGTACCAAAGCCGAATGAAGAAAGCTTACGATAAGAAGGTGCGTCCTCGAAGCTTTCAGACGGGTGATCTCGTCCTGAAGAAGATTCTTCCGCCACACTCCGATCACCGGGGCAAGTGGACTCCGAATTACGAAGGGCCGTATGTCGTCAGCAAGGTCTTCTCGGGAGGAGCTTTGTTGTTATCCGCAATGGATGGTGAAGATTTTGCATCCCCGGTGAACGCGGACGCAGTTAAAAAATACTTTGCTTGAAAGCGACCCGCTGGACAAAAAAAAGAGAGTCCAGGCAAAAAAGGGGCATCCCGGCGAACCAAAAACAGAATAAAAGGTTCGGGCAAAAATTAGGGATATATTGAAAAATGTACACCCGCGAAGTCGAAAACCTACACTGGGAGGCTTCGGCAAAAAAGGGTATCCCGGTGAACTGAAAACCCGTGAAGGGCGGTTCACGCAAAAGTTAGGGATTTAAATAAGCAAATGACTGCGTTCCGCGTATGGACTTTCATTGTTTAGTGGTTCGGAAGACCTGAGGGCCGTTTATCTGAATCAATCTCTTCCAAAGCTGAAGCATCGGAGAAGTATCGAAGTCGAGTGGGTCATAGAGGGATCAACTCATGGTGTTCGTCTACGCCTCGATTGCCGACATTTGTATATACTGATGTATATTTATGTTTCCTTTTTTTGCGCGGCTTCCTCATTCCAGGAGCTTGCCTCTGTTGTAAAACATCTTTACCCATTCAGGGGTTCATCATCAATAAAATGCACATTATTCAGCAATTCTACTTGTCTGTTTAGCATTTATCTGTTTTGTTTACGAATGAGAACGCCGATGTGTTTTTGATAAAATGCGCATACATAAACCTGCGGGCCTAAGCCCATTGATTGTTGAAACAATTAACTAACTAAACACTATCACGAGATAATAACCCTGATAGGCCCCTTTGAGGAGGGTATCTTGTCTGTTTGTTTGTGTTGTTGCAGGTGTAGCACCTCGCCAGAAGATGTGCCGTGCGTATCCCCGAAGCAGGATGAGTCCTCCTTCTCCAGCAGAGTTCAGTAGTCTCTCCTCTGCCGAATCAGAATCAGATAGTGAGCATTGATATGTCTTCCCCAGGTAGGGGTGATTCTCTTCCCCAAGCAGACGCATCCTGAAGGAATGTCACCTAATCAGCTAAGTCAAGCGCCGAAGAATGATGATTATCCCCAACACCGGGTCACAAGTGCAGAGTTCATAGAAATGTTTGGGAAGCTGAAGCTCGTGTTTTCCCCAGTAAAGCCGCTGAAGCAGGTGTCTCCCCCCGCACCGGGTCACAAGTGCAGGTTTCGCAGGAAGCTAGTCGTATACCGAAGTATGCAGTAACTGATGGTGCCAGACTGAAGTCTCCAGCGGAGTTGAGATTCCCCACCAGAGCCGTATTCTCTCCTGAAGTTCGATGATTCCTTCTTCCCCAGTAGAGTGTTGGAACAGCTGATGTTGTATTCCCTTGCAGAGTTGTACTCTCCCCCGAAGTCAGATGATTCTTTCTTCCCTAGTGGAATCGAATTCCCCATCAGAGTCGTACTCTCCAGTGAAGTAGAATGATTTCTCTCCCCGGCTGAGTCCGCAGAAAAGCAGAATCCTTGGAAGTTGATCAGATCATGATCAATTCTCCCCAGCAGAGCATAGAACAGCTGATGCTGCATTTCCCCAGAGTCGCACTCTTTCCAGCGAAGCAGAATGATTTCTCCTTCCTCAGCCGAGTTTGCAGATGCCCAAGAGAGCCGAGTCCTTGGAAGTTGATCGGATCATGATTGGTTTTTCCCCGGTGGAGTGTTGAGCAGCTGAAGTTGGCTCCCCACGGAGTGGTCATCCCCAGAAGAGTAGCCGAGACGGCCACGCAGTTCATTCTAGCGATTGATATCAGCAGATCCAAGTTCTCGTAGAGCTTCATCCCCTGCAGCAGTCAGCTGAAGTTGTTCCCCTGCAGCAGTTCGCGGAAGATTGATTCCCCAGACAGAGCCTAATTGATATTGGCGTGTTCACATTCTCCTCAGCAGGATGATTCCTCTACCTGAGTGGTTCTTTCTCCTTGACAGGAGGATTTCCCCCCTCGGCATTTATTTTGCTGACGGGATCGTATCATTGTGCATGACTGCATAGCATTCAACACTGCATAGCATTGTGCATGATTGCATGACACTTAGCATAAATACATATCATTCCCGCCGTGTGGGGCATAGTGCAGAAGCATACACATCATAAGCATGATCTAGGTCATGGTTATTCTTGCCTTACAGGTGTTAGGCCGAAGGACCGGTTGCTCAGGACGATTCTTGATGTTCTCCCCAGCAAGGTTGTTTTCTTAGATGATTCTAAAGACCCCGGTGTGATCCCCGCAGTCGCTCGCTCAAGATGATTTTTGAGATCCCCAGCGAAGTCTTCGGTTCGAGATGATTCTCAAATCCCTCAGCAGGGCCATTTGCTTAAGACGATTCTTAAGACCTCAGTACAGCTTCCCGAGTGGTTCGCCTAGTATGATACTTGAGCTCCCCAATAGCGTCTCCAGCAGGAGTTGCCCAGGAAGATTCCTGGAATTCCCAACAGAATGTTTGCTCCAGAAAGGTTACCGATTCAGGACGATTCTTGAAGGTACCCGACGGATCTGTTTGTTCAAGGTTGATTCTTGAAGTCCTCAGCAGCATGATATGTCTGCTCCAACAATGATGTCTAATCTGAAGATGGATTTCGTAAGCGCCAGAGGGCGATACCAGAAGGTTCCTGTGAGTCCAGATTTCCGTGTTGAAGAATCAACAGGTAGCTGAAGACAAGGTTCCAGGGTTGTAGATGCAACAGAGTGATTCGTGTGAGTCTGAAGACCAAGTCAGTTATCCTGAGGTGATGATTGAGCGCGATCAAGTGAATGATACGTCTTCTGATTGAAGTCGAAGATGTTTCTCCAGCTGAAGCGGAGGTTTGCCTGAAGGCAAAGTGTTTGAATCCCCGTAGAGTCATGAATGGCTCAGGATACCATTTCTCTGACTGAAGTCACAGATTTCCTAAGCTGAAGCGAAGGTGCCTAAGGGCAAGGTTATCCCCAAGGTCATGAATGACCTAGGATTCATCTTTCGGACTGAAGGCCGAAGTATATCCCTGACTGAAGTCTTGGATGCTCTATAGCAGAGGTGGAGTTGCCTGAAGGCAGATGCATGTATCCTTGAGGGCCAAGGATCACTTTCTTCAGACTGAAGTCGAAGGATACCTCCTGCAGAGTTGCCATCCTTGGAGGCCAAGGATGCTTATCTTCAGAAGTACTTGAAGATCTTTTCTAGCTGAAGCTGGAAGTGGCCAGGGGCCAGGGTTTCATATATCTTTAATGTTGAAGTTCTACGGCGGGCAGTGTGCAGCAGTATTCCGATGTTCGTCATGGTTCTGAGGGTGAACCCCGGATCAGAATGTGCTCGGTTAAGTCTCTCCTTCCCAGCGGAGTAGCTTCAGGTATGTAAGTGTACTTTTTTGTTCCATTCACCAGGGGTGAACCCCAGGTCAGATTATGTTTGTTTCAGGCAGCGAGGTTGGATGTTTGTTTGACGGCAATGTCAGATTCCTTGAATCCCCAGCAGAGATGATGTTGGTACGACGGCGATGTTGAGTGTCTCTCAGAATGATGTTTGTTTCTGGCAGCGATGTCAGATCAGTATCTCTCCAGCTAGTTGTTGAGCAGCTAGTGTTGCAGTGTTCAAAGATTTGTTCCCCGCAGAGTACCGTGCGCTCGTGCAGTTGGCAAATTTTCGGGTTTACCGATATTCAACCGTCTCGTACCTTGATTGGTTGAGAGCCGTTCGCTTCTCACCCAGTCAGGTCCAAGCCGTTTGAATAGGGGCAGCTGTTGCACCCCAAAATTTGACCAACATTTATTTGTTCATTGAATGTTTGAAAGTTGATACCTTCATCAGAAAGTTCAAGAGATCCCCAGAGTTGGTTGAAACCAGGGTTGTGTGCTTCACAGTTTGAAAGTTGTGGGTGCTCCTCAGATGATTCTGAGACTTTGAGAATGAACTTGATGTTTTGGGAAAGCTCATGAGATGTCTTGAAAGTCATCATGAAGCCTTGAGATGTCATTGTGTAAGAATTCAGAAGATTCAACCATGAATGGTAGAATTAGGGTTTTGACTGGGTCAACCCTAGGTCAGCTGAAGATTTGGAGAAGGTTGAGACCTAATCCAGGGGCCATGAGATCATGGAATGATGTAAGGAGATGTTATAAAGATGATTCCTAGACCCACTCATCATGATTGAGGAGTTTGAGAAGTTTTGAGTTAGGGTTTCTGAGGATTGTCAGTGAAAAAACCCTAATTTGATCCCTATCTTCCAGGCAGTTTTAGCTATAGATGTGATTGAGATCTCATCTTCCCCACAACATGAATGTTGTAGAGCTTGTTCTAAGCTTTAATTTGAGTGGTGGAAGTCCTTGATAGGAGTTACAGAGCTCAAGTTATGGTTTTGACAAATTACAGGTCAGCAGAGGTGTGTGAATCTGGGTCCTTGAAAGTCACCCAACTTCCAGACAACTTTTGCCCTAGTAGGTTGATTCCTATGGTTTCTTGGTCAACATGAATGTTGAAGAGGATCTTCTTAGATTTAATTTGAGTGGTAGAAGTCCTTGATTGGATTTGTGGAACTCAACTTATGGTTTGAACAAGGCAGGGGTATTTTGGTCATTTGTCAGTTATAGGTCATTTTATCCAATGCCTAAAACTCCTATTTCCAAGCCTCAAATGGAAAAACTCAAAACATGAAAGTTGCTCAAAATGTGATTTTAAGTCTAGAAAGAAGGTCACAAATTGTTGAAAAAGCTCATAGCACAAGATTCCATGATTGGTCAAAAATGAACTAAAAATGACTTATAACTTTGAAAAGTTGAAATTGAAAAGTGTTTTGGAAGATCCACAAATCCAAAATAGGTCATCCAATATATCATTTTGATTGGAAAAACCATTTTGAGAAGATTGGTTTAAGTATATTTTTCATTTGAGGCTTAAAAAAGGAGGTTCCTTTGGAAATTTATTACTTGAAAAAGAAGGCAATGTTGGAAAACTTAACATAAGGCAATTACAAGGCATGTGAGCTTCCTTACCATTCCATATTATCATGTGGTGAGATTTTAGAAGGTGTAAGTTGGTTAGAGGTGATATATCATGAGATAACCAATATGGCATAACATGAGATTTTAAAGAAACTTCCATCACATTCTAGATGATTCTAGAAACATCCATCAATTGTTATATAAGGAATGCATTGTGGAGAGTCTAGGGTTGGTGAAACTTGAGCCAAGTCAGAGGAGAGAGAAGGAGAGATAGCCATTGAAGCCATTTCTTCAAGTTAAAGCAATCCAAGTTTTCTTCCACCACAGGCCACCTCCTTCCATACAAGTGCAAACAGAAGGCATACCTCCATTGAAGGACCATTGTGAGTGAATTCCAAGGCTTGAATCGTGCTCAACATCATCTCACCATTAACTTCTTGACAGGTTTTTCTTCACCCTATATCTCCTAAATTATTGAGTTTTAATTAGTTTTATAGCCATAGGATTAATGTGTTAGGGTAGAGGATCCATCCCTGAGAGTTATAGCATGTTCCATAAGGTTCCATGGCAGAACCAGAAATCTTTGAGTTGCAAGAACTATGTAGATTGTTAGTTTTAATCATCAAGAATTAGTGTGTATTAGTTAGGGTAACGTGTAGTGCATCTGTAGACCTTTAGTTTTGAGTTTGCTGAAGTTTGATAACAGTTGAATATGGTGGTGCCAAGAGGTGTAAGCATTCTGTTTGGATTATCCACGAGGAGTTAAGAGAAAGTGAACGTAGGGTTGTGTAGGGCTTGAGAAGTAGATGATTTTTCATGTTTAGGTCGAGGGAAGCCGTGGCCTGTGGGGAGAGATAATGGAGCTCGAATGTGAGTGCATGGAGGGAGGGTCTGAAAACCCTAATTCATGTTTGGGGACGATGGAGGAGAAGACATTGGATCGTTCCCAATGTTTGACTAATTCCCCTAATCCAACGGCCTTGATTAAACCTGAGAAAGAGAGGGAAAGTTTGAATCTGATGAAACACGGTCGTTTCATTAAAGACCGCTTCTGGGCCTATAGCGCTACTTGCACCCCCCTTTTTGTGTAGCCCAATTCATTGAACTAGTTTGGTTTGCTTTTCAGACCCCCCCTCCCTTTAATTCAATTAAATTGTTTTATTTTTCTTCTTATATTTCTCTGTTTTGTAAAATGCATTAAAAATAGATAAAAAATGTTTTTTAATTTCTTCTTTTTTCTATGAGTAGGTTAAAATGTGTAGAAAATTATAAAAATAAAATTGAGATTTTATTTTTAGGTTTAATATTTTTAGTAGATTTTCCATTTAAATAGCTTTTTAGTATGTTTAATTTGGTATGTGATTTTGTAGGAATTATTTTAGAACATTCCCTTAGGTTTTTTTACCCATTCTTTTTGGTGCAATTAGATGATGAGTCATACTTCCCCATAGGTTTTTTTTCTAGATTTTTTAGAATTAATCTTGATTAGTTTAATTAGGGTTGACTTAGGATAGTCTAATTAGGGTTTAGAATTGTGCATAGGTGATGATTCCTTTCTTTGATTGAGTTTTATCTTGATTTTTAGGTAGAAACCTTTGTAGATGTTAGGAGTAGGTGTTGAGGACCCTTGTGATATTTGTTAAATTTTTCCCCATTAGTTTAGTATTTTTAGGTATTTTCTGAGATTGCCTGATGATTTAGTTTGTTCAGTGGGTTATCTGTTCATCTGTGGGGTTCATTCTGAGGAATTTGCTGAAGGGCTTGTGTTGCCTTGAGGATATTGATGGAGAGCATCATGAAGAGGAGATTGTAGATCAAGACTCAGAGATCCAGAGCTTGTCTTGTTCCCAGTCTGTGAGGTTTGAGAGCCTGAAGTTTGAAGGAAGTTCATGGTACTTTCCTGAGGAAGGCATTATGAATGACTTTCATCCTTCCTTCTCACCTCTTTCTTAAGTATCCAATGATGTTGGAGCCAACTTGTGAGTTTAATTTCTCCTGAGGAGGAATGTAAACTGATCACATGTTGTTGAGCCACATGGGATACACCTCCTAAGTGGAAGCCTCCTAGTACTTTCCTGAGGAAGGTCCTATGGGTCTATTCACTTAGTTCCACTAGTTTGTCTAGGATTTCTCAAGTATCCAATGATGTTGGAGCCAACTTGTGAGTTTAATTTCTCCCGAGGAGGAATATAAACTGATCACATGTTGTTGAGCCACATGGGATACAACTCCTAAGTGGAAGCCTCCTAGTACTTTCCTGAGGAAGGTCCTATGAGTCTATTCACTTAGTTCCACTAGTTCAAATAGGATTTCCTAAATATCCAGTGATGTTGGAGCCTGCTTGTGAGTTTAGTTTCTCCTGAGGAGGAACGTAAATTGATCACAGTGGTTGAGCCACGTAGGATATGACTCCTGAGTATACACCTCTTAGTGCTTTCCTGAGGAAGACGCTATGAGTCTGATTGCTTAGCTCCCTGTCTTTGGTAAGCTTGTTCTGAAGCTTGAAGGCTGGGAATGATTTCTCCTGCTTAGGGTTCTGCTTGAGAGCTTTGCTTAGGTTTGTTTAGATCCTGTGATTAGGGTTAGAATTAGAGAATAGTTGATTCTTCCTCAAGTGTGTTGTTTGCCTGTTAGCACTTCATTTCTTTTACCTATTCATTGCTTGATAGCATGTGGATTATTTTTAGTATGATTGCTGTTATTTCATGACTGGCTTGAGGTTGAGATGAGCTTGTGGAGGTTGAAGCCCCACACACATTTCCTCCCTCACTTGCATTGCATGCATTGTACTGTTAAAGCTGATGCTTTTGTCTGTTTCTGTGTATCATTGACATGATCCCTTAGGACTCTCATTTCCTCTGATGAGGATTTGATGATAGACTTTTAGGTTGAAACCTATGCATGACAACATCTAGGAGCTCCCTGTTCAAACCTCAACCATAGGATGAATCCATGGCATGATAACAGTAGGACTTGATAGTTTCCCTCCTAGTTGAGTTCTTGTAGTTTCCCGAACTACGTTTGCTCTGATCTTTCATACCAGATGAAAGTACGTAGGCATAGGATGCGATATCCTAGCGAGCAACCTTTCCCATCTTCACCCGTGGTTAGTCGAACTACGTTGACTCTGATTTCTCATTCTCTGATGAGAATACGTAGGCATAAAGTGCGATGCTTTGCCGAGTCATTTTTCTTTTCTTTTTCAGCCAGCCTTGATAGGTAGATAGATTATAACCAACCCGTCCAAGTAAACAAACAAGCGAGGATCCCGTCGAGTACGACGGACGTGAGGGGTGCTAATACCTTCCCCTTGCGTAACCGACTCCCGAACCCAGACAATGGTTGCGATGACCTTGTCTTACCCTTATTCGTCAGGTTTCTCCGATCGTTTCCTTTCCCGCTCTGAGGGATAAATAACGAAAGGTGGCGACTCTTCTGTCATGCCGGCACCTTATTTTCGCGCAAGCGACAGCTCCCATGCTTCGTAGAGAGATTCAGTATCTTTCTGTCGAAATCCGTTGATTTGAGCTCTAAGCATAGCAGTTTTGCTTGGTGGAAAATATCTCGCTAAGAAGACGTTCTTCAGTTGCTCCCACGTCGTAACGGAGTTGGATGGTAACGATTGTAACCATGTCCACGCTCTGTCTCTAAGAGAGAATGGGAAAAGACGAAGTCTTATCGCGTCTGGAGTTACTCCATTTGCTTTCACTGTGTCTGCGTATTGTACAAACTTCGTTAGATGTTCGTTCGGATCCTCAGTTGCGTTTCCTGAGAATTGGTTTTGTTGTACAGCCAACAGCAATGATGGTTTCAGCTCAAAATCATTTCGGGTAATAGCTGGGGCAGCAATGCTACTTCTAGGCTCCATCTGGGATGGTGTAGCGTATGCCTTCAGCGGTTTGTTCGGAGGTCCTTCAGCCATCTTTGGTTCTTCTTCGGATTTGGGAATGGGAGTGAGAGGATCAGGAATGTTATGTTTGAGTTGGTACTCAATGATTCGGCTTCTTAGATGTAAGAAGCGCTCTAGTTCTGCGACTGAAGGTTTCAAGATATCGCTTTGTGGGCGATCACTTGGCATACAATCGACAGCACTAGTAAAAAAATGAAAATTGTCTACCTAGACTATACGGTGTAACAGAAGGTTACACTATTGACTAAACGGGTCCCCGGCAACGGCGCCAAAAACTTGATCGCGACTTTCTATGTCTAACAATTCTAACTGCAAGTGCACAGTCTATCGCGTAGTAATAAAAGATATCGATCCCACAGGGACTCGTAATCAAACTAGTGTTCTCGGGAGTTACTATGTTTAGCTAGGTAGAATATATTTTAAGGGAATAAGATTGTCACTAAGAGGGGAAACTAAGATTACTATTAAGATTTTAATTAATTGAATCGATACGTAGTAGTTATGTTCTTCAGGGATTTGATAAGTTACTGGTGTATGAAATAGTTTTCGCAGTTTACTTAAGCAGAAAGTGGAGATTTGAAGACTCTCGTCTCACGATGGTTATTGACGCTAATCATAATCCTAAGGGCCTAACGTACACTTTCGTGTTCCGTTCGGGGTTAAAATTACTTTTTGGAAATCTCTAAGTTCTAATTAGCTTTAAAGTGCTTTCGCTGTTATTAAAACGAATGCCTAGTGTCTACTATCTGACCTTACCGCAACTTTCGCTTGTTGGTTCGTATCTTAATTAATTTCCCACTTTCGTGGCAAAACTACTTTAAAACAAGTTCTCGCTTTCGCGACGAAGTTTATTTCGTAAATCAATTTTTAAACACTTAGACCATAAGTTATTTTTGTGAAAAGAAAGTTTTCAAACAAGAGTTATCAAATCCCATCCGAATTATTACTACATATCGATTACCTAAGTTTAGCTAGACATGGAATTTGGAAAAGCAAAACATAAATAATAATAATAAATAATAAATTGCATTATGGTAAAATAAGAGTCGATCAAAATAAAAACCTGTAAATAATGCCAATTGACCTTTGGGCAGATCCTCCACAGACGTTGGCAGGATTCTGTCTTTAGTTCCAATTCGATCATACAGTGCAGTAACAAATACAGAAGGGCGGAAATGGGAATGAGTAGAATGGAAATGGAAATAAAGGAAAGGGATACAATTGAAACCGGAGAAATGGATACAAATAATAAAAAGGCTGGAAATTAAATTTGCTCTTGAAAATAAATTTGGGCAGCACTTCGTGGTATGAATGCAGCTCCCCTTTTTGAAGTCCCCTGCTTCCCTTTTTATAGAGGTGGGATTCCAACGGTTACCTCTGAGGATGATGGACCTTGAGGCAGATAATTTAGGGAGTAGTGGACCATGAAATGGGAATTGGAACTGCTCTTTTGACGTGTATTCTGAGTGGGGCGTTTTTGCCTGCATGACGGTCGTCACAAGGTGTGACGGTCGTCACCCGTGTGACGGTCGTCATGCATCTGTGACGGTCGTCACATCAGCAAAAACTGTCTGCTGCGCTTTTCATTGTGTTTTCACTCCTTTTTCGTCCATATTTCATCTGGGATTGCTTCTTTTCTTCATGTTGCCTTGTTTAGACGTGATCGTTGAATACCTGCAAAAACATCAGACAAATACATGGAAATAGCCCGAAATCGGATCGAAAACGGTTAGCTTTTAGTCGAATTATGCATGAAAATATCTATATGATTTCGTGTTATCAACAACCATCGTGATACAAAGGTCTTTAAACCATCATTTTCTTCTTAAACTATTTTTGAAAACCTAAAGACACCGGTGACCTATAGAATCCCTGAAAAAATAACATATTACATACCGATTCAAGCATTCATACCTTAAGTAAAAGCTTTAGTTCCCTTTAGTTTACGCACTTATTTTGTTATTATTCCCTTAAAACATTACCAACCTAGCTAAACACCGTAACACCCGATAATACTAGTTTGATTACAAGTCCCTGTGGGATCGATATCTATTATTACTACGCGATAGACTGTGCACTTGCAGTTAATTGAGTTAGACATAGAAAGTCGCGATCAAGTTTTTGGCGCCGTTGCCGGGGACCCGTTTAGTCAATAGTGTAATCTTTTGTTACACAGTATAGACTAGGTTAATTATTCTCTCTCCCTCTACTCGTTCTTCGATTGTATGCCAAGTACTCGCTCACAAGGCGACATCTTACAACCTACAATCGCCGAACTATAGCGCTTCTTACATCTAAGAAGGCGCATCATCGAATATCAAAGAAGACACAACATTCCTGATCTTCTAGCTTATCCTCCTGTTGAAGAAGCAAAGATGGCTGAAGGACCTCAGAACAAACCGCTGAAGGACTACGCTACACCCTCTCAGATGGAACCTCGAAGTAGCATTGTTGCCCCAGCTATCAATAGAACCGATTTCGAACTAAAACCGTCATTGCTGTCAGCCGTACAAAAAAATCAATTCTCAGGAAATGCAACTTAGGATCCAAACGAACACTTAACGAAGTTTGTGCAATACGCAGACACAGTGAAGGCAAATGGAGTAACTCCTGACGCAATAAGACTTCGTCTTTTTCCTTTCTCTCTTAGAGATAGAGCTTGGACATGGTTACAATCCTTACCATCTAACTCCGTTACGACGTGGGAACAGTTGAAGAACGTTTTCTTAGCAAGATACTTTCCGCCAAGCAAAATTGCTATGCTTAGAGCTCAAATCAACAGATTTCGACAAAAAGATACTGAATCTCTCTACGAAGCGTGGGGAAGGTTCAAAGATATGATGAGAGCATGTCCTCACCACGGTCTAGAAGACTGGGTGACGATCCATACTTTCTACAATGGGCTTCTGTATAACACCAGATTAACGGTAGATGCCGCCGCGGGCGGTGCACTTATGGATAAGCCATACAACGAAGCCTATCAACTAATCAAAAACATGTCTCAGAACCACTGCCAATGGGGAGGTGAACGAACTCCACCAGAGAAACCCGCAGCGAAAGATGGGATGTACGAGATCAGCAGCCTTGAAAAGTTCAACGCTAACGTAGACGCTCTAGCACATAAAATCGACAGTCTGACTATTAACCCAACTGCAACCGTAGCTGTTGTAACTCCAAACTGCGAGTTTTGCGGAATCGCCACTCATAATGCGCCTGAGTGCCCATTGTTGGCCGGAATCCCACCAGACCAAGTAAATTACGCTCAAGGAAATCCCTACGCAAATACTTACAACCCAGGATGGAGGAACCACCCAAACTTTTCCTACAAGAACGATAATGCCTTGCAAGCACCAGCTGCTCCGCCAGGATGTCAGAAACCAGCCGCTGCTACCCAGACTGCCCCTAGGAAATCAAATCTCGAATTCATGATGGAAAAATTCATAGCTACTCAAGCTCAAACAAACAAAGAATTCCTGAATCAAAACATACACACTAGCGAGCAGATTAAACAACTGACCGGAAAAGTAGACGCTTTAGCCACCCACAATAAAATGCTCGAAACGCAGATATCACAAGTGGCTCAATAACAAGCCTCTGCAGCTGCCTCAGCTGGAACATTTCTAGGCCAGCCCGAACCTAATCCTAAAGGTCACGCAAACGCTGTTATATTGAGAAGTGGAAAAGAATTGGAAGGCCCACCAGATCCTAGGAATGAAGATTTAGTAATGCATCAGAAATCCGATAAACCAACCGAAAAGGAGTCTGAAACGGAAAAGAAGGAATGTGACGAGCAAAAGGCCGCCAAAGATGAAAACTCATACGTGCCTCCAGCGCCATATAAACCACCTATCCCTTATCCTCAAAGATTACTAAACTCCAAAACTTCAGGACAATTTAAGAAATTTGTTGAACTTCTGAAACAACTAAACATCACGATTCTTTTCACAGAAGCGATAACTCAAATGTCGTCATACGCTAAGTTTCTTAAAGAAATCTTGTCTAATAAAAGGAAAATAGAGGATAATGAGACAGTGACACTCACTGCCGAATGTAGCGCAATCATTCAAAACAACATGCCTTCTAAACTAAAAGACCCAGGTAGTTTCTCCATACCATGCGTCATAGGAAAGTTCGTTATAGACAAAGCTCTATGCGATCTAGGAGCCAGTATAAGTGTAATGCCTTTATCTATATGCAAAAAGCTGAATATGGGAGAACTAAGACCAACTAAAATGTCTGTACAATTGGCTGACCGATCAGTCAAATATCCCGTCGGTGTACTGGAAAACGTTCCAGTACGCATACGCCAATTCTATATCCCAACCGACTTCATAATCATGGACATCAAAGAGGACTCTGTTACCCCAATTATCCTAGGAAGACCGTTCCTAGCTACAGCCGGAGCTATCATAGACGTAAAGAAAGGAAGGCTAACATTCGAAGTAGGAGAAGAAAAGATAGAGTTCATCCTTACTAAATTCTTGAAGGCACCAACTATAGATGACATATGCTATATAGTAGATGTCATTGACGAATGCATACGAGAATTAGAGAAGGAGGAAACTATATATTCTGAAATCATGAAAATCCAGATCCCTGCTATTCATGAAGACGACAACTGGCGTGCACTATACAAAGATGATAGTCTGAGTGAGATCTTAGCACTCACTCCAAATTACATGCCAGGTCCGAAAAACCCAACTTTAGAACTTAAAGAGCTACCTAAAACCCTCAGGTACGAATTCCTAGATACAAAATTCAAAAGACCAGTAATAGTAAATGCTAATTTAGGACAATCAGAAACTGAGCAATTATTAGAAGTCCTAAGGAGATACCTAACTGCGTTAGGCTATAATATAAGCGATCTAAAAGGCATAAGTCCCTCCATCTGTATGCACCGTATCATGTTGGAGGAAGACTGCAAAACTTCAAGAGAACATCAGAGAAGGATAAACCCGATCCTAAGCACCGTAGTCAAAGACGAGGTGAAAAAGTTACTAGACGCAGGAATCATATACCCGATCTCCGACAGCCAATGGGTCAGCCCAGTACACGTAGTACCCAAGAAAGGAGGCGTTACTGTAGTGAAGAATGCTAAAGGCGAATCGATAACCCAAAGAGTTGTAACCGAAAACAGGATGTGTATCGATTACAGAAAACTGTACAAGGCAACTCGGAAAGATCACTTCCCTTTACCTTTCATAGACCAAATGTTAGAAAGACTAGCGAAACATTTGTACTTCTGCTATCTAGATGGTTATTCGGGATTCTTTCAAATTCCTATTCACCCCGATGACCAGGAAAAGACAACATTCACCTGCCCCTATGGTACCTTTGCTTATCGCCGAATGCCGTTCGGACTGTGCAATGCTCCAACAACCTTTCAAAGATGCATGATGACAATCTTTGTAGATTTCATAGATGACATCATGGAAGTGTTCATGGATGACTTCTCTGTATGCGGACAAAGCTTCGAAGCTGCCTGTCAAATTTAGAAATGGTACTCAAAAGATGCGCTAAAGTAAACCTTGTCCTTAATTGGGAAAAATGCCATTTCATGGTCCGACAAGGCATCATTTTAGGACACGTCATATCTGAAAAGGGGATCGAAGTTGACAAAGCCAAAATAGAGATCATAAAGGATCTCCGACCTCCGAAAACCGTATGAGAAATACGAAGCTTCTTAGGACATGCTGGATTCTACCGAAGATTCATAAAGGATTTCTCGAAAATCACAAAACCTATTACAGGTTTTTTAATAAAAGATGTCGAGTTCATCTTCGACAAAGAATGCTTAGAGGCATTCGAAACTCTAAAGTCAGCACTTATCACCGCACCAATCATGCAACCCCCAGATTGGTGACTACCATTCGAAATCATGTGCGATGCGAGTGATTACGCTGTAGGCGCAGTTCTAGGACAAAGGAAAGACAAGAAGCTTCACGCTATCTATTACGCCAGTAGAACATTAGACCCTGCCCAAATGAACTATGCCACAACGGAAAAGGAATTTCTAGCAGTCGTGTTTGCTATTGACAAATTCCGTTCCTACTTGGTAGGAACCAAAATAATCATATACACAGATCACGCTGCCATTAGGTACCTAATAAGCAAAAAGGACGCCAAACCCAGATTATTGAGATGGATACTATTATTACAAGAGTTCGACTTAGAAATTAAAGATAAGAAGGGGACCGAGAACGTAGTTGCAGATCACTTATCCCCTATAGAGGGCATCAAACAAGAACCAGTGCCTATCAATGACGATTTTCCCTATGAACGTCTGATAGCCAAATTGGAAAGCGATATGTCCAACTCTACTTCGGAAGAACCAGAACTGGAAAAAGCCGTGGAAGCTGTCTATGCCCAAGCCATTTTGTCGTGGTTTGCCGACATCGTTAATTACTTGGCCGCAGGCGTGCTTCCACCGGACCTGACTTATCAACAAAAGAAGAAATTCTTCCACGACTTAAAGCATTACTACTGGGTCGAACCTCTACTCTTCAAACGAGGCGCCGACAACTTATACCGTCGTTGTGTCCTAGAGGAAGAAATAGAAGACATCATCTCCCAATGCCATTCAACACCTTATGGTGGTCATGCTAGCACCTCAAAGACGTGCGCTAAAATTCTACAATCTGGCCTATTTTGGCCCAGTCTCTGGAAGGATGTCCATATCGCTGTACTAAAATGTGACCGGTGCCAACGCATTGGCAACATCTTACGACGCGACGAAATGCCACAAAGAGGAATTTTAGAAGTAGAAATCTTTGACGTCTGGGGAATAGACTTCATGGGACCTTTCCTGTCTTCTTTTGGAAATAAACATATACTCGTCGCTGTCGACTATGTATCTAAATGGATAGAGGTCATTGCCGCTCCAACAAATGACACGCGAGTAGTCGTTAAACTCTTTAAAAACACTATCTTTCCTAGATCCGGTGTGCCCAGACTCGTCATTAGTGACGGTGGTTTTCACTTCATATCGCGAATCTTTGACAAACTCCTCTCCAAATACGAAGTCAAACACCGCATAACCACACCGTATCATCCACAAACTAGTGGACAAGTGGAGGTTTCGAACAGAGAAATAAAGCTAATTTTAGAAATGACTGTCGCAACCTCCAGGAAAGTTTGGTCCTCAAAGCTGAACGAAGCTTTATGGGCTTATAGGACCGCCTTTAAGATACCAATAGGCACCACACCATTTAAACTAGTTTACGGAAAATCCTGTCACCTGCCGGTAGAATTAGAGCATAAAGCCTTCTGGGCTATTAAGACGCTAAACTTCAACTACACTGCGGCAGGAAAGAAACGAATCTTGAACCTTCATGAATTGGAAGAGCTCAGACTAGACGCGTACGATAATGCACGCATCTACAAAGAAAGAACCAAGAAATGGCATGATAAACGTTCGATCCGGAAACAATTCAGTGTGGGAGACATCGTGCTCCTATTCAACTCCAGATTGAAACTATTCCCTGGAAAATTAAAATCTAGATGGTCTGGACCTTTTGAGGTCACCAAAGTCCTTAAGAGTGGCGCTGTCGAAATCAAAAATCAACTCAACGCACCGTTTATAGTAAACGGACAACGTTTGAAACATTATAATCAAAATGAACACAACGACCACGTGAGCAATTTGAAATTGCTCGAGCTTCCCGAATAGCTTATATCCAAGCTATCATCAGGCTTCTGACGTTAAAGACAGCGCTGATTGGGAGGCAACCCAATTTTTCCCATTATTTTTCCTTCTAAATTTGTTAAAACTATGTTTTTCTGTTAACTTATAATTTCTATAAATCTATATTTTCTTATTTTCCAATATTTATTTTATATTTTTTCTTTTATCACTCTTTACTTCAGAAAAATATGATCTGAGTGAATGTGATTTTTCCAGGATTTTAAAGTCGTTCAACTTTTCTCCTATTTTTATCCGACTAACGAGTATGGCCGACATCGACATTACGACTGTTGTGTTTAGAGGACTAGCTCATAAGGCCAGATTTGAGGCACTGACTCAGAGAAGCTTTGCTTCGACTCTGTACTACGATAGACCCACCATGGACAAGCTAGGAATCCAGGATAGCATTCAGTACTTATTTAACCAATTAGGCTGGGAGCAAACTGCTCTAAAGACCCGATTTGCTACCTTTCGCGAACTGACGTTCGAATTCCTTAGCTCCTTAAGTTACTTACCTGAACATGGCTATGGATCCACTAAAGAGCTGATAACCTTTAGAATGTTTGGAATGTACCAAACACACAACCGTACCACGTTAGCTAACATTCTAGGCTTCCCTAACAGACCTTTTGTATTTACCACCACTGAAGAGGATATTGATCTCGAATTAGACCAATTCTGGGGTTCCATCACCGGTAACTATCACCCAGAACCGAATGACATGCACAACAACGAGATGCACAATCCAGCCTTCCGCTATTTCCATAGGATTTTAGCCCATACCCTCTTTGGGAAGGAGGATAACATTACAACATTCTCAAAGGACGAGCTGTTCATCCTTCTCTGTGCTTCACAAGGCCTCCCTGTAAATGCTGTCCCTTTTATGACGAGGGCATTTACACGCCTCAATCAGGAACCGCACTCACCCATTTTAATAGGAGGCCTAGTCACCATGATCGCCCACGAAATTCGCCTGAGGTATTACCTGAACAAAGTCGTTCGTTTCGGCAACCTCAGATCAATGGACATCCAGTTCTGCTTCAACAGACGTATCTTAGGTACCTTAGGACCAGGAGCCTACGAATACCTCATAGTTGATCAACCTGTCCACCTTTTCACATTGCCCAACCATGAGCTAACCAGTATCCATAACAAAGACAATTGGCTTTATGAATTGGACGAGCCTATGGGACCCCCATCACCTCACTCCACACCCCAGGCTTACATGTATGACAATGATCAAATCTCAGAAGCACATGACTATTTGTACTACCAAGATTATGATCCTGAAGTGGAGATAGATTCTGAGACCCCTCCTAACTACCATAACTTTCCTGACCCCACGCCTGAACAAAACAGAGACAAGCTGGACACTGTTCTAAGAACTGTAGATGACCTCAAGCTGGAAATAACCACTATCAAAGATGAATTAACGCATCTTCACATGGATTTCGTTACTTACATGAACGTAGTTAGCGACCAATTTAATGACGTTATTCAGCAGATCAACAACTTGAAGAAACCAAAGGAGTGATATTTTAATTTTCTCTTTAATTTCAGTTTACTGCATTTCACATTGCTTCGCATTATTTCATTTTGCAATTGTTTCCTTTTTTTGGATATTGTATTACTTTAAACTCATTTTTTGATTCAATGTTATTTTCATTTCATTCCAGTATCTCCCTTAATTATGTTTCCTGTTATTTCTTATTTCGTAATTAGTCCATCATAATTCAAAATATCAAATTTTCCACTGTTAAAACGCCCCACAAGCAAAATTCTGCATTTCTGCAGAATTTGCTTCCCTGACGGTCGTCACACTTCCCTGACGGTCGTCACGCGTGTTACGACCGTCACACATCCCTGACGGTTGTCACACCGAAAAAAAACCCAATTCTGTCAAAACAGAGGTTGCGCACCTCTCCACTTCCTCTCCCCTAATTCCCTATTATCCCAAAATTAAAACCCACTAAAAACCCTCTGAATCCCCCATTAAACCTCCACCATTTTCAACTTCCAATTCACCCTTATATATTACCCTTTGCATTCCCTTACCTCACCATTCTTAGAAACTCCCTATTCTCAAACCTCTGCACTTCTCTCACCAAAATGGCCAGACAAATCAGTGCAAACCCCGATTTGAGCACCATCACTTTCCGAGAAGGAGAGGCCGGCGAACGGCAGCAGACCAACTTCCTAGCATTCCATCAACGGTCGCTTCAGCCGACCCGGTATGCTCACCTGGATTCTCTGACGGAATTCGGGATTCTCGATGGCGTAACTTGGATGTTACAGAGAGCCGACATCTGGCATCTCTGCACCAATCCCCAATCCACCTACGAGCAACTCACTCTGGAGTTTCTCAACTCCTTCGCATACGCAACATCATCCGGCGATACCAACCAACTTACCGGCGCCGCTTGCTTTCGTCTGTTCGGCACTGAATATCGGGTCCCCCAGGACCGTATCACTGTCATTCTACAGTTATCTCACAGCGACGATGCTCACCGCCGCATCTCCGATCAGTTCTACCAAGAGGCCTCCCCTCTCTGGAACCGACTGACCGGAACCACTACAGAAAGTTGGGACACTCTGAACGCCACTCATATCCACAACCCAACTATCCGCTACTTCCACCGCGTGTTGAGCAACACAATATTCGCTCGTGACAGTAACCATAAGGTCAACTCAAAGGAGCTGTTTTTCCTCCGTTGCGTGTTCGCTTCGAAACCTGTTAACGCCGCCCCGTTTCTCTTGGCTCACATTCAAGCCAATTGTAACCGCGACTCTAAACCTTTCTATTTCGGTGGCATCATGACATTCATTGCCATAGGCCTTGGTCTTGGCGACCGCCTCCAGACACTCCGCCAGATGCCCCCTGTCTTTCTGGACACCGACCGCTGCCGTGCCTCCCACCTCATCAAGGCCCGCCGTGATGGGAGATATCATCCGGTAGTGCGAGGCCGCACTATCCAGAGCATCATCGTGCCTTCATGCACCCGAATACATCTAGAGGATAGAGCCAACTGGCTCTTCGATACCACTGCCCCTGCTGCCCCAACATAGGATAATATCCAAGAGCCCAGGGACGAAGTTCAAGAGGAGCTAGACAGAGCTGACCAGCCTGAGCCATCACAAGCACCTGCTGCCGAAGGCCCTTCCGCGCGCCGCCGCCCCTGTCCTGCCACTGATGACACATCCGAGGCCCTCCTCCGCTGCATCGAACAATAGAACCAGATGATGCTTATGATGAAGCAGCAGAACCGAAGGGTTGAAGAATCTGAAGCATGGCAGAGAGAGCAAACCGGTCAAATTCAGCAATCTTTGCAGTTGATGCAGGATGTCCATTCGGGTATGGCCGATGAGATGGCACACCTCACTGTGCGAGTTGACGGCCTCCGTGATTACATCTTCCACACCGGAGCTCTGAACCTCGTGGCACGCGACGCCCCAGCCAGAGGTCGAGGAAGAGATCAAGGACGAGGACGGGAATAGTAGTATTTTTCATTTTTATCATTTTTGTTTTCTTTATTTATTCCCTTTGTACTTCTCCCTTCTGCATTCTTTCAAATCAATGAGGACACTTATTGAGATAGTGTGGGAGCGGACCGTTATTTCCCTTTTCCCTGTTATTTCCCATTTCCTATTGTACTTTTTCTTTCGAATTCTCAATTTTAAGTAATTTTAATTTTCGGCAAATAAGCTCTTATATATATATATATATATATATATATATATATATATATATATATATATATATATATATATATATATATATATATATATATATATATATATATATATATATATATATATATATATATATATATATATATATATATATATATATATATATATATATATATATATATATATATATATATATATATATATATATATATATATATATATATATATATATATATATATCTCCGTTACGTGAACTCCCCGCGCTTCATATGACATATACAAAGAAACTTTTATCCTCTCCGAAGCATCACGCGATACGCCTAAACTTTACCAAGTTGGAATTCCCGTGAAGAAAATTTTAACAAAGCTTCTACGCCCTGACACATTATACCTCTGGTTTATGCGAGTCAGTCTCACTGCCTACTCGTATCAAAGCCTCAAGTTTCGACTCGAACGGAGCCCCCAGTAGTTTATACGAGCAGTCAGCACCATCCTAAACTCTTCTAATCAAGAAACCGATGCAAATAAGTGTATGATCTCTAGTAAGAATTCAATAATCTTGAAAGAAAAGAAAAGCCATATTGCATGAATACAGAGATATGTCCCTTCTAAGTTAGGTGCTCCTCACCCGAGCATTTAGCCCAACGGTATGAAACTCTTGCGGATTTATAGCAGAATAAGCATATGTGCAAAGAAAAAAAAATCAAAATAGCAGAGAGATCAAAATCACCAACATGTTTTCTTGCCATGAACATGTGTGGATAACGGGCTTAATGTGACTGCGCCAGAACGAAGTCGGGTAACATTTGTTGCGAGAGACTTGAAGCCGAGCTACAGTAACATGATTGAGACTGGCTTGCATAAAAGAGAGGCCTTCGAAGACTTGCAATCAAGTGTCGCTGCCGTATGCGCTTTGTTTCCATTGGATCCCCGGTTCTTCTTAACTTGGCGTCCGAGAAATCTTATCAAGGGAAGAGCGTGCCGCGTGCTTGCCGAACTTTAAATTTTTCCTACCTTTATTTGAGGACAAGCAAAGATTCAAGTTTAGGGGAGTTTGATAACGCGAAATCATATATATATAATGATGTACTTTTCTACTAATCGGCGACCGTTTTCACTCCGAATTCGGATATTTCCACACTATTTGCCCAGTATTTTGCAGGTATTCAAAGTCCATGCTCAAATGGAGCAAGATAAAGAAAAGAAGCATTTACAGGTGAAAACCAAGTGAAAATCAGGCCAAAAAGCAGCAAAAACGAGTTCTGCTGATGTGACGACCGTCATGCGTGTAACGACCGTCATGCATGTGACGACCGTCACAGGTCCATGACGACCGTCATGCAGTTAAAATACAGTTTTCTGCACGTGCTGTCAAATTATGAAAGTGCCAAAGAGAAGTGGTACCACTAACTCCTATATTTTCTGATATCACTCCCACTTCCCGAAGAAATAAACCGTGGAATATCCCATCTATAAAAGGAGGTAGCTGGTACCAGAAAAAGGGAGCCGCATTGAAGAAACGAAGTGCTGCAAATTTACTTTCAGAGCAATTATTCAAATTCCCATTTCTTATCGTTGTTTTATTTCCTTTTTCTTTCCTTCCTTGCAATTCTTGTTTTACTTCTCATTTCTATTCTGTACGAGTAATTGGCATAAAGACAAAATCCTGCCGCCATTTTGGAGGATTTCCCAAAAGCCAAATCAAATTATTTACAGGTTTCTATTCTAATCGTAATTGAATTGTTATTTCCTATTGTAATAAATATTATTATTTTCTGCCATTATTTATGTTTTGCAAATTTATATTCCATGTCTGGCTAAAATCTTAAGTAATCGGTATGTAATAAATGATCCGATGGGATTCAATAATTAACCGGTGTATATCTACCTTTTCAAAAACTTATTTATGGTTTCAGTTTTTAAATTTGACTTTTCTAAATAAACCTTCGTCGCGACATCGAGAAATTATTTACAGTAGTTTTGCCACGACAGTGGGAAATTCATAAAGGTACGAACCAACAAGTGACAGCTGAGGCTAAGACTAGATAGTAAAAACTAGACATTCATTTTAAAAACAGCGACAACGCTTTAAAAGGAATTAGAACTTAATAGTTTTCAAAAAGTAACTTTAACCCCGAACGGGATAGCGACAGCATACGTTCCGCCTTAGAGTTGCGACTAGCGTCAACAACCATCTTGATACAAAGGTCTTTAAACCATCATTTTCTTCTTAAACTATTTTTGAAAACCTAAAGACACCGGTGACCTATAGAATCCCTGAAGAAATAACATATTACATACCGATTCAAGCATTCATACCTTAAGTAAAAGCTTTAGTTCCCTTTAGTTTACACACTTATTTTGTTATTATTCCCTTAAAACATTACCAACCTAGCTAAACATCGTAACACCCGATAATACTAGTTTGGTTACGGATCCCTGTGGGATCGATATCTATTATTACTACGCGATAGACTGTGCACTTGCAGTTAATTGAGTTAGACATAGAAAGTCGCGATCAATAAAGAAGAGTCATCAAGCTCACAATGAACTCTATGATCAGTGTATGGTGTCTAGATGACATAATCTACGGTCAATTATCTATCCTCCTCCTATACTATTCAACACCACTGGGATGTGGCTGCCTGACCTTCCATCTCCTCGCCCTTGGGGTCCCCACTAGGGAATGTTGCACCTTCCTGCCACAGGTGGTGGAGAAATACTCGTATATTTAACATTGATGTCAAAACATAAACACAACAAATAATAATTAAGAAATGTTATTTGTAACAATTAAATAAGAATTAAACAACAAATAATAATTTCAAGTATACTTGTAATAAACTCAAATAACCGGCAAGTTGTCTAGTGTTAAAGGTTGTCGCCACTTCAAGTATACCTATAATAGACTAAATGTATCATGTACACCCTAGCGACAACCTTATACCTCTGTGCCGCAATAATATCCTTATACCTATCCTAAAGCCAAGACATATGAATATGAACTCCCCTATTAAAGTCAAACTCCTCCAACACGACCTCCTTAAAAACTCTCAAATCTCGTACAATAGTCAAACATGCAAGGGACAAGCTAATAAAAGGAGTCGTGAAGAATCTTCTAGTGATGGGGAGATGGAATAATGACAAGACATCATCCAGAGTGATAGTCATCTCCCCAAACAGAAGATGAAATAAAGATGTCTCCTTATGCCATCACTCAACAAAAGCAGTAAAAAGTGGAGTGTCGAGCATGGTAAGGGAGCAGTCAGCAAATGCGAGAAGATCAAAATCGTGTACACTATGTGTGACCTGCTCAGGCATCAGAGTCTTCGAGAAGTTCTTCATCTTCAACTCGTGCGATGTCACCTTCAATGGGAGGCAGTTCTATAACAAACAAATTTAAACACAATTAGCAGTTAGCTTTCATAGAATAATAATAAATTAATTAAAGTTAAACATAAAATATATATACCTCTCCCTGCCATAGTCGATATACCACATGGTTAACATACTCGGTAAGCATAAACCTGTCTACGGGTCCTCCCGGGAATGCTATATTAGTATGCACAAGCAACTCCGTCGAATGAGTTGTAACCTATGTGTCAACATTATGAGATGTGACCAGATCAATGGCAGCCACCTCATCAACAATGGCTGGACCACCTCATCAACAATCGCCTCATCAACAACCTTAACAATAACACTTGTCATATCTGTTGCGTTTGATGGATCATGAACATCCTAAACATGCACATCCTGAACATGAACAACCTCAACTTCATCTCTGGACTGCTCAATTAATCTCACTGGTCGTCGTTAGGTGCTACGAGGTGCTCGGAACTGCCCCTGCTCAGCTAACCACTTCTGGTGTGAATCGGTTGTAACCACTCGTCTAACCCCTATCTGAGAAGATTGAGCCTCAGCAACCCTAGCCTGGGCTTCCGCTCTATCTATCACTCTACCTGCAATATGTCAACCTTTCCCTTGTATTTCACTGCAAAAATCAGAAAAAATAGATATATTTAGAAAATTTTAAAATTTCCCTAATTTCCCCAGAAATTTGAAAATTCTAGGAAAAATCATTTTTTTAACTATCAAAAATTCTGAAATTCCCGAGAAAATGCATAGCAATTGTACCGGAAATTCTTAAATTTCTAGGGAATGCACAGCAATTGTACAGGAAATTCTAAAATTTCTATAAAAAATATTTTCAAAAATACCAGAAATTCATGGTAAAAGTTCACGAAAATTTTGCAATTTTAATAAAAAACATACTAATTTCGTAATTTTCGAGAGTAAAAATGAAATTTTCGATATCACCCAGACAATTTGAAATTCGTGGTTGTAATAGGTAAATTTTGAAAAGAAAATGAAAAATATTCCAAGATCAATATTGTCTTTTCATAGGGATTGAAAGGGGGGGGGGGGGGGGGGGGGCGGGGTTAGGGGGCAAGTTAAAACCTCTAGCTTTGGGGTGGCAAGTTAAAACCTCAAAAAAAAGCTAGATTGATGACGAGGTAGTTTTGGATATTGTGTTCTTAAATTTTTTTTTTGCCTAGTTATTTTATTTTTTGGGCTGGATTATGTACCATAAATTTTGAAAATTTCGGTATTTCTCTACCGAATTTTTGAAATTTCTGGTACATATCCCATTCTTCATACCGAAAATTTCATAATTTTCCGTTAGTTATAAAAATCTGGTTTTGTACCGGAAAATTTGAAATTCCCGGTATACGCTATGGTTTTTGTACTAGAAATTTTGAAATTTCCGATATGTACAAAATTTTTGTTTTATACCGAAAATTTTAAAATTTCCAGTAGTTGTCATTTTTTTTGCAATATTGATTTTTCTTCTTTTGCAGTGAAATCCAGAGGCAGAAATGACACTATTGCAGGGAGAGTTGTTGATCGAGCGACAGATTAGAGTAGGGATGTCAGGGGTGCTGATGCTGAGTCTTCCCAGCTACGGGAAGGACGAGATTCCCCAATAATTTCACACCAGAAGCGGTTGGCTGAGCGGGGTCATTTTCGGGCACCTCATTCCACTTGACGCCGATTGGTTCGATTAGTAGAGAAACTTACATATGAGGTGGTGCCATATGTTTCTGTGGATCATCGAGTTGTTGATACAATTGTTGAGCTAATTGTTGTCCCGTTGCTGATCCAATTGATGAGGAGGTTGCTGAGGAGGAAGTTACTCGGGTGGTCCAGCCAGATGCTGCTGTTACTGAGTCGGTCCTATTGATTACTGTTGACATGAAGGTTATAACTCCTTCTAATGATCCTTATGTGTACACGAATGAAGGATTTCCTAGGGGACCCATCAACCGGTCGATGCTTATAGAGTATGCTGAGCATACGGCCTTACGACTATGGCAGGGCGAGGTATATGCTTTTTATGTTTAACTTTAAGTTTTGTTTATATGTGTTTGTTACAGTAGGTATCAATTAATTTGTTTATTTTTTCTTGTCACATGAGTGACCTACACTGAAGGTGACATCGCAAGGGTCGAGGATGAAGAACTTCGTAAAGATTCTGATTCCTGAGCAGGTCAGTCGGATTATACGAGACTTTCAGCTGCTAGATTTTGCCCACAGATCCCTCATGATGCTCGACGCTCCATTACTTAGTTTGTTTGTTAAGAGGTGGCACAAGGAGACATCATCATTTCATCATGCGTTCATGGAAATGACTATCACTCTGGATGATGTCTCTGCATTATTCCATCTCCCCATTTGCGAAAGATTCTAGATGACTCTCGTACTTAGTCTGACCCTTGCATGCTAGGTTGTTGCACATGATTTAGGATTTTCTGAGGCGAAGGTGCACAAGGAGGCATGAGGTTGTCGCTAGGGCGTACATGCTACATAAAATGCTTCGGAAGATATACAATCAACTTGTAGCTACTAGGAGGTATGATGTTTATATCGATGCTCGGTACGCGTGCCTCATCAGTAGCCTCCAGGACACCTGTTGGGCTTGGAGGTATGTTGTATTGACCTAGTTGTATACAACCTTTGGAGTGGCAACAATCTTTGAGACCAGACAACTTGTTGGTTATTTGAGTCTGTTATATGTATACTTGAAATTATTATTTGTTGTTGATTTCTTATTTAATTGTTGTGTATTTGCTGTGCATTTATTATTTATTATTTGTTGTGTTTCTGTTTTGAAATCAGTGCTGGATATACGAGCATTTTCCCACCATCTATGACAAGAGGGTGCAACATTGCGAGGTAAGGGGCCCACAGGTGAAGATATGGAAGACCAGGTAGACACATTCAAGTGGTGTTGCTGAGTATAGGAGGAGGCTCGATGCACTGATGGTAGATGATGTCATCTGGACACCATACACTAGTCATAGAGTCCACCGTTAGTTCGAGGAGTCGTCATTATATTCAAGTTATATGCGGTGGAAGACCATGGTTACTAGACACTTGCCTGAGAGGTATCTGGGAGAGTATGATTATGTTCAGAGTATCCCATGACCAGTTCCAGATATACCATCTTCAGGCATTGATTTGTGGTTTCAGAGTAACTTCATCAGTTCTAGTCGTGCTATTAGAGATCGAGCAGTCACTGTTCAACATCCCTTGCAGTGTGAAGATGATTACTTATAGTGGTACCTCATTGTATCACACTATCACATCACCTAATTTTCAGTTGATATTGGGCCTTCTGGTGACGGGGTACCTTGTTGATAACGTGTTGCCGCCTCCTCCTCCAGTAGATCACGTCGATGACCAGCAGTGCCTCTAGATGGTTGCACTTATTATGGATAACCTCACGAGTTTGGTAAACCTAGATGGCGAGGTTTATATAGGATTATCTCGGGCTGTACACATAGCCCGTTCGGGGCCTATTTAAATATGTTTTATATTATGCATTATTTGTATCATTTGTATATTATTCAGACATCTTCATTTGAATATTATTCAGACATCTTCATTTGCTAATGTTATTGATCTTTAAATTGCAACGTGAACATAAACTGACATTTTACAATGGATTACATAACTTAAAATAGAAAAAAATTAACACTACAATATGATTATTAAATAAGAAAAACCTAAACACTACCAGATGCTTCTGGACGTTTCAACATCTCCAGTATGTCGTCCACAGATCTTGAAAGCTTATCATCTAACTCGATTGACCCCTTTGTTATCCTACAGTGAAATGATCTCAACATTTCCTTGACATCTTCGTCCATCTTCAACTCAATAAGGTTGTATTTCACCCTACCGTCAGTAATAATCCAATATTCACGAAACTCGATCTTTCTCACCTTTCTGTTTTCGACATCAGGCAACAATTCATTCAACTTGGACGTCAGGCTGACAAGAGATGTTGTGCCATCTGGAAGCCGAAACTCTACAGGAGGAGAAACTCCGTTGAAGTAAACTTCTGCCTTAATCAAAAATTGAGGAAAATATATTTTTTGTGATGTGTTTATCAAACAATATGTGAACCCTTATTTATACACATTTGTATTTATTTTGGACCACACAAACTGTCGATGCAATCACAGCCATCCAAAAACTGCCAGTAAAATCCCGATCATCCAAAAAATTAAACAAATAATACTACCAAAAATATTGAAATTTCAAATATCAACACGTAAATTGCAAATTTCTAAAACTGAATGCAACTTACCGAAAATTTCAAATACATTACCGAAAATTTTATTCAATATTAAAAATTTCAATATAACTACCCGAATTTTCATATAAAATTTGATCTTTTTTCAACCAGGGAGAATTTTAAAAATATGAAAATTAAAGAATGTCAGATATAATTTAGGGGTGGCATGCTAAATGCTAAATTCTAGTAGATAATAGTTTTGGTTTATATCAAATTTCTTATTTAAAAAAGAAAAAGCTGAAGTCTCTATGCCATTTTAATATCTTCTACGCGTAATTTTTCCTTATTTTTCAATTATATATTTACACGTTGAATTACATCAATCGAACTAACAATTAAAATTCATGTCATTTAAAAAAGATGTGTATAGTGAAAATAAACAAAATATCTTATATCTAAATAAGACTAGCACCATTTAAGTTAAGTGTTTTTCCAGTTAATTAAACTCTTTGGTTACAGGAGTTAATTAATGAAGTTAAGCTAAATAGGAAGAAGTGTACACATGCAAATGCAAAGTTTTATCTTCTGTTGTCTAAAACTGGCATAATAAAATACACTGAATCAATGTTGTATGTTATATGTATCTCTCTAATCAACCATTAAAGAGAATAGAAAGAAGAGTATAAAACATGAAAAAAATAAACTTAGTTGTAATCGAAAGGATTGAACTGCATCGGTGGCGACTGTGGCGAACTAACTTCAGGGGAAAGAAATTCCGATGGTTTTGCAAAAGCGTTGTTCTCAGGCCAAACGTCATTATAAGACACCACCGTCTGCGACTGCGGGCTTAAAATCGGTGAAAACACACCGGCCCGTCTTTGTTGTAATGTCTCCGGCGTCCAAGTCCCCGGTGAGAAAATACCTGACGGAGTCATCGGAAATGTGTCTTGCAAGAAAGTATCGGTTGGTGTCACTGGCCACGTTATCCCCGAGAAAAAATCAGGCGGTATCGGCGGCCAAGTGTCGGTCGTGAGAATATCTGATCGTGTTGGTGGCATTGTCTCCGCCGAGAAATTATCTGATGGTATCATCGGCCAAGGGTCTGACGAGAAAATATCTGATGGTGTCTGTGACAAAAAATTCTCAGAAGGAAATGGCTGCGATGTGGCCGGCTCTGGCAATAAGATTCCTGGAAATTGACTCATTTGCACGCCATTATCCAACATCCTCATCATGTCATCGTCCCCAGTTCTACAAGAAAGCTTTTCTTTTTTCTTGGAAGCCGTTCTTTCAGTTGAAGCAAGCCTTGCTGCCGGAGAAGCTTCACTGGGTGCGGTAGGTTGTCCATTACCGGTGAGGCTTTGGACAACGTCTTTGAAGTTTTGGGCAGTGACCTGGATGACTCCTTGAGGCACGGAATAGATAGCCATGCGATTCGGTATCAGCCGGGTCGGTTTCATCGGTTTTGGCAATGGCGCGTCATTGGTGATCTTGTGGGATTCTTTTTTGACTTTGAGAGGGTTTTTACGTGATAATGGACGATCTTTGTTCATGCTGAAATCAAAAGTAAGAAAGGGACTGTGAGATAGAGAGGTTGGAGTGAGTCCTAATATAAATGAGTAGAATTTGCTTGAATTAATAGACTATGAGATACACTTAATATCTAATTGGTGTCACTATAATTTCTATCACATATATAGTTGCTGAGTAATAAGCAATTTTTGTATTAAAAATTACTCTTGCACAAGAAATTGACAGCGTTCTTGTTAAATTATTGTTGTCCAAGAAATTGACAGCATTCTTTTTAATCAACTTAGAAGAAATTAAGGTAATTACATTTTTACTTATAAATAAAAACTAATATTGATACATATAACTCTAATTTTCATATTTTTTAGTTAGGTACTTTATTTTACAAAATCTATTCAAATGTCTTGGTTATGATGTACTCCTGGCAGTGTATAAGAAGCTATAGAAAAAATTTAAAGGGAAATTGTAAAATGGATTTGTCATTATTTCTCTTTAGGTGTTATGTTGAGACATTTTGAAAATATTGTTGCGAACTTGCAATGTTATGTTAAAATTGTTTGGTGCTACATTCTATATATTAAGCTAAATTTTTAACTTCTAGAAATATATTTTCGAAATTTTTTCGGAGATGTATTTTCGAAATAAATTTATTTATAAAATTAAAGTGTGACTAAAAATCGAATGAAATATATGTATCGGAGTGTTTTTGAAGATGTATCTCCGGAAATGAAAAATATTTTTGAAAATTAGCATAGTACATTAAAAACATATAGGATGCTTTAAGAAATTGTCATATTTTAACTCAAATTTATATGGTATTAACGACCTTGGCCCATTCATTTATAAATATGTAGGGTGCTTATGGAGGAATTAAATAATGCTCGACGATAATGAACACATGTTAGGCATATGGGAGACCTCCCCACATCTTAAGATATTCTTAAAGATGAAACACCTACCACACTACTTGATGGAGTGAATTCAAGCGAGTCAAGGCTGATAAAATATCCTCATGACTATGTGTTCCTCTAGATTACAACAACTATATATCTCTTCCTCAAGGTATAGGTTAAAGGATCCCACACTTGAAAAACCACACACACATGACATGGCTTATCTAAGATATGGTTCATATATTGAAGTCTTAACAAGTATAAGATGTAAGGAAGTTGAATTGGGTGATCTCCATTTTGTTTAAGAGTTGAGACTGTTCTATTTCTCAAAACATGTCACATGTGTATCAAACTTGGCTATGACAGTCCCAGTTTCTTTCAATAACATGACATAACTTAACTTTGTAAAGTTGAGTCCATTAGCAGCTATATCTCTTTTCTTGTGGTATGTGTATTCTGGATATTAAGGGCTATAATGAATCAAGACCAACATATGTTGTATTTGTTTCCAAGTGCATGTCTATTTGATTACCTTATCTCCTTCATACATGCTTATTATATCATGCATTGTAAAAGAAAAATAACATGACCCGTATCAGAACCAAAATTAGATTTGGTTGATGATGTGGTACTTTGGGATCGGGGAGGATAATCTCTGGTACGGTGGTGTAGGTTGAATCTGCATGGTTAGCACTCCAACACCCAAGTCAGTTTAGAGTCCAATATGAGTATAGTGAAAAGTAGAGATCAAAAAAATGTACCTTGGATCTTGCGTGTATTGGTTATATACCTTGGATCGTCTCTATTAGGCTTATGCATGATTGAGTATTCATCACGGGCCTTCGGCCGACCCATAATAGTTGCCCCTGGGGTTTGTCAGACGATTATTGGTCGGGAAGTCTTTCAAATTCATGGTCGGCCTCTGGAGGTTATATATGATCATAACGAGAAACAAGGAGGTCGTGGAAAAGTTACCAAAGTAATAAGGAGAAAGCATATTAAATGTTCTCCCATCATTGAAATGCTTTGCTAGTTTTTCTAATCGAGTGTCTTTAGGCTAGCATTTTAGGGTATGATGCTTCCCCATAGTGCATTTGAGTGCACTTGAGTTTATTTGCATTTATTAGGAAAAATCCAACCGTTGCATTGAGAATTTTCATTTTCATTGACCTAATCCGTTGAACAACTTCTTCTATATACAAGGCCTATTGAATTTTGAGAAAACTTTTCGCTATCCTTGAGAATCCGTTTCTATTTACGAGTGTACTTTTTTCCTCTTCTCCAAGAGAATTTCTTAGAGTGTTTGTTATTCCTTGATTAACGCCTTCCATTTTGCATTTGACATTCACCTTTCTCGTTAGAGTCTACTTCTCCCAGATACCCTTATTACCCTAAGCTTGCTTCATATTTTCAATATTTACTTTACCATGGCTACCCTAAATAATAGCCCCATAAATTTGTCTAGTAATTTATGGAGTAGTGATTCTTCTCCTTTAGTTAGGGAAGAAACATCTTATAGTCTAGATTCTCATTACTTAGTTAAAAGCCAATCAATCCATGTAGTTATACTTGTATCTAATGACTCTGAGTCGAAAAATATTTCTAAAGGTTCTTTGTAAGAGCAAGCTTCCTCTAGTAATTCTTCCTTCGATGCTCTCTTTTCTGGCAATGATGAAAACGCAAGAGATGATCGCGTCATTAGCTTTATGCTTACACCATCTAAAGTTGTGGGAGCTTCATCTTCCCCTGCTTTGCAGACTATGGAGATGGAGGCTTCCATTTTAAATAGGGAGGATGCAAACAATTTCATCAAGAATTACCAAAATGCTTATGGTCGGGATCCCAACGATGATGAACTTAAGGGTCATTTGATGAGTGGATCTTGGTCGGATGATGTTAGTTGGCTCAATCCCTTTGAGATCTTTAAGGCTTGTGAAATACCTCTGAAAGAGGTCACGTTAGTAGAGCCGGTCAATGCGAGCAAATATAAATAGTTAGGTTTAGAGATAGTGGGACCCAACTACTACAAAATACACATTCAATAATATTATATTACCACGGTCATTCCATCCACCGTTGTAATATATGAAACTGGATGCGCCTTATTTTTTTGAAAGTCATTTTATCACGGTTGATAGACACAATCGTGGTGATAAAGTGAGTGGTACATGGTTCAAATCCTGGTATCTACATGTTTTCCATTTTTTCCTATTACGAAAAACGTGTGTCACTTAAGTTCATAAATAAATAAAAATTGAAGATTATTTAATCACAGACTTAATAATTAACCATTGTAATATTATCTGTACAACCTTTACACTTCCCTAAAGAGAGAAACGTTCTTCCCAACTATAACGATGATTGAAAATTTTCTTCAGTTTTTAAGACGGTCACAATGTCATTCAAGAATATAAACCATTGGAAGTAATCATTTCAAGCATTAAATCATCAGATCTTTCATCTTTAACCTCCTCTATAAAGGCAAAGTTTCATATAATGAATTTCCACTTTTTCAAAACTATTCTTCTTAACTACATATAGCAACATGAGTTCTCCATCTGAAAATGCTAACAAAAATATCTCAACTGAAGTTACCACAGTACAACACCATGATTAGCAGTCAACTGAAGAGGTTCAGCCATCTGGATCGACTGCTATCAGGGATACACTTAGGGTTAAGAAGGCCAAGAAGAAGAATAAGAACAAGCCGAAGAAGAAGAAGAAGAAAGGTGCTCAGAAAGATTTGTTACTATGATTTTGACGAGGATAGTGAGAAGAGAGTCATAGATTATGAAGATTCCTTTGCTGCTATGGGTTATTGTTCCGACATTGACAATATGTAATGAAATAATTTATGTACTTCACCCTCTTAATGAAAATATTTATTATTGTTATATATACTTTTTCATTTATATCACTATATATTATTATTTTACAAAAAATAGTACAAGCCAACAAAAATAAAAACAACAATCGAAACAGTAATGAAAAATAACTATAACAATAATTAATACCTCTCTAACAATTGGGTTCATAAATAAATAAATAAATTGTGATAGATTTAACCACGGTTTTACTAAAGAACCGTTATAAAAGTTTAAAATTATATCATGATTTTTCTTTCTAACCGTGATGAACAGTGATATATTATATCACGGTTTTTCTTTCTAACCGTGATGAAATGTGATATTTTTTTTACGATATAAGCGAAAGTATCTATCGTTCAGTACATAAAAATCATTTCTCTCAAATTAAAACCCTAATATATTTCACTTTTCTCTCTCATAACATAACCCTAACATCCATGTCACTCTTTAAACTTTCTTAAACCTTCAAATTCATCTTCACCAATCGTTATTGTTCTGGACTAGGTCTGAGACTGACCCACCGTCGGGCACAACCAAGTCCAACTCTGCATCGAAGAAGGCCCAATGCATTATAGCTGTTGGAGAGCACATACCCCATGTGATCCTCACCCGAGGACACATGGCCAACTGATCCCGCGTACCTCGTGGAAACATTCTGCCCTTCGTAACGGGCAAGTCTTCCACTTTCCGAAGAATGCAGGGCATTTGACCTAGGATGATGAGCACGAGCTATTCATCCCTACCTCCACGTAGAAATCCTAGAAGTCATCCATTATGAGCCTGATCACTCAGTCCATAATGGAGACCGTTGGCGCAACGATGGGGGCTCTCTATAAATACTCTCCTCTGAAGGAGGGTCAGATATTCAATTCACTTATTAACCTTTGTACTTGCATTCTTTCACTCTGAACTAACTTTAGCATCAGAATGCCTTGCAAGTACCCCCCATTTTTCCTCACTTGACTTTGGAGACCGCGACGTGTTGCTGGACACTGATTTACTTCTGATCACAGGTAAGATCAGTGGTGCCGTCTGTGGGAAACTTTCTCCCCTATATTTCCTCTACCTGAAACTGAAAGATCAAAGCAGAAAAACTCCAAAAATCAATCATGGTAGATCAACACGACAATAGTGGTTGCAAAACAACCTTCACTCTTGTCTATGATGCCGGAAATGACAATGACATGCCAATTCTGAAAGACATCACCCCGACGAAGAGAGATGGACAAATCACTTCTCCCTTCTCTGAAGAGGCGACCGGTGATAATGTCTAGTATGTTGAGACTCGGAAAGTCCAAAAGGATTCAAAGAAGGATCCAGAGAAGTTCCAACTAATCCCAGTGCCGACCAACATCAACCCGACCATGGCAGCTTGGTCATGGCCCTCAATCAGACCAATACGCTGATTTATCAGCAGAACGAGAGGATCAAAGCATTGAAGAGACACCTCCACCTATGCTCTCCCCTACAGAGACACCAACAGTACGAGTATCATAACCCGTCGCCCCAACGACCGGGCCGTCGACCACAGTTGGAGAGGAAACAACCCCTGAAGTACAATCGCACTCCTCCCTGCGAGGAACGCCTCTCCCCGGTTTCCAAGAAGAACAAGGCCGGAGGATGACTAGACAACCTTCAGTCACCCCTGCAAAAACTTAAAAGCTGGCCAAAGAATTCGTTGTTGCGCCGTTATGACAATCCCCAGCGAGAAAAGTATGACTACTCCCCGCCACACTCACCACTTAGGAGCGACGAAGATGACCCATGCGGTCCACTATCTCGAGCGATCATGGACGCTCCACTTCCTATTGGGCTGGAGAAACCCCCGAACCTAGGAACGTACAACAAGACAACAGATTCTGACGAGCACCTTGAGAACATCGATGTTCTGCTCGACTACCATGGCGTCAGAGGCACTGAACGCCCCGATTCTGATTTCCCATTTTTGTTGAGTCTTTTATTTTATTTGGGTGATTATTATTTTGTTTATGGAATTAGTGTGTTAATATGTTATGTTTGCATATTGTGTTATTTTATTGTTTTTGAGAGTTTTGGGGAAATTAGATTGGAGGGTATTTTAGATATTTCCTTAATTAATGTTAAGTTAGAAATTTTGTGTGAGAAAATGAATTATTAGATATTTTGAGAGAAAAAGTAATAGAAAAGAAATAGAATAGAAAGATATAAGAGAGAAAAAGGAGAGAAAAGAGAAATAGAAAGAAAGAGAAGAGAAAGAAAGAAGAAAAGAGAGAAAGTTTGGAAAATCATCAAGAACACTTCTAGGAATCGATTTGGTCGGGTAAGGGTGTGAAATGTTGTTATCTTATCATTGTGTATGATTATGTATGATTTTGTTTGGATTGTTTTGGTTGTTTTTTTCCACATATTTCCATTTTAGGTCGAATTGGTAAAATCGATAGAAACCGATGTTTTCACGGTTAGAGTTTGAAATAAATTGCGTAGTTTAGTCGAAGAATGTTAGGTCGTAACTATTGTAACTTGTTTGATTGAATTCGGGTGATTGCGTAACTTTTGACATTTTTGGATAATTGAGGGTTTGAGATTTGAGTGGAAATCGGATGTCGTAGAAATCGTGTTTAATGGTTCTAATTCACTGCTATATGTTAGGTGAGTAGGAGTATGTGTTTGTTTCGAAGAAAAGAATTGAATCGGTCGGATTTTCGGACAAAAATGCAAAATCCCGTAACAGTTTTTAGGCAAAATTATGGTTTTTCGGAAAACTTCTAAAATTCATATCTTTTGATCCGTAAGTCAGTTTTAGTCCCCGTTCGAAGCGTTAGAAAGCTAAAAAGATGTTCTTTCTAGGAAAAATGGTTTTAATGTCAGTGTATGATCCAATTATAGTAGAAAATTCAAAACGTGTCATTTTGTCAACTTTTACCGTCGTGAACGGGTGCGTTTGATGTGTTATCATACTGTATGCTTTCGATATATAACGTGTAGCTTGTGTGCTGTTATATGATATGCTGTAGGTATCCGTATGACGTGAATCCTAGATTATGGAATATATTGTGAATGTATATAGATTGTATGTGATAGAATAAGATGAATGCATGACTATATTGTGAATATGTATGCATTTCAAGAGTGTCTTGAGTCATTTTGTATGTGAAGCATAATGATGTACATTCTTGTGTTGTGTGATTCTAATGAGAATCTGTTGTAACACCGTGTGCCTATGTGAGGTGTGAACGATGATTACAAACGATTGTGTGCCTAGGTGACCTGTGAGGAATCAGATTGTGTGCCTATGTGAGGTGTGAGCAATCCACAAACATTTTGTGCCTATGTGAGGTGTGAGCAATGTGTGAACATCGTAGGTCCGACGGGGAGTTACATTGGTAACGAGCGATGGTTCCAATAAGCTAACTAGGAGTGTATAATGTTATGAAGCTACCACCACGGTCAATACCAGCAATCGTTATGATATATTACTTTCATAGTGAAATTTCATAAAGAAGCGCCAGAGTTTAATTTCCAATTAAATTTTTTAAATAAAAAATAAAATATACCACAACGGTGGAACTCACCAACCTTAGTCATAACCCTTTAAGTTTTTTATTTAAAAATAAATAAAAAAGAAAAGTCGGGCCTTAATATTAAAGGAATAATATATATGAGGGCACTGAGGATCGAACCCATGAAAGTTTGATGGTATTACCATGATTGGCTCCTCAACTGTTTTTATATACAAATAATTTTTAATAGAAAAACAAAAATAATTTTACTCGAAGAAAAATTTGTCTCGCCTTCGCACACATTTTCTTATGAAAATATATAGTTTCTCCTAAAGCTCATAAGAATGAGTGCAACCAAGAATACGAGAAATTATTTTACTCGAAAGTGTGGATTAAATCCATGAAAGTAACATTTGATCATTTTGATGTCATTAACTGAACGTGGTATTTAATTTTCCAAAGGTGTGATCTTCAAAATTAAAAAAAAGGTGGAATCAAAAATGCATTAAGGAAAATTGAAAGATTGTGTGCATTGATGTAAAGCTCAACCGTTAGCACCATATGTGGAAATCCTTCTCTTTTAATTTCTAAGATATCTTCAAGAAGAAGTTTATATTAGAATGCATCAAACTTTATTATTTTAAAATGAATTTAGTGGTGAAGGACGAAACAAAGCTCCATACTCAATATCTTGAAATGGTGATAATATAGAAGTTGCATCTTCTTTTCTTTCATGTAAGATTGATTCTATTCTATTCAAGTTCTTGGGAGTTATGGTGAGAAGCAGTTATAGAAGAATTCACATGTGGAAGGAGGTAATCAACAACATTAGGAATATGATTTCCTCTTGGAAAGGTAGATTCCTATCTTTAGAAGGAAGGGTTGTTTTGATCAATTCTGATTTGAATGCTATCTCCACGTATACGATGTCATTATAAGGCATCAGGTATGGTTTGGGGTGAAATTTGGAGCATTTTAAGTAAATTTCTTTGGAGAGGTTTAGAATACAAGAGAGCTATTTAATAGGTGAATTGGGATCACATATGTAAATCAAAGGAAGAAGGTGGGCTCGGTATTACCAACCTGAAATCTTCAACAAAGCTTTACTTTTGAAGTGGAAATGGAGGATTATTAATGATATGGATTCTATTTGAAGAGGTGTTTTAAATCATAAATACATCAAACCAGAAGTGAAGATGTTCATCAATGATAATAGCGTGATTAATCAAAATGATTCCATATGGTGGAGAGAACTTTTGTTTGTGAACTCATTCGAGAACGGCTTCGAAAACTATTTTTTGAAAATGGTGTTTGCAGGTGATGAATGGCAGGAGTAATTCCTTTTGGTTCAGAAGGTGGGCAGGAAATCAGACTCCGAGGGAGGCTTTTCCTGAGTCCTTCCCGTCGACTGTGGACTGGTTATGCAGCGTGGCAGATGCGGGGCAGTGGGATCATAGCTATTGGTGTTGGTTTTTGCATGGTGCATGGCTGACAAACTTGATTGAAGGCTCGTGGTTATGGGAATTCTTGCAGGAGTTATATGAGGATAACACCTTTGTGCAGGATGTAGCCGATGTCATCGAGTGGACCCCGAAGAAAAATCAAGTTTTTTATGTTCATTCTGCTTATGTTAAACTTGTTTCAAGAATGTCTACCAATTCTGATTCCATCGAATGTTCTGCTATTTGTAATGTCTAAGGAGGATTTATCTATGTTACCATTCAAGGCTAAATATATAAATGAGGAAACAGATTAGAAAGTGATTAACATTATATGGCTGGTAGCAGTTTGGATTATTTGGATGGAACACAATGGTGTTTTGTTTAAAGGTAACATTCCAAAGTTTGAAGAGTGTTGGACAAAAATAAAGCTTTTTTCGTAGGAATGGTAATGCATCGCGAATAACTTCCTTTCCTCTTTTAGTTATTCTGATTGGAGTGTATCTCCTTTATTTTGTACTATTTCAAATGATTGAGTAGTTTTCTATAAAGATTTTGAGTATCCATTGTACCGGTCATTATTAATCTAATATTTGTCTATTAAAAAAACACGGGTAAAAAAAATATGGGTCAAAAAGTTTTTTGATACCATATTAAATTTCAGAGTGATTGATAACATTTTTCAATAGTAGAATTTTTTTTTAGAATAACATATATATTTAATAAAAATGCCAAAATAATCACAATTCAAAATAAAAATATTTAAATGGCGTACTTTGTGTAAAAATTAACAAGGAAGCGCCATATGATATGGCACATGAATTTTGCTTTGTACATATACCCTATATCATATGGGCATGAGTTTCATAGGAATAGTATGAGCCATATCATATGGCACCTCTTCATATGATGAATGCATGTATGTGTCATATGATATGTCGCCTCATTTTTTTATTCATTAATCTTGCTATATATATGAGCACTGCAGCAACATCACAATTTCTGCAGCAACATCTTCCTCTACACTCCATTATCTTATTTTTTTTATAGTTAAAATGGTTTCCTCTTCTTCCTCTTTTTCCTCTTCGTCATCCTCATATATCTATCAGGTTCCATATATCACGAAGAGAATTGCCAATTTAATTTTCTCCCAGTCAAACCTCCAATGAAGATTTGCCTCTGAAATACAATGACGTTAGAACATCTCAAGAGGAGTCTGATCCACTGGTTAGATGGAGACGTCCTAGAGGGTGAAAAGATCAAAAGAATTGAAAGGCTTGTTACCATGTTTAATCAAAATAGAGAAGTTCGGTTTTGGGAGAATGTTACTAATGACCGAGATGTTCAACAAATGATGCTTAGTTCTCAGGAAATTGTGTTAATGGTTGTAATCTCTTAGTTATGTTTTTTAGCTGTTGTATTTGTTTGCTTCATTTTTTTTATTGTTTAAGTTATTGATAATTGTTGCTATTGAGATATTAAGTTATGTTTGTTTAAGTTATGTCATTGTTAATTGTAATCTTTTAGTTATGCTATCAATAAAATGAAATTTGTTGTTGATATAAAAAGATAAGGTTACATTTGAAACTGTGATCTTGTGCTTGATCCTACATTGGGACATTTCGTACGATTGTGTCTGGGCTGAAAATATTATGATCTTATTTGGATATTTTTTATTTCCAGAAAGTACTGGAAATACTATAAATATTATGTATTTACAGTTGTTACGCGACCACTATGTCAAAAATGGCCTTTAGCAGCGCTTTTTTTGACCTTTAGCAGCGCTTTAAAGCGCTGCCTAAAGTGGCGCTGCTAAAGGTAAAGGTAGCGTTTTTTTGTGTGGAAAAAGCGCTGCTAAAGGCATCACTTTTAGCAGCGCTTTTTTACCCCTTTAGCAGCGCTTTCAAAGCGCTGCCTATTCTCCCTCCCCCTCCCCCCCTGTAGCAGCGCTTTATGAAAGCGCTTTTGTAGACCACCCTTTAGCAGCGCTTTTTTAAAGCGCTTTCTTAGACCCCTCCTTTCCTAACCTATAGCAGCGCTTTTTTATGCCTATTTTCCCCCCTTTAGCAGCGCTTTCTTGTAAAAGCGTTGTCTATACTTCACGTTTTTAAAATATTTTTTTTTGAAAAATCACATTTTTTATATATTTTTAGACAAACCTGCTTATAACAATTAAATTCCCTGCTTATAATTTAGGCCTTAAATATAACTTGGCCTTTAAACATTGTAATTCAACACTTGGCCTTTAATTCAACACAATATAACTAAACATTGTACATTATACAATAACACTTTGCAATTTACACATAATTAACTCAAGTATAATTTACACATAACTTAAACATTGTACATTATACAATATACAATATACAATATACAATATACAATATACAATATACAATTTACACATAATTACAAATCCAATATACATTATAGAATTCTTAACTCAATCATAAATTGACACCATTCTTCCTTAATTTCTTCCAATTTTACTTTCGAGTACGTAGCGCATTTGAATTCATCAAAATACTACATAATATAACAGAACAAGCACGATTTAATACTAATTACTCATATGAAATATTAGTTAATTATCAAAATGAATCATATAACTCATGAATTGATCCATACCATGATTGGAATCTCTAATTGACCAGAAAGAATTATTTCCTTCATAAAGCGCAGTACAAAATATCCGCAGTCAATCCCACCACGCTGACGAGGACACTGTATTAGGAAAAAAGCGAACGAACATTTATCAGGATATATAGTTTAAATAGTTTTATAAGTAGAACCACTATAACAGTCAAACATGGGAAAATATATCTCCACTCTGATCCAGTTGATGTTGCTAGCCCTGCTTTTTGACACTGTTGCATCTCTCTGTGCTCTATATATTTGTATAACTCTAACATAATATAAACACATATTTAGAACAATGTCACATAATAAATAAACATATATAATTATTCAGAACACTATATATCATCACTTACGTATCAACCATGTTCTTCAGATTTTCATATTTGTTTGTATCGCCATCCAATGAATCTATATAATACACTATTTCTTTAATCGGATTAATTGCGACCAACAACCAGTGACCACTATAAAATAAGACAACAGTTTAGACGGAAATGTTATATAATATGGAAAAAATCGAACAATTATAATAAATGAATTTAGAATAAAAACTAACCCATGACCAGTATTATATGGCAACATAAACAACTTCTCCGTATTCGCACCCATAAATCTCTGGACTGTGTACTCTTTGACTGCTTCTGGTGTCTGGTCTATTGTCCGTGAGTTGACACTGCTAGCAGATAAGAATGCGAATACTGAAGTCAAATCAGCGGGGACCAACAACTTGTCATACAAGAGCCTAAAAAAAATATAATCAACATTAGATTATTCAGTTAAACGAGCGAATTTTAAAATGTTCAATTATCTAATTAAAATGGATCGAAGTACCTGATTTAGAAATGCATAACCCCGACGCCCAATTCTAAATGTTTGAAAACCTGGTCGAAATCCTCCTTAGCAAGTGTTTCGGAATATTCAAAACCGAAAATACTTTGATCCATATGTATTAGACGGATGCCGCCCTCAGGAACGTCTGTTGTCCCTACATATGTTTGAAGGCACATCCTAAATTGAGGAACAAATGCTCTTTTTGTCTCGACCTTTTTTTTGGGCACCTTGGAAGTTTCAAGCATGTTTCCCTTGCTGACTTGTTGCGACTGCTGATCAAGAACCTAAAAGTCATATATAAGTTCAGTAAATAATTTATAATAAAATAATCACTTAAACTGTAGTACTAGTACCTGTAACTTTGATGCAGCTGAATCGGTATCCCGCACAATAATTTTATCATCTTTTGTTTTGGATTTTGTGGGAGTCTAAGATCATCATGTCAATAAGAAAGTGTAAATGTCAGAATAACTTTCATGTATGGGTAATAAAACATTGGAATATTACAAGGTTCAACCTACCTCATCATCTATGAAAATGAGATTCGCCGGCCATGCTACATAAGCTCCTATCGCGTCTCCCACCACTGTTACGTCTAATACATCGTCTGGCATAGGCAACAACGCCCCCCCCTCTAATGCAATATCAACAGATACTTTCAAAAATCCAGCAGGGAGGGGTTTATGGTGAAGTAAGTCTCGCAGGGTGTTATGCACCTTTCCCTTGCCAACCATGCGATAAGTCGGCGACGATAAATATAGTCGACAAGGTGAAATGCCCTAAACAAATAATGATCAGTTAATGTGTCAATTAAGAAAAATGTGCTAAATTAATTTCAATGTAATATATACAATTACCTCTGGAAGCTTCTGCGGACAACCGATACTATCTTTGTCACTAGTAGCTTTACCGGCCTTTGGAGCGCGCCTTTCGGACATGTATCTCTCCTTATCCTTCTGTAATTCACGAATTTGAGCTTTCATTTCCTCCAAAGTAGCCATCACTTCTTTATTGGTTGGATTTTTTTTCCTTGGCTGCTTATACAGTTTGGATGGAGTGACACCAAATCCCTTACCCCTCACACGCCCAGAGTACTCAGGAATATTCAACACCCGACTCAATAAACTCCTGCAATCATCGTCTTCAGCAGGAGTTATAGTCTGGGATAGGGACTCCTGAAATATAGATAAAAGCATATTTAAATATTTTATACACTTTGTTCAAAAACTAATGTTGTACTTACACATTGTTCAAACACTTGTTGAACTTCTTCTTGGACGACTCCATCTCTTCCCACTCGGGCAGCCTTCCATACGACATGGTCCGGAAGAGATGTCGCATCACTTTTCTCCTCTTCCAACTACGCATTAAGACGAACAATAAAGCATTATATCCTATTATGTATACTTACTATTTTTTGTAAACAGATCATATTAAAGCATATACATGCACTTACTAATTTTTGTTCTAAGCGTGCATATCCCAAACGCCCCTTTCTATATGGATACGCAGGGTTTGATGCCCGTTCCCGATTTACGCCACTCTTAACCTGAAAAAACAAGTTTAAGTCATATCAGTTTGTTTGTGGAATAGGTATATATACTATACATTGTTCATGATAAGTTGTACTTACTTCAAATTCTTTGGTTCTTCGCTTCGCAACAAATGTCTCCCATTCTGCATCCGAAATCAAATAAGCGTACTTCGCTGGACGCTCCGAGTCTACAAAGTTGCCATCAGAATCTTTAAGATATTTGTTGGTTAAAAACGCTCTAAATCCCCTCAAGCGTTTTCCGGCCAACTGAATACAATATTTTCTCCTAGAATCCTCAATATTAAAAGATCTCTGCAAACAAATACACATACATATAACATGTTAGTATAATTAATTTAAAGATGTAACTGTCAACATAATTAAAAATGATCAAATCTCATACTTGAATCTCGGTCCAAATTTTATCCTTAGCCGCTTCTAATGCAGGAATTCTCCAGTTATCGCAAGTAATCGGAACTTGCGAACGTACAACTGCTCCAATATAACTTGTCAGCAGCGCACCATTAGGCTCAACCAACTGATCTCTTTCATTCCAATGGACATCGTACTTTACACCTCTGTCTCTCGCACGGATGATTCTTTTCATTATCGTTATGCCTCTTTTAATTTCGCCTTCAACGTCTTTGGGTGTTTCTTTTCCATCATGTGATGTTTCCTCGTTGCTGGCCATAATATACCTGTAATTCAGAATAACAACAACAACAACAACAACAAATATCAACAACAATAACAACAAATGTCATATTAAACAACAACAACAAACCATCTATATCAAATATAAACTATATCTCATATTTATAATCAACAACAACAACAAATATCATATTAAACAACAACAACAACAATCTATATCAAATATACACTATATCTCATATTTCATATCAACAACAACAACAAATATCATATTAAACAACAACAACAATATATATCAAATATATATATCTCATATTTTACATCAACAACAACAACAAATATCATATTAAACAACAACAACAACAATATATATCAAATATATATATCTCATATTTTACATCAACAACAACATCAAATATCATATTAAACAACAACAACAACAATATATATCAAATATATATATCTCATATTTTACATCAACAACAACAACAAATATCATATTAAACAACAACAACCACGATCTATATCAAATATAAACTATATCTCATATTTTACAACAACAACAAACAACAAATATCATATTTTACAACAACAACAAACAACAAATATCATATATCAAATATTAAACTATATCAAATATCAAATATCAAATATATCTCAATAACACTAAAAACATCAAATATCATATATATATATATATATATATATATATATATATATATATATATATATATATATATATATATATATATATATATATATATATATATATATATATATATATATATATATATATATATATATATATATATATATATATATATATATATATATATATATATATATATATATATATATATATATATATATATATATATATATATATATATATATATATATATATATATATATATATATATATATATATATATATATATATATATATATATATATATATCAACAACAACAACAACAAAAACAATCAGAACAACAACAACAACAACAAATAACACAACAACAACAAAAAAAACTCAAGTATCTCATATTTTACATCAACAACAACAACAATATCATATATATATCTCATATATCATATTAGCACAACAACAAATAACACAACAACAACAAAAACTATCAGAACAACAACAACAACAACAAATAACACAAAACCTTCAATATCATATTTTACACTAAACCTTCAATAACTCAGATAACACAAAACCTTCAATAAAAACAACAACAGCAACAATATAAAACCATCTATTATGTTCAAATACCATCTATATAAAACCATCTATATCATCAGAACAACAATGGTGAAAAGATAAAAAAAGAAACAAGAAAAGCAGAGCAAGCTTCACGTACCGTAACAATGGTGGATCGGCAATGCAGACGGATGGATGAACTCAAAAACGGGCAGTGAACGGTCGGTGATGGTCGGAAGGATGATCGGACGGAAGAAGGCGATGGTCGGACGATGAACAGTGGGTGGTTGGTTCGTGTTTTCGTTCGCCAGAGAAAGAAGAAATAGTTAGCGTGATTGTTCTGATTCTATTAAAATTTTGGAGGGTATTTTAAAATTATAATATGAATACCTTTAGCAGCGCTTTTAAAGGCCTTTAGCAGCGCTTTTAAAAGCGCTTTCATAGGGTGCCTTATCAATTCCATATAGCAGCGCTTTATATAAAAAGCGCTTTCTAAGGGTCCCCCTTTAGCAGCGCTTTTAAAAAGCGCTTTCTTAGGGCCCCCTTTAGCAGCGCTTTTTAAAAGCGCTTTCTTAGACCCACCATTGAGCAGGGCTTTTTTAAAAGCGCTGTCTTAGGTAGGCGTTGTTTTTTTTTTTATGGCCCTTTAGCAGCGCTTTTGTAAAAAGCGCTGTCTTTCTATGCGCTGCTAAAAGTGATTTCTGGCGTAGTGAACATCAATAAAGTATGCACTTATAGTTGGGGTTCAATTGTTCTGTTCCATCTATATAGTTCATTGTGTAAAAATTCAAATAAAAATACTTGTTCGTTTTATGGCTATGCATTTCTACTTCAAGCAAGGGGTTGGTCTAGAATGCCGACGCTAGCTCCGGTCAACCCACATCCATACACATTTCCCTACGCGAACAAGTAAGTTTATTTTAAAATATCAAACATGTATACTTTGATTAAACGTTTCATTGTAACTAATTTAGTTATGTCACTTTTTTTAGGTGGTCAGTTCTGAAAATGACTTACCAGCGATGTCCCCAAAACTCAATAACCGTGTAGCGCAACCTTTTAGAACACATTGAGCCGGACGATGTAAATTATTCTTACACTACCATAAATTTGGCTATTAAATTACCACCTGTAACTTTTCTCATTAAATCTTTTGTTCATGCAATTTGTCTGGAGGCCGTATAAGTGTAATACCCCAAATTTTGCCCTAAGATTTGTCGTCGCATTTCATTGCATTTTTATTGCATTTAATCAATTACTAACAGATTTGTGTAGTCGTTTGACTTTTTGCAGGTAAATATCATATGGCATGCATTTTTTTTCTAAAAAGTAAAAATGACACAATTGGCAAGAGGACATGTGTAAGGAGTTGTGAGTGTGAGAGGTTGAGAGTTTGAATCTCACCTTTGTCACTTTTTGTTTTTTATTATTTTTACTCTAAATTTTTCTATCTTTCATTAAAAAAATAACAAAAATAGTTTTTTATTATTATTTAATTATTATTTTCGTATTTTAATTAAATCATTTTTTAAAATATTATTTTTTTTCACCTTTTTCTAAATTATTCATAAAAATATTCAAAAAATCATAAAATAAAAAATATTGGAAAAAATATTGTTCTTTTTATAATATTTTTGATTTTAGGAATCAATAGGATTATTAGTTTTTATTTTAAGTTTATTTTAATTATTTTAATTTTATTTTTTAACTAATTATTTAGTTTGGGCTTTAAAATAGGCTTTAGGGACATTATTGACAATTTGGTGTTAACCCTAATTTGTTCCTTATATATACATGTGTTGCCTTGTTGAAAAGAGGGGAGAATGAAAAAAACCTAAGAGGAGTGAGTGCCGTTTACCGTTATTTCTTTTTCTTCATCTATTACTGTTGTTTCTTTTTCTTCATCGTTTACCGTTATTTCTTTTCCTTCATCTATTACTGTTGTTTCTTTTTCTTCATCTTTTACCGTTATTTCTTTTTCTTCATCTTTTACCGTTATTTCTTTTTCTTCATCTATTACTGTTACGTTTATATATTTATAATTTTTAAATTGTTAGAGTTTATATATATATATATAAGATTAATTTTTGATCGAATTATATCGATACGATGTTTGCACATTTGTGTGCATGACGCGTGACATTTGTGTTAATTCGATCTGGTTGCGATGATCGCATTTTTGTGCGAGCAATAATACTGTTTTTTGCTTAATTTCTTTTTCTTTGCGATAAATTTTGTTTCGTCCGATTTAGATCTGGTTGCGCTGAGCGCATTTCTGCGTTAGCAACATTGTTGGGTTATTTGGCACATTTAAAATTCATTATTGCTTTATTATTATTATTATTAGTATTATTATTATCATTATTTATTATTATTATTATTATTAGTATTATTATTATTATCATTATTTATTATTATTATTATTATTATTATTATTATTACTATTATTATTATTATTATCATTAATTTATTAAAACTTATTATAATATAAAAATCTGTTTTTTAAAATAAATAACATTACCATCTTTTCCAAATTAATATGAAAACCTATTATTTTTAAGAAAAACTTTTTTTTTAGATAAATTTAAAATAATAACTAAAATTTTTTTTTTTTAAAATAATAACTAGAACCGTTTTTTTTTTTAAATATATAATAATAACGTTAAACCTTTTTTTTTATAAATAAAACCTTTTTGTTAGATAATTAAATTAAGACTATTTTTGAAATTTTTTTTAATAATATTAAAACCTCTTTTTTAACTTAAATCAAAAGCTTTTTTATATATCACAAATAAACAACAAAGAATATCTATAACTTTCGCACTTCCATTTCATAACTCGTCTGATTACTGTCTGACTTTGTCTACTAACCTTGTGTATTCAATGTGCAGCTTGTTACGTTGCTATTAGCTATTTTAATGTGTTTTTCAATTCAAGTTGTATTATAATTGTATCTGTTTCTCATTTGTAACTTCGCGAACAAATTATCGCGTTTACCTTTCCGCACTTTAATTTCTGCTGTTTGTATGGTTTAAATTCGCGCATTTGCATCGTTAATTTGTCCTATTGCATTCCTCCGAAGGATTAGGTCTAGCCGTTTGGCCGCCACGCCAATAGTCGTCAAAACTTCAAACCCTTACAAACCCTAACTTTTCACAAATGTCTCGCCGTGGACAAAGTTACAAAACTACCCCTAGCTTTAGGTCAAAGAGTCGCCGCACTCGTTTTAGGGTTTCCCGCCGCGGAATCCCTAACCTAACCCTAATGCACTTAACAATTTATAACATAGAGATCGGAGTTTAAGACTCCATGTAAGCGTGTCCTTAAGATGCGTTTATTCCCCATTGAAACCTTGGCCACAGTCAAGACGTTTCTAACCTCCTTTTTAAGGGGAACTACAATTACTCTGATTCCATTCTCGTAAGGATATGTAGGCACAAGATGCGATGTCTTGCCGAGTAAACTTAGAATTAACCCCTAGGTCTTTTTTTTTAATTTTCAATCCTTTGTATATACCCTTAAGCAAAATAATTAATGAAATAAATAAAAAAAATAAACAAAAGGTTCCCGTAGAGTACTACGGAAGTTTAGGGTGCTAATACCTTCCCTAAATTTAACCAACCCCCGAACCTTAGATCTCTCCCTTTTAGGTTTTTCCTTTCTTTAACCTTTCCTTCGGATAAATCAAAGACCGGTTGTAAATGAATTAAGATTCAAGTTAATCAATAGCTTGACATCCAAATTTCACCGCAACAGAAAATGGCGACTTCACTGGGGAGTCCTAACTATTGAGGGTTATCCCTATTTTGTTCATTTTTCTTTATATATTTGTTTTATTATATATTTTGCTCACTTGTATGTATATATTGGGGTACCTTACTTGGAGTTACTGTGTTGTGAGATAAGTCCTACACCCGGACTTGAGCGACCTTATGATAGGATGGCTGATATATTCGACGAGGCTTATAGGGAGTGAGTCCCGACTAAGCTAAATCGAGAATCACCGCTCAGTTGAGACACTTTCGAAAATGGTTCGGTTGATCGAGTGTAGTCGTGAAAACTTTTACCGTTATCGATTGGAGTCTGTGATACTGGGAACCGTAGTACCTTTACACCATCTTGACCTTATATAGGACGTAGTGCGGGAACTATATGGGAGTAGTCCTACAATGGTTGCTACGCGATGCTACACTTAAAAGAGGTTCTCTTGAGAATATTATTGACCCTCGAGTCAGTCGGGAAGTCGATAATATCCGAAAGATGGACTGATGACTTTGGGCACTGATTTAGAACCCTTGTTCTGCAGGTACAATCAACCTATAGTACATACCTCTTTGGGAAGGGTAGACCTTAACTCCATTCACTGTTCCTCTAACTTAGGACCTTTGTTTGCTTATGTGTATTTGTACTTCGCATCCATAAAGCATCATATCATTTCTAGTTTCAAGGAATTCAAAAGTCCTTTGCAAACTCAAGAAGTCCTATATTTTAAAGTCTGAAATTTTTCCCACTTTCCTAAAAGGGAATGTTTGCAATCAACCGTTGAAATTCTTGAGACCATTGCATGGAATTAGCATCACATTTTTGCATTGCATTTATCCCCCGGTTTCTCCTTCTTGGTCCTATCGTCTTCTAGTGTACCTTTGAGTCGTCAAGCTGATTCCTCGACACAGATATCAGACCAGAAACGGAACAGGAGTCACTTTGATCCTATTCTCATGACTTACACAGAGCTATATCCTGACTTAGTCCGGCAAGGACTGATTACTACAAAGGCTTTACCACCTCCTCTTAATCCTCCGGCTGGATTTAGGGCTGATCTCCATTGTGCTTCCCATGAGGGTGCCCCAGGCCATGACTTGCAGCATTGTTTTGCATTGAAGGCTAGAGTATGTGAATTGGTTAGAACTGGAATACTTGATTTTACAGACAGTCATCCGGATGTTCAGAAAAATCCCTTGCCAGTACATCAGAAATAAAGTTTTGTCACTAGGCCTTTTGTTTCTCGTTGTTTGCACTTTCCTTATTTTGTTTAAGTTGTTTGCTTTTAATTATGTTTGTACTTTCATTAATGAAATAAGCATTGCGACTTTTGATTCAATTCATTTCCGTCCATTTATTTGCATCTTTATGCTTTATTTTTCAAATGTTTACTTCTTGTCCAAAATTTTGATATGCTAAGATCGGAGGGAGGATGACGAAAATGTTATACCCATAACTGCTGTCAGTATGCTTTCAATTAAACCTTGTTGACGATGTAAGGCATTGTTTCAATTCCCAAACACTGGAGAAATAAGGAAGTTAATCCCTCGTCACCCCCATCGGGCCTAGAAGTTGGAGTTTCTTTCGTTACAAAAAACCCACAATTTTAACCTTGGGATGGGTAGTTCTCAGTTAACTTGGTTGTGTGTTCATACGATACACCTTTCATTAACAAATTTTCTTTCGCACACGTCAAACAAGTGTCGAAGATGTTTTCTAATCAAAAGGTCGATGATGGTTCACCGTAATCATTAAAATCAAACAGTCACTTTCCTTCACACAAAAAAATAATATAAAAAAATCAAAAGAAGCCCGCTAAGTCAAAACCTATGAAGGAGACTTAGGCAAAACTGGGGCATCCCGCTGACTGTAAACTCTAAAATAAATAGTTCAGGCAAAATTTAGGGATAATACAAAGAGATTTTTAAATCCTTATCTTGAAAATCCTCAATGTCAAAACAATCAAATGTTATAGGGGAGTAGTGGCTGCCTTTTCATAGGCCCCTTTGACTTCTGAGTCATCATTGCTACGATCAATGAAATTCCTAACTTATGGTTACCTGAATGCATAGTATGAGTTAACCGAGCATAGGACTGAAGATCATCACGTAGATTGGGTGGGTACAAATATATTTTGAGCCTTTATCTTTTGTTTCATAAACCGTGAACCAGGCCACATTACAACCCTCAAAAGACCTAATTGAAGCAAGGTTATTTTGAAAGTATACTACAGCAAGGTTGCGTAACCTGACTCCAAAAGATCCTTGCGAATCATTTATTTTGGCAATACACTTTTATTTTAAACTTTGAGTGTCTTGAACCGCCTTGTTCTGACTAACGACTCATGTATTTTCCATCTTTCAAAAATAATTTTTCAAAAATCGCATGAACTTTGCATTACCATGTTTGTATGAATATTTTTGTTTGCAAACTGGCTTTCCTCTAAGGAATTTTCAAACAATGAGAAACTTGGTCAAATGATCTTATCAGGGGCAAGTTCCTTTTACATCCTGTCAAAGAATCAGTTCAAGATTTGTTCAAGGCAATATCTTCTCAGATTTGGTTTATTTAGAGAATTGTTCAAGACTCAGACTGGGGAAAGCCCTCCGAGGATACAGCAAAACAGTCGATTCCACGAATCAGACAGCTGAAGCAATTATCAATTCATTTGACCTGGGGCAGTTTACTTGCATAATCCCCAAGCAGTTATTCATCATTCCTACAGTGACTATCAACTTGATACAGTTTAACAGAATGACAGTGATCTCCGTGTTGAGGAATCAGTCCTCCAGTTTTGTCATCTCACAGAAAGAGTCGAGTCTTGTCGTCGACGTTTGCATTTGCATTTGATCATATGTCATAGCATAATTCCTATACATGTGCACATCTTGGGTGCTTTACTCCCCATTTACATTTCTATCTTGGGTGCTTTACTCCCCATTTACATTTCTATCTTGGGTGCTTTACTCCCCATTTACATTTCTATCTTGGGTGCTTTATTCCCCATTTACCTCTATATCTTGGGTGCTTTACTCCCCATTTACATTTCTATCTTGGGTGCTTTATTCCCCATTTACCTCTCTATCTTGGGTGTTTTACTCCCCATTTACATTTTTATCTTGGGTGCTTTACTCCCCATTTACATTTTTATCTTGGGTGTTTTACTCCCCATTTACATTTCTATCCTGGGTGCTTTACTCCCCATTTACATGTCTATCTTGGGTGCTTTACTCCCCACTTACCTTCTATCCTTGGGTGTTTTATCCCCCATGTACTTTTATCCCGGGTGTTTTATTCTCCGTTTACCAGATATTCCTGGGTTTACCTGGCATCATGGGTGTTTTATCCCCATTTGCGTTTTTCTCCTGAGCTCGTGTTTTACTCGCGTCTTACCTTGCGGACAATTTCTAATTTACTTGGCACCTATCAACAATTCTGTGTCGTGTCTACTCGACGTTCTTCCAGATATGACATGTCTTCTTCCCTAGTGCAATTCCTCGATGGGTCGTCCCCTGTGACGTTGTTTCGTCTGTATCCGTGCATTTGTCATTTTCATCATACGCATCATATCAGATTCATATCATATTTAGCATTATAGTTCGTTTTGTTTTGTCCATATCATTGCATAGCACTGCGTCTAAAGGCAAAATTTTTGGTTATCTGTATTTAAATCCCTCCACCATGATTTCTCGAGTCTCCGTTGCTCAAATCACCCGGTGAAGTTATTTAAATAGGGGCAACTGTAATACCCCAAATTTTGCCCTAAGATTTGTCGTCGCATTTCATTGCATTTTTATTGCATTTAATCAATTACTAACAAATTTGTGTAGTCGTTTGACTTTTTGCAGGTAAATATCATATGGCATGCATTTTTTTTCTAAAAAGTAAAAATGGCACAATTGGCAAGAGGACATGTGTAAGGAGTTGTGAGTGTGAGAGGTTGAGAGTTTGAATCTCACCTTTGTCACTTTTTGTTTTTTATTATTTTTACTCTAAATTTTTCTATCTTTCATTAAAAAAATAACAAAAATAGTTTTTTATTATTATTTAATTATTATTTTCGTATTTTAATTAAATCATTTTTTAAAATATTATTTTTTTTCACCTTTTTCTAAATTATTCATAAAAATATTCAAAAAATCATAAAATAAAAAATATTGGAAAAAATATTGTTCTTTTTATAATATTTTTGATTTTAGGAATCAATAGGATTATTAGTTTTTATTTTAAGTTTATTTTAATTATTTTAATTTTATTTTTTAACTAATTATTTAGTTTGGGCTTTAAAATGGGCTTTAGGGACATTATTGACAATTTGGTGTTAACCCTAATTTGTTGTTTATATATACTTGTGTTGCCTTGTTGAAAAGAGGGGAGAATGAAAAAAACCTAAGAGGAGCGAGTGCCGTTTACCGTTATTTCTTTTTCTTCATCTATTACTGTTGTTTCTTTTTCTTCATCGTTTACCGTTATTTCTTTTCCTTCATCTATTATTGTTGTTTCTTTTTCTTCATCTTTTACCGTTATTTCTTTTTCTTCATCTTTTACCGTTATTTCTTTTTCTTCATCTATTACTGTTACGTTTATATATTTATAATTTTTAAATTGTTAGAGTTTATATATATATATAAGATTAATTTTTGATCGAATTATATCGATACGATGTTTGCACATTTGTGTGCATGACGCGTGACATTTGTGTTAATTCGATCTGGTTGCGATGATCGCATTTTTGTGTGAGCAATAATACTGTTTTTTGCTTAATTTCTTTTTCTTTGCGATAAATTTTGTTTCGTCCGATTTAGATCTGGTTGCGCTGAGCGCATTTCTGCGTTAGCAACATTGTTGGGTTATTTGGCACATTTAAAATTCATTATTGCTTTATTATTATTATTATTATTAGTATTATTATCATTATTTATTATTATTATTATTAGTATTATTATTATTATCATTATTTATTATTATTATCATTATTATTATTATTATTACTATTATTATTATTATCATTAATTTATTAAAACTTGTTATAATATAAAAATCTGTTTTTTAAAATAAATAACATTAACATCTTTTCCAAATTAATATGAAAACCTATTATTTTTAAGAAAAACTTTTTTTTTTAGATAAATTTAAAATAATAACTAAAATTTTTTTTTTTAAAAATAACAACTAGAACCGTTTTTTTTTTAAAATATATAATAATAACGTTAAACCTTTTTTTTATAAATAAAACCTTTTTGTTAGATAATTAAATTAAGACTATTTTTGAAATTTTTTTAATAATATTAAAACCTCTTTTTTAACTTAAATCAAAAGCTTTTTTATATATCACAAATAAACAACAAAGAATATCTATAACTTTCGCACTTCCGTTTCATAACTCGTCTGATTACTGTCTGACTCTGTCTACTAACCTTGTGTATTCAATGTGCAACTTGTTACGTTGCTATTAGCTATTTTAATGTGTTTTTCAATTCAAGTTGTATTATAATTGTATCTGTTTCTCATTTGTAACTTCGCGAACAAATTATCGCGTTTACCTTTCCGCACTTTAATTTCTGCTGTTTGTATGGTTTAAATTCGCGCATTTGCATCGTTAATTTGTCCCATTGCATTCCTCCGAAGGATTAGGTCTAGCCGTTTGGCCGCCACGCCAATAGTCCTCAAAACTTCAAACCCTTACAAACCCTAACTTTTCACAAATGTCTCGCCGTGGACAAAGTTACAAAACTACCCCTAGCTTTAGGTCAAAGAGTTGCCGCACTCGTTTTAGGGTTTCCCGCCGCGGAATCCCTAACCTAACCCTAATGCACTTAACAATTTATAACATAGAGATCGGAGTTTAAGACTCCATGTAAGCGTGTCCTTAAGATGCGTTTATTCCCCATTGAAACCTTGGTCACAGTCAAGACGTTTCTAACCTCCTTTTTAAGGGGAACTACAATTACTCTGATTCCATTCCCGTAAGGATATGTAGGCACAAGATGCGATGTCTTGCCGAGTAAACTTAGAATTAACCCCTAGGTCTTTTTTTTAATTTTCAATCCTTTGTATATACCCTTAAGCAAAATAATTAATGAAATAAATAAAAAATAAACAAAAGGTTCCCGTAGAGTACTACGGAAGTTTAGGGTGCTAATACCTTCCCTAAATTTAACCAACCCCCGAACCTTAGATCTCTCCCTTTTAGGTTTTTCCTTTCTTTAACCTTTCCTTCGGATAAATCAAAGACCGGTTGTAAATGAATTAAGATTCAAGTTAATCAATAGCTTGACATCCAAATTTCACCGCAACAGAAAATGGCGACTTCACTGGGGAGTCCTAACTATTGAGGGTTATCCCTATTTTGTTCATTTTTCTTTATATATTTGTTTTATTATATATTTTGCTCACTTGTATGTATATATTGGGGTACCTTACTTGGAGTTACTGTGTTGTGAGATAAGTCCTACACCCGGACTTGAGCGACCTTATGATAGGATGACTGATATATTCGACGAGGCTTATAGGGAGTGAGTCCCGACTAAGCTAAATCGAGAATCACCGCTCAGTTGAGACACTTTCGAAAATGGTTCGGTTGATCGAGTGTAGTCGTGAAAACTTTTACCGTTATCGATTGGAGTCTGTGATACTGGGAACCGTAGTACCTTTACACCATCTTGACCTTATATAGGACGTAGTGCGGGAACTATATGGGAGTAGTCCTACAATGGTTGCTACGCGATGCTACACTTAAAAGAGGTTCTCTTGAGAATATTATTGACCCTCGAGTCAGTCGGGAAGTCGATAATATCCGAAAGATGGGCTGATGACTTTGGGCACTGATTTAGAACCCTTGTTCTGCAGGTACAATCAACCTATAGTACATACCTCTTTGGGAAGGGTAGACCTTAACTCCATTCACTGTTCCTCTAACTTAGGACCTTTGTTTGCTTATGTGTATTTGTACTTCGCATCCATAAAGCATCATATCATTTCTAGTTTCAAGGAATTCAAAAGTCCTTTGCAAATTCAAGAAGTCCTATATTTTAAAGTCTGAAATTTTTCCCACTTTCCTAAAAGGGAATGTTTGCAATCGACCGTTGAAATTCTTGAGACCATTGCATGGAATTAGCATCACATTTTTGCATTGCATTTATCCCCCGGTTTCTCCTTCTTGGTCCTATCGTCTTCTAGTGTACCTTTGAGTCGTCAAGCTGATTCCTCGACACAGATATCAGACCAGAAACGGAACAGGAGTCACTTTGATCCTATTCTCATGACTTACACAGAGCTATATCCTGACTTAGTCCGGCAAGGACTGATTACTACAAAGGCTTTACCACCTCCTCTTAATCCTCCGGCTGGATTTAGGGCTGATCTCCATTGTGCTTCCCATGAGGGTGCCCCAGGCCATGACTTGGAGCATTGTTTTGCATTGAAGGCTAGAGTATGTGAATTGGTTAGAACTGGAATACTTGATTTTACAGACAGTCATCCGGATGTTCAGAAAAATCCCTTGCCAGTACATCAGAAATAAAGTTTTGTCACTAGGCCTTTTGTTTCTCGTTGTTTGCACTTTCCTTATTTTGTTTAAGTTGTTTGCTTTTAATTATGTTTGTACTTTCATTAATGAAATAAGCATTGCGACTTTTGATTCAATTCATTTCCGTCCATTTATTTGCATCTTTATGCTTTATTTTTCAAATGTTTACTTCTTGTCCAAAATTTTGATATGCTAAGATCGGAGGGAGGATGACGAAAATGTTATACCCATAACTGCTGTCAGTATGCTTTCAATTAAACCTTGTTGACGATGTAAGGCATTGTTTCAATTCTCAAACACTGGAGAAATAAGGAAGCTAATCCCTCGTCACCCCCTTCGGGCCTAGAAGTTGGAGTTTCTTTCGTTACAAAAAACCCACAATTTAAACCTTGGGATGGGTAGTTCTCAGTTAACTTGGTTGTATGTTCATACGATACACCTTTCATTAACAAATTTTCCTTCGCACACGTCAAACAAGTGTCGAAGATGTTTTCTAATCAAAAGGTCGATGATGGTTCACCGTAATCATTAAAATCAAACAGTCACTTTCCTTCACACAAAAAAATAATATAAAAAAATCAAAAGAAGCCCGCTAAGTCAAAACCTATGAAGGAGACTTAGGCAAAACTGGGGCATCCCGCTGACTGTAAACTCTAAAATAAATAGTTCAGGCAAAATTTAGGGATAATACAAAGAGATTTTTAAATCCTTATCTTGAAAATCCTCAATGTCAAAACAATCAAATGTTATAGGGGAGTAGTGGCTGCCTTTTCATAGGCCCCTTTGACTTCTGAGTCATCATTGCTACGATTAATGAAATCCCTAACTTATGGGAACCTGAATGCATAGTATGAGTTAACTGAGCATAGGACTGAAGATCATCACGTAGATTGGGTGGGTACAAATAAATTTTGAGCCTTTATCTTTTGTTTCATAAACCGTGAACCAGGCCACATTACAACCCTCAAAAGACCTAATTGAAGCAAGGTTATTTTGAAAGTATACTACAGCAAGGTTGCGTAACCTGACTCCAAAAGATCCTTGCGAATCATTTATTTTGGCAATACACTTTTATTTTAAACTTTGAGTGTCTTGAACCGCCTTGTTCTGACTAACGACTCATGTATTTTCCATCTTTCAAAAATAATTTTTCAAAAATCGCATGAACTTTGCATTACCATTATTGTATGAATATTTTTGTTTGCAAACTGGCTTTCCTCTAAGGAATTTTCAAACAATGAGAAACTTGGTCAAGTGATCTTATCAGGGGCAAGTTCCTTTTACATTCTGTCAAAGAATCAGTTCAAGATTTGTTCAAGGCAATATCTTCTCAGATTTGGTTTATCCAGAGAATTGTTCAAGACTCAGACTGGGGCAAGCCCTCCGAGGATACAGCAAAACAGTCGATTCCACGAATCAGACAGCTGAAGCAATTATCAATTCATTTGACCTGGGGCAGTTTACTTGCATAATCCCCAAGCAGTTATTCATCATTCCTACAGTGACTATCAACTTGATACAGTTTAACAGAATGACAGTGATCTCCGTGTTGAGGAATCAGTCCTCCAGTTTTGTCATCTCACAGAAAGAGTCGAGTCTTGTCGTCGACGTCTGCATTTGCATTTGATCATATGTCATAGCATAATTCCTATACATGTGCACATCTTGGGTGCTTTACTCCCCATTTACATTTCTATCTTGGGTGCTTTACTCCCCATTTACATTTCTATCTTGGGTGCTTTACTCCCCATTTACATTTCTATCTTGGGTGCTTTATTCCCCATTTACCTCTATATCTTGGGTGCTTTACTCCCCATTTACATTTCTATCTTGGGTGCTTTATTCCCCATTTACCTCTCTATCTTGGGTGTTTTACTCCCCATTTACATTTTTATCTTGGGTGCTTTACTCCCCATTTACATTTTTATCTTGGGTGTTTTACTCCCCATTTACATTTCTATCCTGGGTGCTTTACTCCCCATTTACATGTCTATCTTGGGTGCTTTACTCCCCACTTACCTTCTATCCTTGGGTGTTTTATCCCCCATGTACCTTTATCCCGGGTGTTTTATTCCCCGTTTACCAGATATTCCTCGGTTTACCTGGCATCATGGGTGTTTTATCCCCATTTGCGTTTTTCTCCTGAGCTCGTGTTTTACTCGCGTCTTACCTTGCGGACAATTTCTAATTTACTTGGCACCTATCAACAATTCTGTGTCGTGTCTACTCGACGTTCTTCCAGATATGACATGTCTTCTTCCCTAGTGCAATTCCTCGATGGGTCGTCCCCTGTGACGTTGTTTCGTCTGTATCCGTGCATTTGTCATTTTCATCATACGCATCATATCAGATTCATATCATATTTAGCATTATAGTTCGTTTTGTTTTGTCCATATCATTGCATAGCACTGCGTCTAAAGGCAAAATTTTTGGTTATCTGTATTTAAATCCCTCCACCATGATTTCTCGAGTCTCCGTTGCTCAAATCACCCGGTGAAGTTATTTAAATAGGGGCAACTGTAATACCCCAAATTTTGCCCTAAGATTTGTCGTCGCATTTCATTGCATTTTTATTGCATTTAATCAATTACTAACAAATTTGTGTAGTCGTTTGACTTTTTGCAGGTAAATATCATATTGCATGCATTTTTTTTCTAAAAAGTAAAAATGGCACAATTGGCAAGAGGACATGTGTAAGGAGTTGTGAGTGTGAGAGGTTGAGAGTTTGAATCTCACCTTTGTCACTTTTTGTTTTTTATTATTTTTACTCTAAATTTTTCTATCTTTCATTAATAAAATAACAAAAATAGTTTTTTATTATTATTTAATTATTATTTTCGTATTTATAATATTTTTGATTTTAGGAATCAATAGGATTATTAGTTTTTATTTTAAGTTTATTTTAATTATTTTAATTTTATTTTTTAACTAATTATTTAGTTTGGACTTTAAAATGGACTTTAGGGACATTATTGACAATTTGGTGTTAACCCTACTTTGTTCCTTATATATACATGTGTTGCCTTGTTGAAAAGAGGGGAGAATGAAAAAAACCTAAGAGGAGTGAGTGCCGTTTACCGTTATTTCTTTTTCTTCATCTATTACTGTTGTTTCTTTTTCTTCATCGTTTACCGTTATTTCTTTTCCTTCATCTATTACTGTTGTTTCTTTTTCTTCATCTTTTACCGTTATTTCTTTTTCTTCATCTATTACCATTATTTCTTTTTCTTTATCTATTACTGTTACGTTTATATATTTATAATTTTTAAATTGTTAGAGTTTATATATATATATATATATATATATATATATATATATATATATATATATATATATATATATATATATATATATATATATAAGATTAATTTTTGATCGAATTATATCGATACGATGTTTGCACATTTGTGTGCATGACGCGTGACATTTGTGTTAATTCGATCTAGTTGCGATGATCGCATTTTTGTGTGAGCAATAATACTGTTTTTTGCTTAATTTCTTTTTCTTTGCGATAAATTTTGTTTCGTCCGATTGCGCTGAGCGCATTTCTGCGTTAGCAACATTGTTGGGTTATTTGGCAAATTTAAAATTCATTATTGATTTATTATTATTATTATTATTATTATTATTATTATTATTATTATTATTATTATTATTATCATTATTTATTATTATTATTATTATTATTATTATTAGTATTATTATTATTATCATTATTTATTATTATTATCATTATTATTATTATTATTATTATTACTATTATTATTATCATTAATTTATTAAAACTTGTTATAATATAAAAATCTGTTTTTTAAAATAAATAACATTAACATCTTTTCCAAATTAATATGAAAACCTATTATTTTTAAGAAAAACTTTTTTTTAGATAAATTTAAAATAATAACTAAAATCTTTTTTTTTTTAAATAATAACTAGAATCGTTTTTTTTAAAATATATAATAATAACGTTAAACCTTTTTTTTATAAATAAAACCTTTTTGTTAGATAATTAAATTAAGACTATTTTTGAAATTTTTTTAATAATATTAAAACCTCTTTTTTAACTTAAATCAAAAGCTTTTTTATATATCACAAATAAACAACAAAGAATATCTATAACTTTCGCACTTCCGTTTCATAACTCGTCTGATTACTGTCTGACTCTGTCTACTAACCTTGTGTATTCAATGTGCAGCTTGTTACGTTGCTATTAGCTATTTTAATGTGTTTTTCAATTCAAGTTGTATTATAATTGTATCTGTTTCTCATTTGTAACTTCGCGAATAAATTATCGCGTTTACCTTTCCGCACTTTAATTTCTGCTGTTTGTATGGTTTAAATTTGCGCATTTGCATCGTTAATTTGTCCCATTGCATTCCTCCGAAGGATTAGGTCTAGCCGTTTGGCCGCCACGCCAATAGTCCTCAAAACTTCAAACCCTTACAAACCCTAACTTTTCACAAATGTCTCGCCGTGGACAAAGTTACAAAACTACCCCTAGCTTTAGGTCAAAGAGTCGCCGCACTCATTTTAGGGTTTCCCGCCGCGGAATCCCTAACCTAACCCTAATGCACTTAACAATTTATAACATAGAGATCGGAGTTTAAGACTCCATGTAAGCGTGTCCTTAAGATGTGTTTATTCCCCATTGAAACCTTGACCACAGTCAAGACGTTTCTAACCTCCTTTTTGAGGGGAACTACAATTACTCTGATTCCATTCCCGTAAGGATATGTAGGCACAAGATGCGATGTCTTGCCGAGTAAACTTAGAATTAACCCCTAGGTCTTTTTTTAATTTTCAATCCTTTGTATATACCCTTAAGCAAAATAATTAATGAAATAAAAAAAAATAAACAAAAGGTTCCCGTAGAGTACTACGGAAGTTTAGGGTGCTAATACCTTCCCTAAATTTAACCAACCCCCGAACCTTAGATCTCTCTCTTTTAGGTTTTTCCTTTCTTTAACCTTTCCTTCGGATAAATCAAAGACCGGTTGTAAATGAATTAAGATTCAAGTTAATCAATATCTTGACATCCAAATTTCACCGCAACAATAAGGATCTCGACCATCAGCCCAACGCCGATGATGCTGCAGTGTGGACATCTAAAACATCGACCATTAAGTTCACTACAGTGGATATGCACCAAAGTGACCGGTGAAACTACAGTTTGACATGCATCAAGATATTCCAGTCGCTTCAACGTCTTTGCGAGACTGGCATAAATTGAGGGTGGATGCACAATGGAGGCTAGATGATTGAAAATACTTTGTAAAAGAGATATGTCGACATTGGAAGAATTGGCATCGCCACATCTTAAACGAGCCTATTGTGGAAGGGGCTAGACTAAGTCATCAATATATGATTTAGTTTAGGTCGATTACAACAACACAACAATTTGTGTCTGAGCCGACATATTTGATAGATTCGTGCCAACGTGTGTCTTCCTCGTACACACATCAACAAACACCTGCCTAACATCAAACACCGCACCATACGGACAACCATATCTACCCACCCAATCAATTTTCCAGAACTGCAACCCATTCATGCCACCCACCTAATCACAACAAAAAGAGCCTTACCCTTACTGCCAACCTCCCGACACCGACACCACATCTGCATATAGCCTTGATAACTCTTTCGACTCCACCCTAACCCACCATAGCCCCCCACAAATAAACACACAATCGTCCTACCACCAAAATATCCAACCATTATTTGACTACCTAACCCCACAACAACCATTGCATCGTTTCCAAAACGATTTAATGTACCAATTCGGCCAATCATACCGTCTGCTCCCAACCCAACCCCCCCGTCCCAACTTTGAAAACATGTGCATGAAACTGAATTATGGAAGTGTCGTTGACAGCAACCCCCTCGGCTATTGGGGATAGGTGATTCGAAATTTGTCAGATACGCCGGAACCCTCTTAACAAATACCTTTTCCACAGGGCAATATGCAAAGACCACAAACACCTTAACAAAATCGTGGTAGACCTCAACGTCACACAAATGCGCCAGAATGTGAAACCGGAAAACGCTTTGATCGGGCCACTCATTGAATTTTTTTTCATCTGTTGTAAACCTTTTTATATTTAAATATTGTTATTTATTTTTTCTTTAAATTTTTTTAACTTTTTTATTAACAAAGAAATTAAAAAATAATAATAAGGAGGAGGATGCGTCATCCCATATGGCACATGCACTCAATTTTTAGAGCACAACATAAATGGTGGCGCCATTTGATTTGACTACACCTTATATATGCTCCAAATCAAATCACGCATACTCATAATTTAATGAATTTACTCCCTATCATATGGTGTATGCTCTATCATCCTAACATAAAATACGCCATTTTAGTAAATATTTTTAAAATCTTGTTATTTTAAAAATTAAATTGAAAATATAGGTTATGTTTTATAAAAAAAATCTCAATAGTAAAATATTTTATTTTTCATTCATCGTTAGTAGTGATGGTCACATCATTGTATAAAAATGTCAATCTTGCACACAAGTGCATGTTATCACTTATTGACATAAATCTTGGGTCAAGATACTCTTTATTTTCTTTCTTGTTCATGTTTTTCATTACTAATGTTTTAGAAATAAAAATAATAAAATAATGTAAAATTTGGTGGGTTCATTTTTTTATACACATTACAACTATTCAAAACTATAATAATATATATATGGAAAATGAAGAGAGAAAATAAAGACATCCCAACTTTTAATGATGAGATATATGGCTTGTACAAGAGACGTGCATAGTGAAAATAAACAAAATATGTTATATCTTAAATAATAAACGCAAACAATTAAGTTAAGTTCATTTACAGTTAAATATAGGAAGAAGTAGAAGGCATGCGAATTCAAAGATTTATCTAAGAACTGGAATAATAAAATCCACAGAATCAGTGTTGTATGTATCTCTCTAATCAACCATTAAGAGAAAGAAAGAAAACATGAAAAAATAAACTTAGTCGTAATTGAAAGGATTGAACTGGTTCGGTGGCGACTCTGGCGACTGTGGCGGACCAGCTTCAGGGGAAAGAGATTCCGTCGGATTTGCAAAGGCGTTGTTCTCAGGCCTAACGTCATTATAAGACAACGCCGTCTGCGACTGCGGGCGTAATTCCGGTGAAAATCCCCCCATCCGTCTTTGTTGTAATGTCTCCGGCGTCCGAGTTCTCGATGGGAAAATTTGCGAGAAAGCATCTGTTGGTGTTGCTGGCCATGTTATCGGCGAGAAATTCTCAGGAGTCAATGGCGGTAATTTCGCCGGCTCCGGCGTTAAGATTCCTGGAACTTGACTCATTTTTACACCATTATCCAACATCCGCATCATGTCATCGTTTTCATTACTCCAAGAAGGCTTTTCTTTCTTCTTGGGAGTGGTTCTTTTAGTCGAAGCAAGCCTTGCTGCCGGAGAAACATCACTGGCTGCGGTAGGTTGTGCATTACCGGTGCGGCGTTGTTTGACGTCTTTGAAGTTCTGGGGGGCAGTGACGTCGGAGTGAGGTGTCTGCACTGGCGAGTTCTTGGTGATCTTGTGGGATTTTTTATTGGGTTTGAGAGAGTTTCGACGTGACAATGGACGACCTCTGTTGAATGAATTCTGGGGTCTCATGGTGAAATTCAAAGTAAAGAATGGGACTGTGAGATAGAGAAGAGAATGTTGGAGTGAGTCCCAAACAAGTAACTGCTTTATTTATTCAATTACTAGTCACTAGTCACCAATGACTAAATAGGTATATAGTCGTTTCTGGATCTTTGGTAATATATATATATATATATATATATATATATATATATATATATATATATATATATATATATATATATATATATATATATATATATATATATATATATATATATATATATAACAACTTTGCATGCATGCATTTAACAACCCCATAGTTTATGTAGATAATAGAATTAATGTATATAGATTATTAGTATTTCGTTTTAACTATTAGTAAAAAAATAAAAGGTTGATAATTAGTTAAGTGAGTAAGAATAAAATTGTTTTTTTTTTGCCAATTCATCCTTTGCACATGATTTTCAAAAATTTGGAGAAAAAAAAAACATTTTCTCATGTTCCTCCCTTTCACGGTGAAACAAAGAAAATGCTGTAAAACTCAATCTTTGGTTTTTGCATATAAAGAAAATTCGATTTAAAGGGATTAACTCATTTTATGTACTCAACAAATTTCTGACTAAGATTAATAACTCTATTTAATGACAATGAATACTGTTTAGTAAATGTTGTCGTATAGACCCGCGAACCAAATTGATGGACTAATGAGCCCGCTGACCCATAGAAAAAAGGTACAAAAAATTTCTTCAGAGTCAAGTGTTTGTGGCACCATTCCACCTCCTATACTAGAGCTAGCATGTTAATTAAGTGAATCGAAAGGAGGTGAATTGTTTTATTTAAAATTTTTGAATAAATCATAAAAATTTTGGTCTTTAAAACACTAATTTTAAATTTGATAAATACATAGAGGAATGACAGCGGAATAATAATAGAAAAAAAGATGGAAAATTAGAGATATATGCAGCAAGAAATAAAATAAAAAATAAAAAATAAATAGAGAATGGATAGAGAGAATGCATTAGAGATTTATTGACTTAACCACTTGACCTATTCTTTTTTTTAAAGAATTTTTTCTTGAGAGTTCTCCTAAAATCAAACTTAAACTTTTACATGATCAACATAAACAACTTTCACTATATCTTTTACACATGCTTAACTCAAGAATCAACAAACAAAGCTTTTATAGAGACTTAGCTTAAAAATCTTCAAATAGAGCTTTTACACAAACTTAACAATATAATGTGAAGTCCTCATCTGAAGTAATGATCAAGATGTTATATCAATATCAAGATAATGTGATATCCATTTCTAACGATGTTGTCTTTCAAGAAACTCTAAAGTCTCATCAGTTAGAAGAATCAAAATACCAATGAGAATCGAAAATGCATTGAACATAGTGAGACTTTTTTCTAGAGCAACCTTTGTGAGAGACACACCACATACTCACCCAAAACCTTAAGGTGATAGGTGTATGGATTATCTCACTTATAAATGCTCAAGTCACCACATTTCTATCCAATGTAGAACTATTATGCACCTTACTCACACTTATTAATACTTAACATCTAAATGATTATAATATAATAAATATATTAAAGAAATTCTTAAATTACTAAGACAATGTGCACACTCACATAAAAATATTTTAAACTTCTCTAAATTTTTTATAATACCTTAAAATATATAGAGGAACCATCTAAGTGACTTTGTGATTAACCCAGAGTGGTCCTGGTCATTTATGAGGCTTGTATACATTGTGTAATCGAATAAGGACCTTAAGCCATAAGTTATAGCCAGGCATGAAGCTTATTAGTTTATTAAGAACACTCCTTATTGACTAAGACACGTAGTAGTTGTAGATCTTCTTTTTAGAGAATTAAGGTTATATTTTTTAAGTTCGTAATTCATTAACCTTGTGGCTTAATCAATAAATTCATTTAAAATCTTGTGTATCTTTTTCTTTTTTAAGCCAAATTCATATCCTATGAATAGAGAAATTCTAAATCAGTTTTGATTTTGTAATGTTAATTATAAAAAAGATTGTAACCTTCGATCATTGTTTTGATACCTGTAACATTCATTTTTATTATAATTTTAATTTTGTTATTTGAATTAAATACAGCAGAATGGACATAAGAATACCAATTTGGCAATACACTATTTTTATTTTAATATTCTTATGAGAAAAATCTCAATAAACACTAGTACCACTTAATATTTTTAATTATAAATTTAATGATTGAAATCAACTTTAAGCATATTGAGGCCTTAATACATCAATATTATATTTTTAATTAAATTTTGTTTAGTAGAGACGAAGATTATGTAATATAAACCATTTCTAATTTTTTTTTTTAAAATGAATTAAATTATAATAAATTAATTTTTTTTTATATTTTTGAGACAGATTTAGAGACGAAAAACTATTTTGATGGCTTAATTCCTCTCTAAAATCCTGCTCTACTATCCAAAAATGAATTTCAGTCTCAAGTTTATTTATTCCGTCTCTAACTCTGTCTTTGATATACACTAAATTGTATCCGTCTCTAAATTTTGTCCGTATTTTATGTTTTTCTAGTAGTGAAACTAGAAAATGCATTTCTATATTCTTTATCACTTTTTATCCTCTCCATTTCATTTCTTTCTTTTTCACTAAATTGCTTTAGTGTTTTGAGAGTGAAAAATATCAGTGAGTTTTTTTGCTTGTTTGGTGTTGGGGTTATTCTTGTAATTTATTCATGAAAACTTTTTCTCTTGTGTAATATCTTTTGTGAAAAGTTGTTTTTTTGTTCATGATCTAACAAGTAAAAGTTTATGTTTGGTCTTTGATATTAACAAGTCAAAATTTATATTTGGTTTGTGAGCTTAGCCCGATCTTTGGTTTGTTAGGTTGTCCATTAAAATCTTTGTTTGGTTCATGAGTTGAACTTAGTGTAAAAGTTTTGTCTGATTTTGAGATTGCCCTGGTGTAAAATATCCTAGTATGTTTGGAAGGTAGCTATTGTAAAACTTTCGTTTGATTGTAAGAAGGTTCATGGGGATAACCTATAAAAATTTCACATCTAATATAGTGGAAACTCATAAGAGGAAATTCTTAGGGACAAGAGTAGTCCAAAGTGGTTAGGCTGAACCTAAATAAATCTTGGTGTAATTTTCTCAACTCTTATCTCTTTATATTTTTGATATTTACTTATTTTCTTTTCTTTACTTATTTCATTGCTCATTCTTTTGTTTTACGCAGTTGTTTTAAAAGCTTTCATTTTTAAAGAATTTTAAATTTGACATAATTTTTCAAACCTACACAATTCACTCTCCTTATGTTTGGTGTCACTTGTCCAACATTTAGCTCAGGAACTAACAAATAGACATAGTTTTTATATAGACTAGCTCAATAACCTTCATACATGCTTTTATTAGGTTTAGGTTGCAACCTTAAGTCTTCTACAAAATAATTCACAAGAGAATTACGCTATTAATTAAAACAGATTTAGCCCAACACTAGTTACAACACAACTCCCATAAGGACTTTTTCAGTATTTCAACACTACGACAATTCTTGTGGAAAAAAAATCAAAAATAGGGAGAGTGGAAGAATGATAGAGATGTTTCTATTCTGAAATATGGAGTAAAATGAGATGAGTGGATCAAAAAGTAAATGATATATGGGGAAGTTAGTTTATTTAATTGATTAAATCATTTGTTAACGAAATACTCTCTCCATTTCTATTTATAAGAAAATTTTAACAATTTAGATTCATTAAGTAATTAATGCATCTAACTTATATATAGTCCAGTTACATCATTTATTGAATGAACCTAAGAAATTAAAATTTGATTATAAAAAAGAATGGAGGGAGTAATAAACTTCAAAAGGCGGAAAACTTAATTCATAAAAGAAAACCCTAAAATGGCTTTATGAAATAATCGATTAACGTTTCTAATAAATTAATAGGTCATTCACCTTGTATTAATTGATTGAATCAAGTTCTTAATTGATTAGGCAAAGATTAAACTTCCTTATTTGATTAGAAACACATCTTAATTAATTACATACATGCCTTGATAGGTTCTTCAGAATTTTAAAGAAATCAAAGAGGGTTTGAAAAATATTTGTATGTGTGTTATTGCCTCAGTATTTTAATACTTACTCTTGACCTTTTACAATTTAAGTTGATCACTATAAGATGCTGGATGCAGGATGTAACACCTTAAACCCCGAAACTTATATAAAAAACATTACTCGACAATTTAAGGTATCAACAACGACCACCAATCAAAACTCATTAAAACATTTGCAATTTACGCACCAGAATCAACATATTGAAATCTTTCAAGTTAATATCATCAATAAAGTAATAAAATTATCAAAACACCAAATCAACATTAATCAAAACATAACGAACTCTCGTCCCCAATGTTACACTATCAGAGCATGCGATAAAGCGATAAATAAAAAGGAAGGGTAGCTCCAACAAGCCTCATTCCACACACAACAACAATTCTCACTCCTGAGTATCTGCAAGATGTACATGGTGGACAACATGAAGCAAGAGGGATAAAAATTATCATTCAATATGAACACTGTAAAGTATGCGAAGGTAGAGAATGTACAACATAACACATATTCAATACACAATCGACATCACCGTAATCTCACACCCAATAATAACAATATACAATTATATGTATGCAATGTGACTCATGACACAACGTGACACTTATGAATTTGGTGCCAATATGGACAACACTCATCCATCTCGGTCCTAAATCCACACCATCGGACCAGAGCACATCAATTTGCTACTAACACCTTTAGTAACGCTTCATTGATTCCTATCTGGAACTAGTTACTCGCTCCTGAATCCACACCATAGGACCATAGCACATCAAAACTTAACTGAAGCTCGTACACCATGATGCATGATTTTTAACAACATGCAATATCTCTAAAATTATCATCATGCATTTACCATAATTATGCACAACATCATTTTCAGTATACAATAGTTGATTAATTCCACAATAAGTAATAAACCATACAAAAATACCTCTAAAAAATGACCAAGCAATAGCATCGCGTCAAATATATATCCATACACAACAGCCAATCATGTTAAATCAACTTAACATTAATTCGTCATTAAGTAAACACAATGATTCACCCAATTATCCACACATTTGATAACATACATTCCAACATTGAACATGCGTCTACACATCAATCATCTCACCAAGCACTACCATGAGGTAACTCTGTGAGTTAGCTCACCACCACTTCAAATGGTACCTTGTTTGGACCTACAGAACCTAAAGTTATGGTATAAATCGCCAGCTAATACAACATAGTTCAAATTTGAAATTTTCCAAAATTTAGACTGTATCAGTCGATGGACATGCGATGTCAATCGATTTACACCAAAATATGTTTGCATTCTTCCTTTCCAAAAAATAAGAGTCCATGCAATCGATTAATTTAAAACAACAACCCATTGACTTAGTTATTTCTTTCAAAAAAAACATGCAAGCAATCTATTGACATACATTGTCAATCAATTGACATAGGTATTTCTAGAAAATCCTAGTTTTACATATGATCTTCATTCCCCTCCTTCACTAAGCCTCATTTATCATTCCAACTTTTATTTCTACATTCAATTACCCCATAATACGAATTGCACAGTGCACAACATTATCATCACACTCAAACATCTTACAATGCACATATCATTCATGGGCCATGGAAATTTGACATACAATTAAATCATCATTCTCTCTAACATTCATACTGATGATCAAAGCTTCAAATATGCATCAATGGCAGAAAATTACATGTTCACAAACAGAATGATTCATGCATGTTTTCAGTCACATAATCAAACATGGTCAATCATCAATTTCTCATATTTTAACACAACAACAACACATCAAAACAAAACTACACAATCCTAATGAGAGTAATGACCTCTCTTATCTACCCTTCCATGTTATAGACACGTAGAGAAATCCCTTCTTCCCTCTTACCTTAGGTTCCTTGCAAAAATTCATATTTGGATCAATGTTCTTTCTCCCTCTTCAAGTCTTAACCTTGTCTTACCTCTTTTCTCCTAAAATCAGTTTTCACATACTGATAACTCTAGGTTTCTCTAACTCCTTTTTATTCTAAACCTAATTATTTCAACTTTTTAATAATTATAATTCCTCCCTTCATAATTTTTCTTCTTTCTCCTTATTCCCTTTGTGTTTCCTTAATGATAAAACAACTCCAACTCTTATAATTCTCATTATTTCTCATTTTATTGTAATTAGTTAATTAAAATAATAATCCATTTGTTGTAGTGAGAATCAAATATCAAGCTATTAATTAATTTGAATTACACATCTTTGAAATTCACCACCGAGCTTTGATTTATCCAAAGGAAAGGGTAAAGATCGAAGAAAACTCTACATAGAGTGCGGCGACTCCAAGTCTAAGGTTAAGTTAGAAAGGAAGGAAATGTCCACGGCGAGACGTCTACATAGAGTACGGCGACTCTAATCAAGGCAAGATTAAATAGGGAAAGAAAAGTCTAATTCTCTCATGGGAGAATGGTAATTGAATCGTAAATTGTTTAAGAGTTGAAATCCTAAAGGGAAATGGAGGTCGGGCAAAGAGGTTAAATGATGCAAAATGCAATGCGTATGAGTATGAAGTCAAATACAAGTCCTTCCCTTGGATTCATAATGTAAGAAATAACCATAAAAAGCCATCCGTAAACGCCAAACAAGATAGACATTAAGATATGTGATTATGCCGGGATGGACCCTGAAGTCGGGATTGAAGGGGGACTTCCATTCTTAATGTTGTCATGTAAGAAAGTTACCTTAATGTCTACGCACCTATCCTGATCTAATCCATCGAAGGTACGATTGAATCAAGGTTTTAGGGGAATATAGCAAGGAGTCAATCACTCTAAGAAGTATCAGTCACTTCCCTCAGGCCTTAATCATTACCTTAAATTAAGAATTCAATCACAAATTAAAATATAAAAAATTAATAGCAACTTCTAATTAAGCCTGAATCTCACATTTAACAACATCGAATAACCAATTAAATTCATCATCAATATCTAATAACTGATTAAAATTCATATTTAAAATTAAATCAATAAAGAAAAAACATGAGAGAAAGAAAAGACAAAAAAAATATATATAAAAAAAGAGGGGCTTGTACCTACAGCCCAGGAAGAACTCAAGAAAAAAACGTTGGGTCGGTGCCTTCTTGGCTAAAGCCGGCCCAACACACCATAACAACAACATTGGCAAGATAAAAGAAAAAGAAACATGATATTCAGCATAATGTTTCTCTCTTTCATCGTTCCTCTTTCTCACTCTTAGCTCAACCCTCTTTCTCTCCCTCATTCTCTTATTCACAAATTCGTCCCTCTTGCGACGCCACAACAACCCCCATCCCCACTGCTTATCCTATTCTCTCTTTCTCCACCGCTCTCACATTGTTGCACTGGAAAACAAGGGAAAGAGCTACGTTGCGCCAAGGCTTTGAGCCGGCGACGGTGGTACTCTCTACGCACCTATCCATTCCTTCGATTTGTAGCTTCTCTCACTCCTCAATTTTGCACGATTGAAATGAGATAAACGCGGGCATTGAGTCTTGTGAATTAGGGAAAATTCAGATAACATAGCAAAAGGACGAACTTACGAGAATGGACAGGAAAATACCTGCAACTATATGAAACATAAGGTATGAATTAGAACCCTTCCCTCTTTAATTTATGCATGTTGCAATCGTATTGCGAGTCGTAACTTTTGAACGTGTCCAGCTGCTTTGATTTTGTATTTGTGTATTTGTAGCCTGAGTATGTGTGTTCTACTTCAATGTTGTTTATGCCATGAACTGTTTGTGCTGGATATGTGTGTGGTGCGTGATTCGCACGTTTGCGTGAAAACTGCTCTGCGTGTATGTTGTCTGTATGTTCTGTGAATTTCTGTTCTCGGTTCCTTTATATAAGCTTAGTGAATTAAATGAAGAAACATGTTATTTATTTTTGCGATAATCTTTCCATTTTCACCATGACATGTTTACGGTTTGTTTTGGAAAGTAACAACAGCTGCTGATTTTTGCTTGATGAATGTGTTAAATTCCTTTCCATTTCCATTTGAAACATGTCTTGTATGTCTTGGAAACACTTATGATTTTTCTCCATTTAACTCGATATGTTTGATTTTGGTATTTGATGATAATGATTTGGTTTGAGATGTGTCGAAACCGTGTTGATGTGCTCTGGTTGTGTATTTAAAGTTTATGATGTGGTGACTCAAACTCTCTCTTATGCAGATGCATATAAGTCTCTCTTCAAATTGTGTGCAGTGCTTATATGAGAAACTATTTCTTCTCACTGCTTTGCGTGATTTGTGGTTGGCGCGATTTTTGCTGGCTGTGTGAAGGTTGAGGGTAATTGAAGTGGTGCTGTTAGAATGAAAATCCCATGAAGGTGATGAAGTGCGTGACTCCTCTAGGTGACAAAAAGCTTGGGGAATTTTGGTTACAGGGCTTAGCATGGAAGCATTTCCTTCCCTTTTTGTAAATTTTGATTTTTTTGAGAGAATGTTATATTTTTGAACTTCTTGGAATTTTCTTTGAACTCTAAACCTTTGAATTCTGTTAGTTCTATGACTCTATGATTGTCCATGGTTCTATGATTGACTAAATTTTGGTAAAACATGATTTTGCACTGATGTTAAGCAGGATGTTATAACACCTCCATCTGCTGTGGTGACAGAATTGTTGTGGTGTGTTTTAATATGAATGTCATGATGAATGTCGTGACATCCATCTGCTGTCATGACATAACTGCGGTCATGTGTTTTTAATCAGGATGTCATTACCAATGTCATGACATCGCTGTCTGATACAGCAGGAGCTGTGGTAACAGAACTACTGTCATATGTTTTAATCAAGATGTCATTACCAATGTCATGACATTACTGTCTGGTATAACAGGAGCTGATGACAGAACTGATGTCATATGGTTTAATCAGGATGTCATCACCAATGTCATGACATCACTGTCTGGTATAGCAGGAGCTGCTGTTTTATATCACTTGACAGAAGTGCTTTGGATATACCTCATCAATATGTGCAGGCCAAAGAGAATTATTAGGAACAAAGTACATATTTAATTGGTGTTCATAAAAAGGATCTTTGAGACTTTTTAGGAAACTATAATATGCTTGTTTCTACTGTTGTGAAGAAGATTCTGCAAGAGTGTTCAGCAGGGGGAGTTTGGTCAGCTAAGAACAAAATGTGTTGGATGTCATGGTGAATGTTATATGACATCAAGCGTATGACATCAGAGGCGCGTGTTTAGGTTTACTGTTATATTGCAAGAGGAAACTCAGGCTATACTTTAGGAAACCTGTTATGGTTCCTTATCTATCTCATGCGAGATTCTTGTTAGAGCTTGGCATAACATGAAGTAGTTGTGACCTAATTTGGCAGCACCTTGAATTGTGGAAATTAGTTTTACTTTGTTAAATCTAATGTTTGTTACTTGTGACCAGTCCAAGCCCAGTCTGCATTGCTATTTAAGGAGGAGCAGAAGCAAGGGAAATCAAGCACTCACAACAAGAAAAACCTGAGTGTAGAATTAAGGTGTAGGGTTTTAAGAGTCCATTGTGTGTGACTTTGTAAGTCATCCTTTGTATCTCTTGATACATTGTGATAGACATATTTGTGAGTGAAGAGGTTTGCTCTTCACGTGTGTCTAGGAGTCTTAGGATTCCTTGTGTGCCAAGCAATTGTATGTTGTATAATTGCTTTGGTTATTGTGTATGAACAGGTGTGTTCATTGTGTCACTCAAAGCTGTTAAGCAAGAGTGTGTGTCTCTTGATCAAAGCTGTGAAGCAAGATCAAGGTGTGTTTGAAGAGTGTCTTCGTATTGTAATTGTGTATTGATATCACTGCGGTGATTGAGGGGGAGTAAGCGGGAAACTCTAATCTAGTGGTCTCTAGGCTGAAGTGTCATTGGGTAGGTCTTAAGTGAAGAGTGCAAACGGGTTGTTTGACTCTAAATTAATTCTACTAATAGTGAATTTCCTCCCTGGCTTGGTAGCCCCCATATGTAGGTGAGTTTGCACCGAACTGGGTAAACAATTCATTGTGTTATTTACTGCTTTCCATTTACAGCTTATTAACAAGTCCAGTAGTTTGTGTTACAGTGGATATCATAACATCCGTGGTAACATCCACTGTGTGATTGCCAGAATTTCAATTGGTATCAGAGCAGGCATCCTGTCTATTCTAGATGAGATCTTGGGAGATACTTTCTGGTAGTTTAAACAAGGAGAAGCTGCAGCTAATGTGTGTCGCGGTGAAATTCGGATACCAAACTATTGATTAGTTTGAATCGTTAATTCAATTTGCAACCAAACTTTGATTTGTCCAAAGGAAGGGATAAAGATCGAAATACCCACAATGCAATGCAAATGCAAGTTAGAGAGTTATAGGTTCGGGGGTTGGTTAAACTTAGGGAAGGTACTAGCATCCTATGTTTCTGTAGTACTCTACAGGAACCTCTTGTTTTATATTGTTTATTGCTAGGTGTTTATCTGCTTAAAGGATTAGAGACCCTAGTGTTTTATTTCTAAGTATACTCGATAAGATGTCGCATCTTATGCCTACATATCCTTACGGGAGTGGAATCAGAGTGTCTGTAGTTCCCCTAAAGGGTTAGAGGAGTTCTTTGACTGTGGTCAAAGTTCCTACGGGTTAAGGGTAGTTGATTGATTGGGTCTAGGAGAAGAGATGAGTCTTCATTTTAAGAGAGATATAACCGCCACAAGTGTAAAGGGGGTCGTAGGAAATGGTCTTTGCATCGTCTTAAGAAAAGGGCTTGAGTACTCGGATGGTCGCCAAGTATGCCTTTATCGCTCTTAAGGCAAAATTCCTACATGTTTGATTGTATTGTTGTGGAGGTGGAGATTTTATCTCACTTAAGATGATTAACATCTATTCTCTAAATGTGTTTGAAAAGTTTGTATTGTTGATTGTTTTGTGTTTGTCTAATTTGTAGAGATAAAGACAAAGGTCCTTCCTATGGGGTATGATCTATCCTAAGAAGATCGACTTGAATGGGATCAAGGATCGAAGGGAATATGATGCAAATGATGTGCAACTACACACAACGTTGAATTATGTGTAGGTTTTTCCTTTGGACGAAATGCAAGGCGGAAAATATAAATGCAACAAAAGTAAATTGCTTGTAAAATAAATTGCGGAAGATAAATTGCAGAAAGTAAAGCCATACACATACGCATGAAAGCGCTGAAGTGTGTGAGAGTGAATGTGTCGTGAATGTGAGTGTGCACGATTGAATTGTTGATTCGATTTTATTTTAGTCGAGTTGATTTTAGATCAAGATTGATTTTAAGAGGTTAGGTTAATTTATTTGATTTTTAGTTGAATGTTGGGTTTAGAGGGAGAACGGACTTTAAGAGAAAAGTTGAATTTGGTGAGGTTGATTAAATTTTAAAAAGGTTAATATTATTACACTAGTTTTAGATGAGAGGTTGCTAATAAGGATTTATAACAAAATAAATTGTTTAAAGGAAATTATTTATTGCTTTTTCAAATTAAATAAGTTATCTATTTCTAATATTGAAAGCTTTAATCCAAATTAATAAATTTTATTAGAGTAGAGTGATTTTGTTATTATTAATAAATAAGTATTAATTAAGTAAATTATGAAAATGGTTTTTTATTAATATATCATTATAAAAGGTTATCAAATTATTTTAAATAAAATAAAGTTTTAAATATAATGATTACTTAAATGGTTAATACAAGGTTTTAGTTATTTTATTTTTAAAACTAATTAGAGAAAAGACCAATAGTTAATTAATTTAAATGAGATGGTTAGGTTATTAATTTGATTTTTTAAAAAGAGTTGGTTAAGATTGCGGATTAAAGAATTAGTTAAGGGTTAATTAAGGATTAAGGGGGGTGATTAGTGTGGTGTATGTGTGTGATTATTTGATTATAGTTTACAAAAATAAAAAATAAAAAAAACAATACAAAAACCCTAATTCCCCCCCCCCCCCCCCCCCAATTCCCTTTCCGTCATCGCGATTCACTGCGAATCCCTCTTTCTCCCTCGATCGCTCTATGCTTCTCTCGATCGCCATCCACCATTGCTTCCGTTTCTCTCTCGTTTACGGCCCTACTTCTTCTTTCCTGAAGACAAACACAGACCAATCAAATATTTCTACATATTTAAAAGCGATAGTTACCGTGAGGTATTGGTGACAGCGATGGGTTCTGATGCGAATGAAGGTTTGTTTTGGCTTCCCGGCGGATCGGTGAAGTTCACGGTGGAACTGATGGGTTGTTGGGGTTTCCGGCGGGGGTTCGAGATGACGATACAGATAAGTCTTTTATTCTTTTAGGTTTTGCATCGGTTCTTTGATTTGGGATTTCGGGATTCTCTGTGTAAGCTATGGATTTTGTGCGTGTTGTCTTTTCGTTTTTTCCTCTCTTTGATTGTGGATTCTCCTCCTTCTTATATAGGGTTCAGAATGGAAAACAATTTGAATGGTACTTGAATGCTGATTTTGATTGATTTTGGACCTTCCGTTTTGGTACCAATCGGTTTGAGAACTTTCCTATTTCTGTCTCAAACTCTCAAATGCCTATTGGTTGAAAATTGAATCCTTGATTTGTTGTGTTAAATCCATTGAATGTTATCTGTCTGGGTTCAATGCTTGGATTTGGATATTCTCCGAATCTTTTGTAGAATATTCTTCTGGATTTTGCTAACTCATGTTTTGGGACTTGGCAGGTGTAGATAGCAAGTGATTTGGGCCAAGGAAGAATTAGCAGCCCATAGTTCATCGTGTCCTGATGTTCTTGTTTTTCTATCTCAAGTTTGATGGCATCTGATTAACCTCTGTTTTGGTCTTTGTTTTGATACGCTTGTTTTGGGAAGTGCAGGGTTGCTGATCTTGAAGCTTCCACAAGATACGTACTTCTTTCTATGGCGAAACCGACAGAGCTAACAAGGTATAAGGTCCTTCGTATTTCACATTTATTTCGAAGTTCTGTTGACTGTTTCTGAACTTCCGTCGTGTTTGCTTGATAGGTTGTTGTTTCGAATTGTGCTGAGCTATTTGAAGTTGGTCGTTGAAGTGTTTGTGGTTGCCACTGATGTGTTGTTTTAATGTCGTTGCGGTGGTTGGAAGTAATGATGATGTTTGTCTCTGCGTACCAGGGTATATAGGAGCAGCCTTTAACCCTTGTGCTGGCTCGTATTTCGAAGTTTGTCGTGCACAGATAAGCAAATTCGGATACACTGATAGTGTTACAGGTATCCTTGCAACTCTAATTCCCTGTCATCTCATAGTGCACCTTGACTCTCTAGCAAGTTTTTATCGACTTCAATATGTTCGCTGCATCCTCATATCTTGTGTGTTTCTTTTCAGATGACTTCGCCAACTTACGAATGGGAAATTACCGAGGCTGTTGCATTGGTGCTGTTAGAGGTGTGCTGATTCCTTGACGTAAGTGGATTGATATCTCTACTTAACGAACATTGTTATAGACCATATCCTGATTGTTTGTTACTTATGTTCAGTCATTGGAAAAGTTGGCGGTGTTGGCTTTGTTGTCATTGCTGAAACACATGAACAAAGTAGTCCCAGGAATAAGTTGCTGCTGTGGCATAAAAAGGACATCAGACAAATTGCTTGAGTTATGAGCCACCTGTTCCCTTCTAACATAAGCATACTTTGAGAAATGGTACTAGGAACTTCACTTGGATTGTTTTGTTGCAGGAACACCTGCTGTTGCACCATATTGTTCTGGTAGCTAGTCTTCAATCTTTCTTCATAACTCAAGCTTTCTGAACTTGGAAGATTGGACACCTCAAGTGTCTTCAACTGATATACAATCGTTGCAACATCTATGTTACTAAAACCCGTGCTAGCTGTGGATCAAAGTGTTGGAGGAGCTTGTAGCAGGTAAAAAAAAACAAGAGAACAACCGAGCATCTGAGCGGAGTTGTAGAGTCCATTTTCGAGGAGAGAAGCGATTTGATCCTTCGGAACTTCCATTGTTCTTTGTTCTGTAATCAGCTAACAAATTCAGAGGGATTCAACTTGATTCTTTCTATCAACTACTTCAGAATTATGCAACCGTTTCTTCTTCTGACAAATTTTCATGGCATAGACCCTCAATATATAACTGTGATCGAAGCTCAGGTATAAATGCCTTCAGATCATCAGTCGACAGATCATTTAGATAATGCAGCTTGCAATCTCAAATACGATGAATGGCTCAGGTATAATTTAATTAACTTCAAGTTTTAGTTTCTCTAGTAATTGGAACGTATATTGCTGGTAGATTTTGTGTGCTAGGAATGATTTAGTTTTCAATGATAGTTCTTGTATGACAGTAAGGGGATAAAAAGAAAGAAGTTTATGACAAAAGGCTTCCTTGTTCAGCAGTGGATTCGGACAAAGGTAACGGCGTTGGAGCAAATTTGGCATATATATTCTCCTTCTTTAATTCATTATGTATACTGAAGGTTGATTCACCGTGGTAATTGGTTTTGCAGATCTTTGAGGCGGAAACATGGAGCGAGAAATAGCGTAAAGGTCAATTTCACTGCTGCCAGCATATTGTTATTTGTTTATCCACTACTCTGGGAATAATTTATCCTTGAGTATCTGCTTATGAAATTGTCTGGTTTTGTCTCTTGAGTTTAAACAGCGAAGCAACTAATTAACTTCCTGTCTCTATATTATCAGTTCAGGTGGTTCTTGACAAGGCAACTGTGGTAGGCATACTTGGAGAGCTCAGAGATTTGTTAGGTACCACAACCTTAAACTAGGATTATGGAGAATAAATTGTATAAACATGTTCATTAGTCGTAAACCCCTCTAATCAATTCTGGCATATGTTTGACAGCGGTTAAAGAGGCGTGAAGGGATTTGCTCGGGGCGCATGAGGAACATCATTATGTGTAATGTCAACCATGGCTTCATTCATTGCGATAAAGGGTTGAACGTATGCTTCCTATGTGCTGCTAGCTTTGGTTTTGTGAAAGTGAGATGAATCAAATGGTTTGGGCGAGACTGTGCAGGCAACTCTAAATGACGCGCAAATTGGTGACTTGGCGAAGTTGATTTGCAGTATTTGTATCTTCATGGCAATGTTTGGTCTCTTCCTGACAACCTCTTGGATTGCTTGTTCTTTACTGACTTTTCTCTTCTTCTAACGGAAATCTTAAGTTCCGAGGCTGCCGGTCGTGCCGAGGCTGAAGTCGAAATAAATATCGGGATTTGATTAACATAGCCAACATATTGTTACAGCCATCACGGCTGAAATGTCTGGCATATTGCCTTTTGTTATTACCATGAAGTTTTGCTTCTTTAACTGGTCTGAATTTGATTTGTAAGCAACAATTTAGTATGAATTTTCCCATCATAGTTATCTTGAGCTAGCACTCAAAAATTGTGATTTTGTAAGTAATCCCTTGAAGATGTTCCTGTACAGGCTATGATTTAAGTCATTACACTTCAAATTGTGCTCAACTTTTAATTGTTATCTTGAAACATATTAATTTGGTAATGGTGGTGTGTTCCATAATTGAATAATTCTTGCAAACTTTGAATCATCCGGATTCTCTGATCGAAATAATAACATGCTTTTCCAAAACCATTAACTGTTTAAGAATGAAAGAAAAGATGCCTATGGTTCTCAAACTATACATGTCACGGCCCCCTTCATAATTGTATTCTCAAGATGACAAAAATAAATTGAATGTGGAATGATGATCTTGTATTGAAGAATTTATCAATGGTGAAGCATGAACTCATTAAGTATGGCCATTTGAAATCATCACTCGGTTATAACGCGTGCCAAAGCTAACTTGAACATTGTTGCCAAAGATGACTATATAATCTTGAGTTCGAAGCATAAATAAGAAACTTTGTCCAAATTCAAGGCCGAAGACGAATGTCATATCCTGGGACCCTTTGAAGCTGAAGATATTTCTTGCCACACAAATACACCCCAAAAATCCAACCAAGTTGAAAAGACATCCTTGAAACCAAATAGGTGTGACTCCTTAGAGAAGATTTGCTTTGTACTTCTTTGACTTAAAGCCACAAATCTAGCTTCACAAAAGAAAACAAATAAAACAGTTGAAAAAGTTAATTATATGTGGATGATTGGTCGCGAGAATGAACTCTATCTCCACTCGATGTTACTGCGTCGGCACAAATTGGTTAGTCGCATGAATATTAAATAAAGTCAAATAATAGTAGAAAATGCGCAAAAAGAGGTGGAATCTTACGGTAAAAAATTAGGGTGCAACAGATGCCCCTATTTAGGTTACTTCTATCCGGAGATATGGAGATCGAAATCTCCGTCTCGACGAGATAGGAGGGACTTAAATACAAACATTGCACGAATTTTTGGCCCTAAGATATCACCAAATGCAAATGATATGCAATGATATGAAATGCAAGACATGGTCCCGTGGGGAAATGGCGTCACAGGGGAGAAACTAGATACAACACACGGGAAGAACAGGCTCAACACGGCGAGACTCCGCGGGGAGAAGATTGATAATCACAAAGTGTTTGTAAATATGTTGCAAAGAAACTTGGAAGAGAAATTCTCTTGAGGAATCTACTGTATATCTCAAATGTAGTGATCCCAAGATATCAGTTGGAGAAGTCTAATGTCGAGTCTGGTAACTTCATGTAAGGATGCTTTTGTCAAAGTATCTATTGTCGAGAACTTCTAGGGAATCTGCTGTCAAGATTAACCAGGAAATGAAATGGTACTACCTACTGTCAAGGTCCTCTGGGAATCTACTGTCAAGATTAACCAGGAAATGAATTGGTACCACCTACTGTCGAGGTCTTCTGGGAATCTACTGTCAAGATTAACCAGAAAATGAAATGGTACTACCTACTGTCGAGGTCTTCTGGGAATCTACTGTCAAGATTAACCAGGAACTGTAATGGTACTACCTACTGTCGAGGTCTTATGGGAATCTACTGTCAAGATTAACCAGGAACTGTAAGATGTACTACCTACTGTCGAGGTCTTCTGGGAATCTACTGTCAAGATTAACCAGGAACTGTAAGATGTTTGAATGATTGTTGTTGAAAAACTTCCCCGTGCGTCATGGTATGGGTGCCATGAGCTGGTCTCAGTCTCTGCCCAGAATGAAGAAAACTCGCGAGAGCGTCTTCACGAAGGGGTTGTAGATGTTGTAGATTGTAGATGTAATTGTAGTTGTAAACTGTAATGTTGATGTAGATGTAATTGTAGTTGTAGACTGTAGAACTGTAAATGTAATTTGTAATGTAGTTGTAAATTGTAGATGTAGTTTGTAAAGCTTCACCGGGGATCTTCGGAAGAGATGTGGGCCGGTTGAATTGTATGTCTTCTCAAATAAAGAGAGACTATTGTGATAAACTTCTTCGACTTCTTCGGGGAGATGTCACTTGACGGAAGTAAACTTGTGTAATGAACTCACTGGGGAATAAATTCCTGAAGAGTATCTTGTTGTAGTTGTAAGTATGTGAACTTCTTGAGGCGAACGTTTCTCAAATAAAGAGAAAGTATCTGTGAAGTCTTCGATAAACCACTATAATGGATTTCCGGAGAGATGCCATGGGTTGATGATCTTGATAACCCATTGTGGATGTACAACCTGTCTTGAGGAGACTGTCATTTGTCGTTTTAATAGAAAACCTGATTAAAACGAGTTGCTCAAATAAAGAGGTTGCTCAAATAAATAGGTTACTTGCAGACCAGATGTAGATGGTTGGAAAGATGTCTTGTAATATTGTTGGAGAAATATCCATCTTCAATAATTATCTTCATGAAGACCATTTCTGGGGAGAACAGTGCAAAATAAATGCACACTTGATCCATGTTCAAAAGTTGGAAAAATGTCCGAAAAAAGTGTGATTGTCAAGGACCGAAGTTCAATTCAGGGAATAACTGAAGAGAAACTGTCAAGCAAGACTCGACCATTGAGGTATGAACTCGAATGGGAATATACTAAAGCAACCGTCTTCCACGAGGATCGAATTTCGTGGGGAAAATAGAAATATTGCGCTTTTTTTTTGCATAAGGGTGACAACTCTAATTGGAATGAGGAGACACACCCAACAACTTGTGGACAAACACGACCAAAGCGACAGAATAACAATACACACAAAGATGCACAAATGCAAATGTTATGTTATCTACTTATATGATATGTGTATGCTTATGCTGACAAAACAGACGAAAGCAACGAACAGAGATGGGATAAACATCTCGAAACAAACATCCGACCAATCTTCAAAGATAGAAGTATCACTGGGGATATACGGAGAACCAAATATAGGATCTCAATTCTGTTTCAAAGCTCCAAAAAACCTTGGGGAATAGAAAGCATTCCACTTGGGGATACAATAACTTGATCTTGCTGAAGAAATTGAGGTTTCGCAGGGGATAAAATAAATATCCATTTCAGTGGGGAAACCTGGATAACATGGTTGTTGAATATGTCGTAAAAACTTCACGGGGATGAAATAAACATCCGCCTCGCTGGAGAAGATTAACATTGTAGAGATCCACTAGGGTGTACAGTAACAACCACTTCACTGGGGAGATGAAGTTCAAGAAGATCTATTGAGGAGTAAAATACGTCCATTTCACTGAGGAAGGTGAAGTTGGAGAAGATTCACTGAGGATTAAAATAGCATCTACTTCATTGGGGAAGTGAAGTTGAGCAAATCACTAGGTGTTCTTGCATCGAAAAGTTTCATCGAAGAATTGTCATGACCACCAAAAATAAAATTTATTGGGGACATGAAGAATGTTATAAGAACAAGGTAATCCTGGCTTGATGAATTGTGTAGTAGTCGCCATTTTGAACAAAACTTGTTATGCGGGAGAGATAATCTTCGCGTCTCAATTGCCCCAAGTCATATGGATATGAGAAGAAGTTATTCCAAGAGGATTTTACAGAAAACAAGGCGTCCCACTGTTTTCAAACTCTTAGAGAGATTCGATGAATCTCGACATAACGGACCCCGATTGGCGGTATTATGACGAGTCTTCAATCTTGCTCTAAAGGTGAAGTCAAACATGAGCAAACCATTTGGAAACAAACTTGCCCCAGTTTAGCAGAGTCTTCGAATTCCAATAGGATACACTGGATGATGACGCTTGTATGTAATTTTCTATGATATCAGGCCGAATTAACACGCGTGAAATGTTATTCCTGAAACTGTTAATGCAACATATGTGTCTGTCTTGAAGTTTTGAAAAAAGAGATATCACGACCACTTGTGACAAAGTCACTAGTTAGGACATGAATTAATTTATAAGCCAATATAAATAGTTGAGCATAGCTCATAGGAGTCAGGAAACGTTATCTCATTGAGTATGCTTTCGAAGTAAACCTTACTTCAATTAGGACTTTCAAGGGTTATATCGAGGTTTAGTTTACGTTTTGTAAAACAAACGGAATAAGGGTCAAAAGCTTATTTGTGCCCACCCAAATTTTTTTTGAAATTTTAAGTATTCAATCGAGCTGACTGAAAATTTCCCTGCCCCAGGTTTAAAAATGAAGTTGGAAAGGGTTTGGGAGAAATAAAGCAGATCCTCAATCAAGGTATGAAGGAGTTAAAAATGGATTAACTTCCTTATGTCTTTGGTGTTTAGGAGGTTTGAAACAATGCCTTACATCATCAGTAGGGTTTTATTCGAAAGCATACATTGAGAGATCCTACGTTTTGCTTCATCATCCTCCTCCCAATTCTTCACCGAAGTGAGAAAGAAATCAGGTGATTTTGGCATTATAAAAAAACATTTTTAAAGAGTGAAACGAATGGGTTTCCTCAAGACAAACATTTATTGCATTACTTATTCAAAATAAACAAGTTCTCACATGCTAATTATGCTTTTAACCAAAGAAAATAACAAGAGCAAATAAGCAGACAAAATAAACAGCTGATCATAACGGCGTTCCATTCAAGACTGGGCTTCCTCCTTTGAAAGTCAGCTCTTCATTATCAATCATTTCTTGCACTTTCCCTTGGAAAACTTTACATTCTTCAATCGAATGCCCCAATGCTCCATCATGAAATTCGCAACTGGCGTTCGGGTCGAACCACGGTGGACGAGACTTCATAATTCTAGTCTTTCTGGGTGTCATCACTGAGTTTCTGGCAAAGTAAGACCATAGCTGACAGTAAGTCATTGGGATAAGATCAAACCATCGAGTTTCTTCCTTCGGGACGCTTAGAGGTACCTCCTGATTCTGAAACCGTCTTCGAACTTGTCGATTCTGATGTTGATTTGGAGGAGTCAATCTTCGTTTATGAGGTAGTCGCTGCTCGCGCTGAGCAGGCGCTGCATATTGATGTTGAGGTACTGGATCTGGATCTGACAGGATTTGATGGGAGTCCTGAATTGCATTGACGTCAACACTTCCTTCCTCTTGGGAATCATCAACTGAAATCTCTTCATTAGCTTGGTTATTCAAATTATCTTGAATTCTTCCACTTTTGAGCGCATTCTCGATGTTTACTCCGACTTCTATAATCTTGGGGAAATCCAATGGTACAACTCCTACCATTCTAACACAATAAGAGTCTGGCAGTGTTCTCAGAAACATCTTGTTTAAATCCTTCTCGGGAAGTGGTGGATGAACTTGAGATGCTAACTCTTTCCATCGTTGGGCGTATTCCTTGAAAGATTCATCGTCATTCTTACTCATGTCCATCAATTGATCACTGTCTGGAGCTGCGTCCAAATTATAATTGTATTTCTTTATAAAAGCATCAGCTAAATCTTTAAAAGACTGAATACGACTCCTTTGTAGCTTCGTATACCACATCAAGGATGCCCCAGATAAGCTCTCTTGAAAGCAATGAGTCATCAACTCGTCGTTGTCAACATAAGCAGCTATCTTCCGACAGAACATCGTCAAATGATCTCTTGGACAACTAGTACCCTTGTACACTTCAAAGACAGGCATCTTAAACTTCGGAGGAATAATTACACCTGGAACCAGACATGAGTCACGAGCATTAAAATCAGATGTATCAGCTCCTTTTGTCATCTTTAATTGCTCTTTGAAATCCCGAAGTTCTTTCTCCATTGCTACGAATCTAGGATTGTCTATCTTCGTCTTAGCATGAACATTCTGAAGATTTGGTGCATTTTGTAGGGGCTGGGAAGCTTGAACAACCAAGTTGTCTTGCACAGGATGAGGTTGAGTAGGAACATCCACTTGTTGAACATTGTCGTCAGAGGGAAGATCAAATAACGGATTAGTCATTACTCTGAAGCCAGTCATAGAATCCATATCTTACGTTCTCTGCGCTATCCTTTAGTAATACCTCAAGCTTGGTTAGATGGTCGAGATGTCAGCTGGAAGACAACGATAGAAAACTGAATGAGGACATAGAGGAGAAGAGACTCATGCACATGTAAATGCTGGATGCATGATGCGAGAATGCATAATGCTAATGCAAGAATGTAAGGATGAAATGTTTCATGGAACTCAAGTTCTTATAAACATTACATAGTACCAAAGAAAATCATTTTAATATTTTTATGTATATATTTTTTTATCGGGTTACAAATAAATATCCTTATAAGAGTCCTAACATAAAAGCTAGTAAAGCCCTAAGGAAGTCCTTCATCGCGCTTGTTGCTTTGTTCCTCCACTTGGATCTCCTTGAAGGTAAGCTTGTCCATGATCAACGTCTAAAGAATAGTTTGATAGAGGAAAATAAATCCTCCATCTCTTTCTTTGTACTTGTTGGAAGGTGAGAAATGAATCCCTTGTTTACTCGGACCTTCAATATTGATGAAAGCATTTTGGACTTCTAAGGGTATTCAATGACAAGGGAAGCCTTTGCATTTGTCTTTTGAGTTTGCTTGATTCTTCGATCGGCGCCTTAACTTCCTTAGGTCATCCAAGCTAGGACTCTTAAAAGAATATTTCAAAAATATTTTCTATTTGTAATCTATGTTGGTTTTTTAATGTTTATAAATAAACTAGGAATTCCATGAAACTTAATTTTATATGATGCTTAAATGATGCAACAAACACAGGTAAGCACATAAGGACACAAAGATAAACAAAAGGGATCCTAGGTTTGTAATGAGCATGGAGCAAGGGTATACCCATTCCCAAAAGGATGATGGACTAGAGTTTGATTGTACCTGCCGAACAAGGTTCTAAAGAGGTTCCCAAAGTCATCAGCCCATCTTTCGGATATTATCAACTTCCCAACTAACTCGGGGGTTAATAATATTCTCAAGAGAAACTTCTTTTGAGTGTAGTATCGCGTAGCACTATTTTGGGACTTACTCCCTTATAGCCCCGCACTACGCCCTAATAAAGGCCAAAGTTGGGTTAAGGTAACTACGGTCCTCAATATCATAGGCTCCAAGGACGAAAATAGTGAGTGTCTTCACGATTACTCGTTCAACAGTACTATTTCAAGAGGGCCTCAATTGAGCGGGATTCTCGATTTAACTTAGTCGGGACTCACTCCCTATAAGCCTCCTCGAATATATCCCATCCTATCTTAATTTCTCTCAAAGTTCGGGTGTAGAACTTTATCTCACCACTCAAGGACAATCCCAAAAAGAAACAATTTAAACAATTATACAAGTAAACAGTTAGGCAAATATGAGCAAATATAAACAAACATAAAGACAAGTTAGGGAAACCCACTGAGGTATTCCCCAGCGAAGTCGCCATTTCTGTCGCGGTGAAATTCGGATACCAAACTATTGATTAGTTTGAATCGTTAATTCAATTTGCAACCGAACTTTGATTTGTCCAAAGGAAGGGATAAAGATCGAAATACCCACAATGCAATGCAAATGCAAGCTAGAGAGTTATAGGTTCGGGGGTTGGTTAAACTTAGGGAAGGTACTAGCGTCCTAAGTTTCTGTAGTACTCTACAGGAACCTCTTGTTTTATATTGTTTATTGCTAGGTGTTTATCTGCTTAAAGGATTAGAGACCCTAGTGGTTTATTTCTAAGTATACTCGATAAGATGTCGCATCTTATGCCTACATATCCTTACGGGAGTGGAATCAGAGTGTCTGTAGTTCCCCTAAAGGGTTAGAGGAGTTCTTTGACTGTGGTCAAAGTTCCTATGGGTTAAGGGTAGTTGATTGATTGGGTATAAGAGAAGAGATGAGTCTTCATTTTAAGGGAGATATAACCACCACAAGTGTAAAGGGGGTCGTAGGAAATGGTCTTTGCATCGTCTTAAGAAAAGGGCTTGAGTACTCGGATGGTCGCCAAGTATGCCTTTATCGCTCTTAAGGCAAAGTTCCTACATGTTTGATTGTATTGTTGTGGAGGTGGAGATTTTATCTCACTTAAGATGATTAACATCTATTCTCTAAATGTGTTTGAAAAGTTTGTATTGTTGATTGTTTTGTGTTTGTCTAATTTGTAGAGATAAAGACAAAGGTCCTTCCTATGGGGTATGATCTATCCTAAGAAGATCGACTTGAATGGGATCAAGGATCGAAGGGAATATGATGCAAATGATGTGCAACTACACACAACGTTGAATTATGTGTAGGTTTTTCCTTTGGACGAAATGCAAGGCGGAAAATATAAATGCAACAAAAGTAAATTGCTTGTAAAATAAATTGCGGAAGATAAATTGCAGAAAGTAAAGCCATACACATACGCATGAAAGCGCTGAAGTGTGTGAGAGTGAATGTGTCGTGAATGTGAGTGTGCACGATTGAATTGTTGATTCGATTTTATTTTAGTCGAGTTGATTTTAGATCAAGATTGATTTTAAGAGGTTAGGTTAATTTATTTGATTTTTAGTTGAATGTTGGGTTTAGAGGGAGAACGGACTTTAAGAGAAAAGTTGAATTTGGTGAGGTTGATTAAATTTTAAAAAGGTTAATATTATTACACTAGTTTTAGATGAGAGGTTGCTAATAAGGATTTATAACAAAATAAATTGTTTAAAGGAAATTATTTATTGCTTTTTCAAATTAAATAAGTTATCTATTTCTAATATTGAAAGCTTTAATCCAAATTAATAAATTTTATTAGAGTAGAGTGATTTTGTTATTATTAATAAATAAGTATTAATTAAGTAAATTATGAAAATGGTTTTTTATTAATATATCATTATAAAAGGTTATCAAATTATTTTAAATAAAATAAAGTTTTAAATATAGTGATTACTTAAATGGTTAATACAAGGTTTTAGTTATTTTATTTTTAAAACTAATTAGAGAAAATACTAATAGTTAATTAATTTAAAAGAGATGGTTAGGTTATTAATTTGATTTTTTAAAAAGAGTTGGTTAAGATTGCGGATTAAAGAATTGGTTAAGGGTTAATTAAGGATTAAGGGGGGGTGATTAGTGTGGTGAGTGTGGTGTATGTGTGTGATTATTTGATTATAGTTTACAAAAATAAAAAATAAAAAAAACAATACAGGAAACCCTAATTCCCCCCCCCCCCAATTCCCTTTCCGTCATCGCGATTCACTGCGAATCCCTCTTTCTCCCTCGATCGCTCTATGCTTCTCTCGATCGCCATCCACCATTGCTTCCGTTTCTCTCTCGTTTGCGGCCCTACTTCTTCTTTCCTGAAGACAAACACAAACCAATCAAATATTTCTACATATTTAAAAGCGATAGTTACCGTGAGGTATTGGTGACGGTGATGGGTTCTGATGCGAATGAAGGTTTGTTTTGGCTTCCCGGCAGATCGGTGAAGTTCACGGTGGAACTGATGGGTTGTTGGGGTTTCCAGCGGGGGTTCGAGATGACGATACAGATAAGTCTTTTATTCTTTTAGGTTTTGCATCAGTTCTTTGATTTGGGATTTCGGGATTCTCTGTGTAAGCTATGGATTTTGTGCGTGTTGGCTTTTCGTTTTTACCTCTCTTTGATTGTGGATTCTCCTCCTTCTTATATAGGGTTCAGAATGGAAAACAATTTGAATGGTACTTGAATGCTGATTTTGATTGATTTTGGACCTTCCGTTTGGGTACCAATCGGTTTGAGAACTTTCCTATTTCTGTCTCAAACTCTCAAATGCCTATTGGTCGAAAATTGAATCCTTGATTTGCTGTGTTAAATCCATTGAATGTTATCTGTCTGGGTTCAATGCTTGGATTTGGATATTCTCCGAATCTTTTGTAGAATATTCTTCTGGATTTTGCTAACTCAAGTTTTGGGACTTGGCAGGTGTAGATAGCAAGTGATTTGGGCCAAGGAAGAATTAGCAGCCCATAGTTCATCGTGTCCTGATGTTCTTGTTTTTCTATCTCAAGTTTGATGGCATCTGATTAACCTATGTTTTGGTCTTTGTTTTGATACGCTTGTTTTGGGAAGTGCAGGGTTGCTGATCTTGAAGCTTCCACAAGATACGTACTTCTTTCTATGGCGAAACCGACAGAGCTAACAAGGTATAAGGTCCTTCGTATTTCACATTTCTTTCGAAGTTCTGTTGACTGTTTCTGAACTTCCGTCGTGTTTGCTTGATAGGTTTTTGTTTCGAATTGTGCTGAGCTATTTGAAGTTGGTCGTTGAAGTGCTTGTTGTTGCCACTGATGTGTTGTTTTAATGTCGTTGCGGTGGTTGGAAGTAATGATGACGTTTGTCTCTGCGTACCAGGGTATATAGGAGCAGCCTTCAACCCTTGTGCTGGCTCGTATTTCGAAGTTTGTCGTGCACAGATAAGCAAATTCGGATACACTGATAGTGTTACAGGTATCCTTGCAACTCTAATTCCCTGTCATCTCATAGTGCACCTTGACTCTCTAACAATTTTTAATCGACTTCAATATGTTCGCCGCATCCTCATATCTTGTGTGTTTCTTTTCAGATGACTTCGCCAACTTACGAATGGGAAATTACCGAGGCTGTTGCATTGGTGCTGTTAGAGGTGTGCTGATTCCTTGACGTAAGTGGATTGATATCTCTACTTAACGAACATTGTTATAGACCATTTCCTGATTGTTTGTTACTTGTGTTCAGTCATTGGGAAAGTTGGCGGTGTTGGCTTTGTTGTCATTGCTGAAACACATGAACAAAGTAGTCCCAGGAATAAGCTGCTGTTGTGGCGTAAAAAGGACATCAGACAAATTGCTTGAGTTATGAGCCACCTGTTCCCTTCTAACATAAGCATACTTTGAGAAATGGTACTAGGAACTTCACTTGGATTGTTTTGTTGCAGGAACACCTGCTGTTGCACCATATTGTTCTGGTAGCTAGTCTTCAATCTTTCTTCATAACTCAAGCTTTCTGAACTTGAAAGATTGGACACCTCAAGTGTCTTCAACTGATATACAACCGTTGCAACATCTATGTTACTAAAACCCGTGCTAGTTGTGGATCAAAGTGTTGGAGGAGCTTGTAGCAGGTAAAAAAAACAAGAGAACAACCGAGCATCTGAGCGGAGTTGTAGAGTCCATTTTCGAGGAGAGAAGCGATTTGATCCTTCGGAACTTCCATTGTTCTTTATTCTGTAATCAGCTAACAAATTCAGAGGGATTCAACTTGATTCTTTCTATCAACTACTTCAGAATTATGCAACCGTTTCTTCTTCTGACAAATTTTCATGGCATAGACCCTCAATATATAACTGTGATCGAAGCTCAGGTATAAATGCCTTCAGATCATCAGTCGACAGATCATTTAGATAATGCAGCTTGCAATCTCAAATACGATGAATGGCTCAGGTATAATTTAATTAACTTCAAGTTTTAGTTTCTCTAGTAATTGGAACGTATATTGCTGGTAGATTTTGTGTGCTAGGAATGATTTAGTTTTCAATGACAGTTCTTGTATGACAGTAAGGGGATAAAAAGAAAGAAGTTTATGACAGAAGGCTTCCTTGTTCAGCAGTGGATTCGGACAAAGGTAACGGCGTTGGAGCGAATTTGGCATATATATTCTCCTTCTTTAATTCATTATGTATACTGAAGGTTGATTCACTGTGGTAATTGGTTTTGCAGATCTTTGAGGCGGAAACATGGAGCGAGAAATAGCGTAAAGGTCAATTTCACTGCTGCCATCATATTGTTATTTGTTTATCCACTACTCTGGGAATAATTTATCCTTGAGTATCTGCTTATGAAATTGTCTGGTTTTGTCTCTTAAGTTTAAACAGCGAAGCAACTAATTAACTTCCTGTCTCTATATTATCAGTTCAGGTGGTTCTTGACAAGGCAACTGTGGTAGGCATACTTGGAGAGCTCGGAGATTTGTTAGGTACCACAACCTTAAACTAGGATTATGGAGAATAAATTGTATAAACATGTTCATTAGTCGTAAACCCCTCTAATCAATTCTGGCATATGTTTGATAGCGGTTAAAGAGGCGTGAAGGGATTTGCTCGGGGCGCATGAGGAACATCATTATGTGTAATGTCAACCATGGCTTCATTCATTGCGATAAAGGGTCGAACGTATGCTTCCTGTGTGCTGCTAGCTTTGGTTTTGTGAAAGTGAGATGAATCAAATGGTTTGGGCGAGACTGTGCAGGAAACTCTAAATGACGCGCAAATTGGTGACTTGGCGAAGTTGATTTGCAGTATTTGTATCTTCATGGCAATGTTTGGTCTCTTCCTGACAACCTCTTGGATTGCTTGTTCTTTACTGACTTTTCTCTTCTTCTAACAGAAATCTTAAGTTCCGAGGCTGCCGGTCGTGCCGAGGCTGAAGTCGAAATAAATACCGGGATTTGATTAACATAGCCAACATATTGTTACAGCCATCACGGCTGAAATGTCTGGCATATTGCCTTTTGTTATTACCATGAAGTTTTGCTTCTTTAACTGGTCTGAATTTGATTTGTAAGCAACAATTTAGTATGAATTTTCCCATCATAGTTATCTTGAGCTAGCACTCAAAAATTGTGATTTTGTAAGTAATCCCTTGAAGATGTTCCTGTACAGGCTATGATTTAAGTCACTACACTTCAAATTGTGCTCAACTTTTAATTGTTATCTTGAAACATATTAATTTGGTAATGGTGGTGTGTTCCATAATTGAATAATTCTTGCAAACTTTGAATCATCCGGATTCTCTGATCGAAATAATAACATGCTTTTCCAAAACCATTAACTGTTTAAGAACGAAAGAAAAGATGCCTATGGTTCTCAAACTATACATGTCACGGCCCCCTTCATAATTGTATTCTCAAGATGACAAAAATAAATTGAATGTGGAATGATGATCTTGTATTGAAGAATTTATCAATGGTGAAGCATGAACTCATTAAGTATGGCCATTTGAAATCATCACTCGGTTATAACGCGTGCCAAAGCTAACTTGAACATTGTTGCCAAAGATGACTATATAATCTTGAGTTCGAAGCATAAATAAGAAACTTTGTCCAAATTCAAGGCCGAAGACGAATGTCATATCCTGGGACCCTTTGAAGCTGAAGATATTTCTTGCCACACAAATACACCCCAAAAATCCAACCAAATTGAAAAGACATCCTTGAAACCAAATAGGTGTGACTCCTTAGAGAAGATTTGCTTTGTACTTCTTTGACTTAAAGCCACAAATCTAGCTTCACAAAAGAAAACAAATAAAACAGTTGAAAAAGTTAATTATATGTGGATGATTGGTCGCGAGAATGAACTCTATCTCCACTCGATGTTACTGCGTCGGCACAAATTGGTTAGTCGCATGAATATTAAATAAAGTCAAATAATAGTAGAAAATGCGCAAAAAGAGGTGGAATCTTACGGTCAAAAATTAGGGTGCAACAGATGCCCCTATTTAGGTTACTTCTATCCGGAGATATGGAGATCGAAATCTCCGTCTCGACGAGATAGGAGGGACTTAAATACAAACATTGCACGAATTTTTGGCCCTAAGATATCACCAAATGCAAATGATATGCAATGATATGAAATGCAAGACATGGTCCCGTGGGGAAATGGCGTCACAGGGGAGAAACTAGATACAACACACGGGAAGAACAGGCTCAACACGGCGAGACTCCGCGGGGAGAAGATTGATAATCACAAAGTGTTTGTAAATATGTTGCAAAGAAACTTGGAAGAGAAATTCTCTTGAGGAATCTACTGTATATCTCAAATGTAGTGATCCCAAGATATCAGTTGGAGAAGTCTAATGTCGAGTCTGGTAACTTCATGTAAGGATGCTTTTGTCAAAGTATCTATTGTCGAGAACTTCTAGGGAATCTGCTGTCAAGATTAACCAGGAAATGAAATGGTACTACCTACTGTCAAGGTCCTCTGGGAATCTACTGTCAAGATTAACCAGGAAATGAATTGGTACCACCTACTGTCGAGGTCTTCTGGGAATCTACTGTCAAGATTAACCAGAAAATGAAATGGTACTACCTACTGTCGAGGTCTTCTGGGAATCTACTGTCAAGATTAACCAGGAACTGTAATGGTACTACCTACTGTCGAGGTCTTATGGGAATCTACTGTCAAGATTAACCAGGAACTGTAAGATGTACTACCTACTGTCGAGGTCTTCTGGGAATCTACTGTCAAGATTAACCAGGAACTGTAAGATGTTTGAATGATTGTTGTTGAAAAACTTCCCCGTGCGTCATGGTATGGGTGCCATGAGCTGGTCTCAGTCTCTGCCCAGAATGAAGAAAACTCGCGAGAGCGTCTTCACGAAGGGGTTGTAGATGTTGTAGATTGTAGATGTAATTGTAGTTGTAAACTGTAATGTTGATGTAGATGTAATTGTAGTTGTAGACTGTAGAACTGTAAATGTAATTTGTAATGTAGTTGTAAATTGTAGATGTAGTTTGTAAAGCTTCACCGGGGATCTTCGGAAGAGATGTGGGCCGGTTGAATTGTATGTCTTCTCAAATAAAGAGAGACTATTGTGATAAACTTCTTCGACTTCTTCGGGGAGATGTCACTTGACGGAAGTAAACTTGTGTAATGAACTCACTGGGGAATAAATTCCTGAAGAGTATCTTGTTGTAGTTGTAAGTATGTGAACTTCTTGAGGCGAACGTTTCTCAAATAAAGAGAAAGTATCTGTGAAGTCTTCGATAAACCACTATAATGGATTTCCGGAGAGATGCCATGGGTTGATGATCTTGATAACCCATTGTGGATGTACAACCTGTCTTGAGGAGACTGTCATTTGTCGTTTTAATAGAAAACCTGATTAAAACGAGTTGCTCAAATAAAGAGGTTGCTTAAATAAATAGGTTACTTGCAGACCAGATGTAGATGGTTGGAAAGATGTCTTGTAATATTGTTGGAGAAATATCCATCTTCAATAATTATCTTCATGAAGACCATTTCTGGGGAGAACAGTGCAAAATAAATGCACACTTGATCCATGTTCAAAAGTTGGAAAAATGTCCGAAAAAAGTGTGATTGTCAAGGACCGAAGTTCAATTCAGGGAATAACTGAAGAGAAACTGTCAAGCAAGACTTGACCATTGAGGTATGAACTCGAATGGGAATATACTAAAGCAACCGTCTTCCACGAGGATCGAATTTCGTGGGGAAAATAGAAATATTGCGCTTTTTTTTTTGCATAAGGGTGACAACTCTAATTGGAATGAGGAGACACACCCAACAACTTGTGGACAAACACGACCAAAGCGACAGAATAACAATACACACAAAGATGCACAAATGCAAATGTTATGTTATCTACTTATATGATATGTGTATGCTTATGCTGACAAAACAGACGAAAGCAACGAACGGAGAAGATAAGTGGGAGGTGATTTATTTTCACCACTCATGACTTGCAAAGGCTCTATTAGCAGGAGGAAGTCATAGGTAGGTTGAGTCAAGGGTGTCAGCCTTGATGTTTCAGCCTTGGTATTCCTGAAGCTGTGTGGATTTAAGGTCAATTGCTATTTGTGGACTACACACGTATTTAATTGATTATCCATGAAGTTTAGAAAAGGATCTATTATAAGGATTTAAGATTCATTGCTATTTGAGATATTCTCAAATATTTAATGGATTATCCTTAGTTGATGATCAAGTTGCCTCATCAGTTGTAGCACAAGTATCAGACCCTTGGTCTGGTTGAGGATCTGATGTTCAACCAGATGTTGAGACATTCCATCAGCAGAGATTGTGCAGAATTCTATTGATTCAAGGAGTGAATCACTAGATCAAAGGAGATATAGTTGATGATCTTATTACCATACACATGTGTGGTAGGATCTGTCCTTATTCTAGTAAGTTTTCTGGCAAGAAACTAAGACTAGAATGTAGTGCTGGTGGAAGTGAAGATGAAGACATGTCTCTTAGATCTGTTGAAGTGCAGCAGGTGCATTCTAGTGTCTACTAGAAACATCTTAGCTTTATCTAGAAAGTTTCCTGGCAAGAAACTGGTCTAGAAGATGGTGTTGGTGATAGCAATGCTTGGGTCAGTTTATTTCTGATCTAAGTACATAGGATCATGTGACCATGCTCATCTTGGAGGTCAAGGATAAGTGGCAGTTATCTCTGACTTTCTGAAGAAGTCTCTACTTAAGGAAAGCGGGATTCCTTTTGTAAATATTTTTTGTGATCCTTCTTCTCTGAAGAATCAATCTTTGGCATGTTTGGTTTTTCTAAAGAGGAGTTTTCTGGAGCAAAGGAATTTCAAAGGTAGCTAATGCAGAATACAGGTTGTCTACTAAAATTTGCTATCAGTAATCAAGTCTATGTGAACATGGAACTCTTGATGAGGTTCTTCTAAATGGCATAATGAAGGATTGAATGCACCAGCAGGATGTCTGATCAGATGTTGTGAAATTGAGCAGAAACTTCAGTTTGCAGGAGCTATGAGAAGGAGTAGATGTTACAGGTCCAAGTCTTGGTGTATCCAAGTTGCCTTGTTATGGAACATGAAGGATATGAAGATCAAGTTTGCTTGGTGGATCAGAAGAGTTTCTAGAGCTCTGGAAGCAGCTGATTAATCAAACAGTGGCATTTGGTTATTTAAAGAAGTGTGCTTAAAGAAAATTACTCTTGTGCAAAAGGGTAGTTGTTTGAAGACCAACGAAGGTTCTGTTCACATATTGGTGTTGGTGGTAGAAGCCCTAAGTTATTTATGGAAGATTACCTTCTTTTGGAGAGGTATTTGATCAAGCTGGTGGAGTTGTGTTCTCTGAAGATCTTCAGTTGGACTACTAGGCAGTAGTAAGTCCAGTTGTGGACATATAAAGAACCAGGGGATGATGTGTTTGTGATATGTATCATATGGTTTAGTTCTACTTGGTTGCTGGTCTTGAAGATCTGGTGCAGAACTTGTGATTCACAGTATGACTAAGAAGTACTCTATCTTGTCATACGGGAGAATGATGAGGTAAAGGGATTGTCATGGAGTATGATGTGAGAGTATTGTACAAGACTGGAGTGGCTCATTGCATGAAAATCTGGACTCATGAGTGAATATTCACCAGTTAAACCAAAAATGTTCTTACTTATCATATGGGAGAATGATGAGGAAATAATGTCTTGGATTATGAGGTGTTTATCTTGTTCAGGCCAGAAGTCTTGTGGAGGAGTGGTAACTCCAGAAAGAAGTGGAACAGTTTGGTACCTTCTCACTGTATGAGCATGAGGTTGGTCTTGAGATACTGTGGTGATCTTGGAGCAGCTTTTATAGAAGATAGGGGGAGAGCTTCTATCTGATAGGTGTACTAGTTGCTTGTGGTTCAAGCAGTAAGTGAATGCATTCAGCAGGTGTGTTGAACAAAGAGTGAGCTCTTGAAGACGTGAAGATGAGTCTTATGTTTTCCATTCACGTGCTTCTGGAAAAAGAGCACTGGTTATCCTTGATATGGGGAGTTATACTTCTAGGATCTGTTGCTGCAATAGTACAGTTATTCCTCAAGATTGTTTGTGGTTTCAAGCAGTTTGTGACTGTATGTCTCTAGGGAGATGGAATGTCATACCAGATGTTGTGACATTATGTTGTTGCTCTAGCTCATGGTGAACCTGACAGTGTTGGGTATCAATGGATCAAATCAGATTTTTGGGCCTCTATCCAAGTGTTTTATCTTGTTTGGCAGGTGAAGATGAAGATCAAGGGGTGTAAAGCTGCAGTGGTTCTTCATGTGTTCTCTCGTTTAGGGGGAGTGTTGATTATGCATGACAGGGGGAGTTGTGTACCTGTCTGATGTGTAGCTGCATTACTTATGTTGGACTGTGCTTACTCCTTATGAATGACCTAGGAAATAACATTGGCTTTTGTCTGGGAGAATTTATTTTTCTCTACAGAATATTTTTGTGTCTCAAATTGGGGATTTAAAATCAATTGTTACTTGTGGCAAGTAGTTAATTGGTTATCCTTTAATTAGTGATGTCAAAAGTGTCACTTCTGAAGGTGCAGCTTCAGACAAGGCAAGAACTCAAGATTTAAGACTGATTCAGGGTGTACTCTCAAGGAGCTATGGTTCAGGACTGATTTTACACTGGCGGAGTGAGTTCAGCAAGGAGGTTAAGTCATTGTCCATGATTGTTGGTATAGTCTTTTTATTAGAGATCAAGAAATGTCAGACATGGACACCATGTGCAGTATGACAACTGAGTAGTATGTACATTTACTCTAATTTTTGTCAAATTTTGACTAAACCAATGGGGAGTAAAGTATTGTTATCTGCTGTTACTGCTAAGCAAAGTGCAGATTTTATAGTTGCTTGCTAAATGCAACTATTAAGGGGGAGCTTAGTGTCTGAGGATGGATGTTTTTGAGAAAACTACTGCTGCTGCCCTGATGTTTGTTTGGTTGTTTTAGCCAAAATTTTCCAAAGGGGGAGATTGTTAGTTCCATGACTCTATGATTTTCCATGGTTCTATGATTGGCTAAATTTTGGTAAAACATGATTTTGCACTGATGTTAAGCAGGATGTTATAACACCTCCATCTGTTATGGTGACAAAACTGTTGTGGTGTGTTTTAATGTGAATGTCATGATGAATGTCGTGACATCCATCTGCTGTCATGACAGAACTTCTGTCATGTGTTTTTAATCAGGATGTCATTATCAATGTCATGACATCGCTGTCTGATACAACAGGAGCTATGATAACAGAACTGTTGTCATGTGTTTTTATTAGGATGTCATTACCAATGGCATGCCATTACTGTCTGGTACAGCAGGAGCTGATGATAGAACTGTTGTCATATGGTTTAATCAGGATGTCATCACCAATGTCATGACATCGCTGTCTGGTACAGCAGGAGCTGCTGTTTTATATCACTTAACAGAAGTGCTTTGGATATACCTCATTAGTATGTGCATGCCAAAGAGAATTATTAGGAACAAAGTGCAGATTTAATTGCTGTCCATAAAAAGGATCTTTGAGACTTTTTAGGAAACTATAATATGTTTGTTTCTACTGTTGTGAAGAAGATTCTGCAGGAGTGTTCAGTAGGGGGAGTTTGGTCAGCTAAGAACAAAGTGTGTTGGATGTCATGCTGGATGTTATATGACATCAAGTGTATGACATCAGGGGCGCGTGTTTAGGTTTACTGTTATATTGCAAGAGGAAACTCAGACTATACTTCAGGAAACCTGTTATGGCTCCTTAGTTATCTCAAGCAAGATTCTAGTCAGAGCAGGGCATAACATGAAGCAGTTGTGACCTAATTTGACAGTACCTTGAATTGTGGAAATTAGTTTTACTTTGTTAAACCTAATGTTTGTTACTTGTGACCAGCCCAAGCCCAGTCTGCATTGCTATTTAAGGAGGAGCAGAAGCAAGGAAAATCAAGCACTCACAACAAGAAAAATCTGAGTGTAGAATTAAGGTGTAGGGTTTTGAGTGTCCATTGTGTGTGACTTTGTAAGTCATCCTTTGTATCTCTTGATACATTGTGATAGACATATTTGTGAGTGAAGAGGTTTGCTCTTCAGGTGTGTCTAGGAGTCTTAGGATTCCTTGCGTGCCAAGAAATTATATGTTGTATAATTGCTTTGGTTATTGTGTATGAACAGGTGTGTTCATTGTGTCACTCAAAGCTGTTAAGCAAGAGTGTGTGTCTCTTGATCAAAGTTGTGAAGCAAGATTAATGTGTGTTTTAAGGTGTCTTCATATTGTAATTGTGTATTTATATCACTACGGTGATTGAATGGGAGTGAGTGGGAAACTCTGGTCTAGTGGTCTCTAGGCTGAAGTGTCATTGGGTAGGTCTTAAGTGAAGAGTGAAAACAAGTTGTTTGACTCTGAATTAATTCTACTAATAGTGAACTTCCTCCCTGACTTAGTAGTCCCCAGATGTAGGTGAGGTTGCACGGAACTGGGTAAATAATTCATTGTGTTATTTACTGCTTTCCATTTACAGCTTATTAACAAGTCCAGTAGTCTGTGTTACAGTGGATGTCATAACATCCATGGTAACATCCACTGTGTGATTGCCAGAATTTCAAATTCAAATCGTGACGATTCGCATATCATGAACTTGACTTGTAAACCGCATTTGGACATTCTTAATTTTTGTCTTTGTTGTGCTTTGAATTCATCTTTCTTTGGAAAAGGAAATCAATATTAATTAGAGGTTCATGGCACTGAACTTTGGCTTATCTTCATGAAGGACTTGAAATTCAAATAGATCCTTTACACTTTAGCTCATAATTTTGGATGTAATAACTTGAGCTTTGTGAATGGCTTGAGGACTTTGGATTTTTTTAGAATTAATTCAAGCTTAACATATGAAATCCTTGCGACTTGAACGTGTAAACTTGTTAGGAAGAGAATGAGATGAACTTGACATGAACAAATTGGAATTTTGAATCTTGGAATTCAATCTTGTAAATCTTAAAAATTTGAACTTTCTTGAATCTTGAAATAATGACTTGAACTTGCATTTGGAATTCAATCATGGTGAAATATGAACCACTACTTGCATTAAAGATAGGAAAATCTTGCCATTTGAATCATATCTTAATCAGATTTGAATCATGTAACTTCTAAAATTTGAATGATAACTTGAATCCCATGATATCTTGAATGAACTTTGAGCCTTGAATCTTTATGGAAAACATGAATCTTGTACTTAGTGGAATTTAATCATGCCAAAAACTCTTTTGAATAAAAAAACTCTTAATAGCTATATAGCGTAATCCTACTTGAATACCGACTTGAAATGATATACAAAACCTCTTTGAAATCGCAACTTGAATATGAAGCTTGAATTTGGATTTGAATATCATGAAGCAACTTGAATTTGTAACGAAAATGAATCTTGAACTTCAATTGGAAAGTTACTTGCCTAAACTCGATTTCAGGTTTTTCATCCAAATCTACCATTTTGAAGTGTATGGTTCACAAACTACCAAAAGTCCAGATTCTTCCATTTGACAACTAATGATCCAACTCCACGAATAAGATCAAACTATTCCCTGAGAAAGCCCTTAAAAGTAAGGCTACCACTTGAAATACAACATACCACAAAATTACACCAGTTCTCAAATGACCATCCTTAAAACCAAAAGGCAGAAAAAACCCTAATCTTCCTTGGGGAAACCTCTGAGAAATCTTGGAGAGAATTGACCCTGTACTGTTTAAGAGACCATAAGAATGAGAGCATATCATTTCTTCATCTCCACAAGAATTCAATACAACTTGCAGGGACTATGAGCAGACCCATAAAGCCTCTATGACCTTTGAACCTTCTGCAACAGTCCTAATTTCACAAATCAAAACAAACAAACAAAGTCTAGATAAATCGGTTAGCTATGCATGGATGATTGACCTAAGATGACGTGCCAAAAGATCAAAGAATCTAAGGGTAAATTTTGGGGTATGACACCATTATAATAATTTCTAATTAAATTAATCATTCTAATTCTTCTACTACCCCGCTAATGTTCTCCATATATCCCACCAATTCCCCACATACATGCATATTTTTCGATATATAGCACCCCACATACCAATATAATTAAATAAAATATGAATAATCTGATTAAACAATTTAATCAAATTACGAGTGTTACAACTCTCATCTACTTAGATAATTTTCTCCCTCAAAAATTACCTGAAGGGAATAGACTCAGATGTGACTCACTCGTCTGACTCTCTAGCTCTTGCGTCATGCTTCCACCAGCAAGTCCTCCTGATACCACCTTCCCCAGCGCAATCTCCTTGCCTCTCGAGTTCTTCACTTATCGATACTCTACTATCAAGGGAGATGCCTCAACGGTCAAGTTTTCTCTAACTTGCACATCGTCCACTTGAATCAGATGAGACGGATCAAGAATATACTTCCTCAGCTGAGACCCAATAAAGAATCATGAAGATTCGAAATAAACGGTGATAATGTAACTCTATAGAACACTTCCCATACTCACTTCATAATATGATACATACCAATGAAACACGACGTGAGCTTCCAAGACTTCATGGCTCGACCAACACCTGTTGATCAGTCACCCTTTATTTTAGTTTTATTGTCGTTTGAATTCCAGAAGCAGGTGAATTGCTCTGAGTTTGGGCAGTAGTTTAAGCTTATTTTATTATATTTTTATCATGTTTTGATATTCTAAGGTTTTTATTTATCCTGAGCTATTTTATGCACTTGAGGTAGTGTTTTATATGTTTACAGGTCTGAAGATTCAAGAGGAAGTTGATCACCAAAAAAACTAGATAAAGATGCATGAGCAGGAGAAAAAAAGATTTTTCCCATCTTCCCATATGTGTATGAGGGGTCTCATACGTGTATGGACACTCAGCAACAGCTACCAGGATACGCACATCACTAAGAAAAAGGGGAAATTCATCCTTCTTCCCATACGCATATGGGATGGCCATACACATATGAGGGCAGCCAACCCCCTCCTGCGTATGAGGTAGTTCAAAAAGGATTCATACACATATAGTTGGAAACCATATGCTTATGGAAAGGCCCAGATCTAAAAAGCCCAAATTTTGTCTATTTAGCCAAAAAAACAAAAACGTGAATTTCCAAGGGTTAGACGTTTTTTAGTACAGATAACACATTTTAAAGGTCGGATTACTGAAGAATTCTTGATGGATTAAGGATTTCATGAACTTTAGTGATTGAAGACCTCTTTTCTTCCATTAATTTGTAATGTCTAAACTTTTTATTTCATTTTTCTTTATGATTATAAGTAGCTAAACCCCCAAATGTTACAGGGTGTTCCTAATTCGAATTTATTATGCAATTTTTACTTAAACCTTGTAATGACTTTAATTTGATGATATTTATTTTCTTTCTTTTTGTTTTTAGTATTTTCTGTCTCTGATAAATTGAGTTTGATCTATGGTTAATACTTAGGTTTGATCGGCATTGTTAACGCTTAATTGTGAGCATTTCATAGTAGATATCACCTAGGACTAAGGATGCCCTATGGAAACCAAAATATACTTGATTAATATAATGCTTAATTTATCAGAAATTTAATATGAACATAGGGATTAATTTGAATGATTAAAGATTTATCACTATGACTTAGGAGTAAACACCCTTAAGGACCGATAGTTAGTGTTATTGAATTAAGTTATTGCAAGGTCGGGTTATTTTTGTTGATGAATCTAATCATACACCTTCCCTAGCATGTTCACTCATAATCACTTTTTAACTATTCAATTGCTTTATTTACTTTCTATTGCATTTTATTTTCTACTTTTCAAAATAACAATCCAAAACCCCAAGGCTTTTGTTTAGCTAAATTGTAGCCAGAACTTTGTATCGTCAAGTAGTCCTTGAGAACGATATTTGGGATTTCCCTTTATTACTACATTGGAATATTAGTATACTTGTTAATTTATCGATCAAGTTTTTGGCGCCGTAGCCTGGGACTGCCAAAGATTATAGAGTTCATAATTATATTTTACTCTACAACTAAAAAATTTATTTAGGTTTTTATTTTATTTCTATTTTATTTTATTTTTATTCTCTTACTACTAATATTTGTCTAATCTTTGCATGTGAGGAAAGCCCTCATCTGAATTTACTTTTGACATAAAACCAGAAAGAGCATCGCACGCTAGGCTCAAACAAGCTCGATAAGCAAGCTGGAAAAATCACAAGTAGAAATCTCTGACCACTCAGATACATAGTCAGGCAAGGAATTAGAAGAACTAGAGATGGATGCACTACGAGAAGAAAGACTTCTTGGGGATTATGGAGAAGCAAATTCCCCATTGGGTCATTTAACCATAATAAACCAAATAGTGAATGTTGCAAATTTTTAGCTGCATTCAACAATTATCTGTCAGCATAAGAAGAGACCTTTTATAGAAAATTCAATTTAGATGCAAATAAACATTTTAAAAGGTTTATTACTATGAGCACTACTTTGAAGATATAGATGGGCATACTGAAGAAGCCAAAAAGTTGAGAATGTTTTTGTTCACTCTAGCTGAAGATGTCGAAAAATGGTTTTATTCATTACCTGCCGAAAGTATCACCACTTAGGGTGTTACATAGTGGTATCATAACAAGTCGGTCCGGACGGCCAGGTTGTTTAATTATGTTTGTTCCCTAGTATGCGACATGTGTTTGAGAACATTATCGATGCTTGTTTTGTTTTCCATTTGTAGGATGGGAATGAAAAAAGTAGGGGATAAAAGATTGTTTCTCTTGGATGTTCCAACTATAGAGAGCTCAGACATCATGTTGTTGCAAGCGAGAGTGCGGTGTTGACTAGTTCGATTGTTTTGACAATTTTATGCTTTTCCTGAACCAAAAGAAAGGTCGGATTCGAGGATGGTGTCAGTTAGCAAAATGGTGTGATCCTTGAGAAAAGATGATTAGTTGTTCTCATTGTTTGCTTCCTTGTGAAGGGGTAGGCGATGCTTTAGCTAGAGATGAACCAGTGGTGTGTTGAGTATCCTGACATGTTACTTAAGCATATGTATGATTTGTATTTTGGTGGAACAATTTGACATTATTTTGGGATTGAATTGGTTGGAGTCAAACCAAGTGTTTACCAATTGTTTTGATAAGTTGGTGCAATGTGCCTCTAATTGCAAGAGCTTAGGTGATGGCAAAGTTGTGTTGTTCCTGACACTGGAGATGTTGTAGATTTGAGATTCTTGTTTGTCGGTCAAGTTGGGATGTCTTTAGGGAGAACGATTAGGTATTGTTGATGTTGTCTTCTAAGAGAGAAGAGAGCAATGTGACGGCTAGTGTTATGCCAGTGGTGTGTGATTCCTAATGTTTTCTTGAAGATATCTGTGACTTGCCTCCAGAGCGTGAATCTGAGTTCAATGGAGATGAATAATTGACATTTGTATCAGCTAGGAAAGTGAGAGAGTTTGTGAAGGATAAGGCGCAAGTGTTTGTGATGTTAGCTTCATTTGAAGCCAAAGGCAAATGAGTAGTTTGTGATATTCCTGCAGTGCGTGAATTTATGGAAGTGTTTCCTGAGGATATCAATGATTTTTCGCCCAAGCGCGAAGTGAATTTTTCTATAGACTTAGTACCTAGTACTAGTCCATTGTCGATGACTCCTTATAGGATGTTTGCTTCAGAGTTGGGTGAATTGAAGAAGTAATTGGAATATCGGCTTGAGAAAAATTTTGTCCGTCCGAGTGTTTCGCCGTGGGGCGCACCGATGCTGTTAGGGAAGAAGAAGGACGATAATATAAGGCTATGTACGGAACATCTGAGAATTGTATTACAGACATTGAAAGAGAACCAATTGTACACATAGTTTCCCAAGTGTGTGTTATGGTTAAGAGAAGTGAGTTTCCTTGATCATGTGATTTCTAGTGGCGGTATAGTTGTAGATCCGTCGAAGATAGATGATGTGTTATAATGGGAGACTCTAAAGTCTTTCATTAATATTAGAAATTCTCTTGGGTTGGCTGGTTACTACAGGAAGTTCATTGAAGGTTTTTCAAAATTAGCATTGTCGTTAACTCATCTAACTTGAAAGGGTCAAGCATAGGTTTGTGATATGAATTATGAAGAGAGTTTCCCAGAAATCAAGAAGAAGTTGACATCTGCTCCAGATTTGATTTTGCCGAATCCAAGTGAGTCTTTTGTTGTATATTATAATGCTTCAAAGATGGGTCTGGGAGGTGTGTTTATGCAGAATGGTCAGATTGTAGCTTATGCTTCGAGATAACTGAGAGTTCATGAAAGGAATTACCCTATGCATGATCTTGAGTTGGCAGTAGTGGTATTCATGTTGAAGATTTATAGGCACTGCCTGTTTGGATCCAAATTCAAAGTGTTCACTAATCACAAGAGTTTGAAATATTTATTGATCAGAAGGTTAAATATGAAGCAGAGGAAATAGATTTAACTTCTGAAGGATTATGATTTTGATTTGGGTTATCATCTGGTTAAAGCTAGTGCTGTAGCTGATGTGATAAGTAGTAAGCCCTTACGCGTGTCGATGTTTACAAATCAAGAGTTAGAACTAATTGAGAAGTTCATAGATATGAGTTTAAGGTGTGAAGAAACTCATAACAATGTGAAGTTTGGTATGTTAAAACTAACGAGTGGTGTCCTATAAGAGATCAGAGAGGGTCAGAGATTTAATTTGAGTTTGATAGATTGTCTCACGTTAATCAACCAAGGTAACAAAGGTGATTTCTAAGTCGATGAGAATTGTGTGATGAGGTTCAGCGATAGAATTGTGTTCCTGATGTACCTGATCTTAAGAAGAGTATTCTTGAGAAGGGTCACATGAGTGGTTTGAGTATTCATCTTGGGGCTATAAAGATTTACAGAATTTGAGAAAGATAATTTGGTGTCCTGGAATGAAGAAAGAGATTCAAAGTTTGTGTATGTGTGTCTGACTTGCCGGAAGTCGTTGGGTTTGATGCAATCGTTGTCTATTTCTAAGTGGAAATGGATAGAAATTTGATGGCTTTTGTGTCTGGATTGCCAAGGATTGTGAAGAACGGTGATACTATCTGGGTAATTGTGGATAGGTTGACGAAGTATGCTCATTTTATTCTGACGAGACTGGATTATCCATTGGAGAGGTTGACGAAGCGGTATATCAAGAGGATTGTCAGTTTGCAAGGTACTTTATCCAATATTGTATCTGATAGAAATCTGAGGGTTACATTAATATTCTGGGAGAGTTTGTAAGCTGCATTTGGAACTAAGCTGAAGTTGAGTTCCAATTATCATCCGCAGACAGATGGTCAGAATGTGAGTAATATTCAGTCGGTAGAGGACTTGATAAAGGCTTGTGTACTTGAACAAGGAGGTGCTTGAGATAGAATTTTACCGTTGATTGAGTTTACCTACAACAATTGTTTTCATGCTAGTATTTTGATAGCAACGTATGAAGCATTGTACTGTAGGAGGCATAAGACTCCTTTATGTTGGTACGAGTCAGAAGAAAGTGTTATGTTCGAACCTTAGATTTTTCAGTAGACGATTAAGAAGACCAAGATGATCCAAGAGGAGAAAAGCACTTAAGTTCCAGGTGGAAGTCACGTGTTTTTAGAATACCCCTGTAACTAGTGTTGGTCGAGCCTTGAAGTATCAAAAGCTCACTCCGTGTTTCTTTGCTCCTTACTAGATTTTGGAGAGGATAGGAGGTGTAACCTATCAGATTGCCTTGGTGAAAGTAGTGTGGGGAGGACCAGCTGATGGAACGTAAGTTGGGAGCTTGAAGAGCCATATGAGAGATTTGTATCCGAATTTGTTCACTTGAGGAAATTTTCAAGGGTTAAAATTCTTTTAGTGGGGGAGATTTGTAATGCCCCAATTTATTAATTTTTTTATTTTGAATTATTGGTGATTTATGATGATTTTCAGTGTTTTATTTAATTATTAGATGTAGGTGTTATTTAGAATAAATTATTTGAATATGTGTTGTTGGGGTGTGGTAGAAATGGTAGGGTGCAGTGAGACGGTAGAGTAAATTATAAAATGATTAGAATAATTAGAATTTTATTTATTATTATTCGCAAAATAAAAAATTAGAGAAAATAGGAGTCTGAGCCAATTGTGCGATTTGAGGAGAGTTTATGGTTAGAAGAGAGAAGCTAGAGTTGAATTGGGCAAAAATAATAATTAAGAAAAAGTAAGGAGGTTACTATATATTTTAAAAGTTGGGAGGGAAGGTAGGTTTTGGGAGATTTTGTCAGTATGTAAGATTGGAGTAAAAGAGGCAGAGAGAGAGAGAGAGAGAGAGAGAGAGAGAGAGAGAGAGAGCAAAATCTTGAGGTTGAAGAATAAGATCAATGGTTTTTTTTAGAGATTAGGTAAGGGCGAGAACTTGTTCCAATAGTAAATGGTACGGGAGAAGGGTAGAATGGAAGAACCCTTAACCTCTTTAGGGTTGGGTGTTTTGATTTAAAATTTTGAATTAAGATGCTATGATGGTATTTATATGATAATTATATGTTGGATTTCGTGTGCCTATATGTGTACAATTTTCTGTTTTTAGATATTGATGTTTTCGACCATGTTTGAGGGTTTGGAAGGTTTAGGGTACATATGAATTGATGAGATTGAATGATTTTGTTGATGCCAATCTGTGATATAATTTGAATTTTTTGTTTTAATCATTGAATAATTATAGTATGTCAAATTACGAGATCAGAGGTTTTCACGGAATCAAAATCGGAGGTCCAAAAGGCCTCTAATGGTGAAAAACGTAAAATCGCATTCCGAAGATCCATGGTGAACGCCGTGAACCCATGGAGGACGCCATGAAGCTCCTGGTGGTGGGAGCCATGTCTGTGATGCTTCCCCATCACAACCAGGTAGATTTGGATCCAAACACAGTTTTGATCATAACTTTTGATCCGTAAGTCCAAATCTAGTGTCGTTCGAATCATCGGAAAGCTAACATGAATTACTATCTAATAAAACTGTTTTTTTAGGGATGATTTTGTTGTGATAGTATGAGTAATTTATTACATGGTTTATTGTAGTATGATGAAATATTTACATGATGTTTTTAAATGATTGATTAAGCATGATTATGGTGGTGGTGATGTGCGAATGATGTTGCTTGTTTTTATATATATATGCATGTTGTTGATTATGTGGATTATGTTTTTGGTGGCATACACGGTTAGAAGAGGGACCAGTGTGTATGTGGACTTGTTGCATGCTCAGAGTCCATGCATTTATGTTGTTTGAACTTTGGTTCTTTTTGGTGAGCCTCGATCTTATGGTGATAGATCGGGTGCGAGTAGCTAATTCCTATTATGAGGGATTAGTGAAGTGTTACCTATGGTGATGGTAACGATTTTTGGTGAGCCTCAATCCCATTATTATGAATCGGGTGCGAGTAGCTAATTCCTGTTATGGGGGATTGGTGAAGCTATACATGTGGTGATGGTGGAGATTTTTGTGTGCTCCAGTTCCAAGAGGGAATGGATCCTATGGTAGGGATCATGGAATAAGATGAACATGAGTGTACCAACGTGCATGTCGATCTGGTGTTGAGTATATTGCATAAGTGTTACATTTGTATTGGTTGTTGTTGATGTGTTGTTGGATGAGATGTTGTTGGATGATGTTAATGATAATTGAGGTGTTGTTGCATATGATGTTAATGATAATTAAGATGTGGTTGTGTATGACATTAATAATAACTGAGATGTTATCGTGTATGATGTTGATGTTGATTTGGGTGTGAGAATGTGATATGTTGTTGTGCATGATTGTGCAAATGTTGTATTTTATTCTCCATTATTTATCGTTTATTATTGAAATGAATTATCACCCCTTCTATTTGAATGTTGCCTTTACATGGGCATCATGCAGATACTCAAGAGTAGCATTGCTAAAGTAAGTGGAAGGTAGCTCTTGTATTTGCTTCTAATGGTTTGTCGTTTCCTTTAGTAGGGTCTTGCTCTGACCACGTAACGCCGGGCTGGGAACATTTTCTTTCACTTCTTATGTCATGTTTATGTTGAATTATTATAATTGATGTGGTTGTTGAGCTGATTTATTTAAACTCTTTTATTTACTATGGAAGTTGAACTTGAGACTAAGTAATGTGAGTGCAATATGGTTTTAATTGCTTTCATTATGATTCTGTTGCGATGATACCCTAAGTGAAGGTGAGCATGCGATGACAGATGTTTATTTGAAATTTATAACCCGTGTTACAAAGCAGGTCGTGTGTTTTATGAAAATGTGACATCCTACATGGTTATATTTTATATTTAAATTATGCGATAAATTATGTGTTGGGTTTAGGGTGATACACTACTTTAACTATAACTGACTCCTTTATTAGGTAACTTGTAACCGACCCTTATAAAATATCTATAACTGATTTGTCATAAACTGTTTGTAACATTTTTTTTTATAAATACCTATAACGGTTTCATTACTTTTTGGTCGACCCCTTTTAATTGTTTAAGGACCCAGCTGTCTGATATCTGAGGTCAGCCTATGTGTATCTGTCTGAGGTTCCTATATAACCATCTCGACCAACATTGGAAGGTATACATCTCGGCCAAGTTAGGAATTTCGACTTCACACCTCGACTAGCCAAATAATTTTTAGGATGTACACTCAGGATTTGATCTAACATATGATCCTTTGTGATTGTCCAATCTCGAGCCAGCTGGTTTGAGGTCTCTTTTTTATATCCTCATATAAGATTTCTTTTTCATATTTCGTAATGTCCTTATCCTTTATTGTTTGACTAGGACCCTCTTAAGAATTTTTGTTTTCGATCAATCTTTCTATTATCACACCTGAAACATCAAAATAAATACCCTTCCCCGACTTTTAGGGTGATGACTCATCAAAATCATCATGAATTGACTCTTATACATAATTAGTTTTATGATTGTAAACCTTATAAGTTTTACTCGTAGATTAGTACCCTAAGTATATACCTTCATCAGATTTTGCATCGAATTTACGAAGGTTATCTTTTTCGTTATTCAAAATGAAGCATTTGCAACCGAAAACTAAAAAATATGAAATATTAGGTTTTTTACCCTTAAGTATCTCGTTGGGTGTCTTCTCTAGGATGGACCAAACAATCACCCTGTTTAAGACGTGGCATGTGGTGTTAATCGCATCCGCCCAAATATACTTAGGTAGACCCATATCATTTATCAAAGTTCGAGCTAGTTCTTACAAAACACAATTTTTATGCTCTACAACACCATTTTGTTGCGGAGGTCTCAGACATGAGAAATTGTGAACGATGCCATTTTCGATGCAAAATTTTTGAAAATGATGGTTAACAAATTCCCCACCATGATCACAATGGAGAGTGATGATTTTAAAATCAAAAACATTTTGAACAACCTTAGAAAATTCATTAAAAGCTTTAAAAGTATAATCCTTATAGGTTAAAAATAGTGTCCACGTAAATCTAGAGACATATCAATTATTGATAAAAGATATCCTTTCTCTTTTGCTATCGGCGAGCCGTTTAAGCTCATTCTCATGCTCGACTAACTTCTCAAACAATTTTGTAATATCCAAAGTACTAAGATCATTTGCTTCTTTTATATCAGTGAATTTTGGTTACCACTTCCTACACATGAATCTCAACATTTTATTAGTACAATATTTGTTGGAAAAGGTTTTACCTAAGTCTCTCAGTTTATTGATTAAATGGAGGAAACTAGTTTGCATAGAATCAACTGATTCTTCGGGTTTGATGCAAAATAGTTTAAACTCCTCTGTAAACATATTAGTTTTAGAATCCTTGACATCTTTTGTTCCCTCATATAGAGTTTGGAAAGGATCCCACATACCTTTAGCTCTCGTATGATGTGAAATCAAATAGAACATTTTAGCATTAACTGTAAAAATAAGAATGTTCCTCACTTTCCAATCATATAAAGCCTTTTTGGTTTCAACATCATCCCAATATTTTGGATGTTTAACAACGTCATCATTATCCTTGGGAATAAGTGGTCCTTCAGTGACAGCACACTGTTGTACCCCAAAATTTGACCAATTGTTTCTCGCAATTTGGCTTTTGTTTCGATTCATTTTGCATTTGCATCTGCATATCGCATACTGTGCATTTTTTCAGCCGGATTGATTTTATCGGGATTACAGTCCTTTTCTCGCATCTCAGGCGATTCAAACCGTTTCGGATAAGGAGTTTTATTGTGGAATTTACGCTCTTCCTGGTGATTCAGTCTACGTTGTTGGTTTCGGTGGTATTTTAGTATCTGGTTTTGTCACCGTTTATTTTATTGCATTCTCGCATTTTATGTTCACTGATTTAATTTCCTAGAATTTATTTCTTAATTTTGGCATAGATTTTAGATTTTTAATCGGATTTTTATCTTTTATTTCTCTATTTAGTTATTAATTTCTTCTTAGAGTTTAACTAGATTTAACTATTATTAGTTTTTAAATAGTTTTTTTCTATTTTAGATACTTTAGTATAGTTTATTTGTTTCTATTAATTGATCTAGATTTTAATTAGGTTTTATTAATATAGTTTGAATTTGATTAGGAGTCTAGATTTAATTAGGATATTAATTAATTGGGTTTAATTAGTTTTATTTTAGTTAATTGTTTGGGTTTTAAAGAAAGTCACATTACATATTAATATTAGTTTTTAATCAGCTTTTATTAAGTCTTCTTAGCATTAACTTTGGTTCAGCTTTATTAGTAGTCAGCACTTTAATTAATTTTCGTATCATTAGCTTTTAATGTCACTAGCATTTTAATTAATCTCTAGTTTATTTTAAGTCAGCTTTAGTTACTCATTTGGAGCTGTAATGGATTAATTGGTCAACTAATCAAGTTTTGTAGGTCCAATTAGTCTAATTTGAGTGCCACTTGTTATTAGGGCTATAAATAGTACTGTGCATTCTCTCTCATAGGTGCTGGCATGAATCCCAAGACAAACCCTAAACAGTCCCACTGGAAAAATCACACAGCCCAAATTCATGCCGGAAAACTCATGAACATCACCGGAAACTTCATTCCCACCGGAAAACGCATCGTGTTCTTCATATGTTCATACGTTTTTTCCAGAAGTTCATCATGATCTTCATCCTGCTCATCAAATGTTCATCCCGTTCATCCTACTTTTCCAGATTCCTTCATCCTATCTTCATAATTTCTCCAGATTCATATGAATTTCATCAATGTTCATACAACATTTTTCCAGATTTGCCATAAAACTCATACGACCTTCATCTACATTCATCAATATTCATCAAAATTTCCAGAAACACTCAAACATTTGTCGCCCTCATCGTTTTCTCTTCAGATTTGTAAAATTTCTTCAGATCTTCATCAAACATTTCAACTCATCAACATCATCACCAGATTTCTCCAGATCAAAACTAACAAACTACCGTTTCATTGTTTTCGTTAACCATCACCTTCAACAGATCAATAGATCTCCAAACCATCCGTTTTCATCGATTTCATCATCCAAATCCCGATTTCACCTTCAGATCTTCGTACCTTAAAACTTACCTTCGAACAAATTTAAACAAAAACTCACCCTCACCTTCAATGCATGAACAAATCCACAAATCTACAATCAAACACCTTCGTCTTCAGTAATCTTCAACGCCATTGAACCTTCTCACATCAAGTTTCTTCGCAATCTTCAACAAGTAACATCAAGTCCTTCAAACCTTAAACTAACTCCATCCTCACAATAAACATAGATCTGAGCCCAACTCTCGTCATCGACAACTTCAACGAAGTTCATCCAAACTTCCAGATCTGCATCTGGAACAAACTTCACGCGATCTTCATCCGTCAACTTCAATGAAAGTCGCGTCTGTCTTTAATCAGCATCTCCATAACACTAAAAAGGAATCGAAGGAGACTCATGTGGATTGTATGTGTTTTTAATTTGTTCTTGTAGGTTAAGCATCGGTGATGGCGGTGTTTGAAGAAAGCGAAGCGGAGAGAAGGAGGTTTCGGTCGGAGAGAATGATTTTGCAAGAAGCTGAGAGGATTGAGACGGAAAGAGATGGAGAGGCGAAGCAAACGGCGCAACTAGGTCAGCCGAGGGAGGAAGACGAAGCTTCTTGGACCTTGAGTTGGGTTAGTGGGCCTTCGGTCCATTTTCATTTTCAGCTTACACCCCACTATCTCTATTGCGCACCCCCTTTTTGTTTGGCTGTTTTTGTTTGATGTGGGCCAAGCCCAACTGTGTTTTTGTTTTCCTGGATTGTACCCCCTGCTGGACTGTTACACCCCCTTGTGCTGGATTTTATTTTTGTAAATACATTTTCAATTTTGTATTATATTTTGAATATATGTTAGTAATATTTTCTTTTAGATATTATATTTTCTTTTAAGAATTTCTATGTATATTATTAGGATATATTTTATATTCTACTTTTCATATTCAATTTCTTAATTTTTAATTTCTTCTTTAAATTTCTTTTAGAATTTATTTTTCTTTTAGAAGTTTATTTCAATTTCCATTTGTTATTGGACTTGTTATCTCATTTTCATTTTGTTTTGGTCGATGACGACACTTCTGTAAACCGCTATTAATCGACTTGTTAATGGATAATGTAGGATCCGAGACCATTCTTTCTCTCCTCATTTCTCTTCTTCTTCTTATTTCATTTTGACTTTCTACTGGTTTTCCCCGTGTGACATAATTCAATTGGAAAATGATTCGTAATATCATTTCTCCATCTTGTCTTTGACACGGATATGAACACGCTACCTCTTATAGCTTGACTTCCATTTATAAGTCGAGTTACAACAGTTCAGCATCACATTGGTTCTGATTCGAAACGTCGTCATCAAGGATCAAAAGAGAAAATCTTGGGAATGGAGCTTGCACGCAAAAGACAAGGGTCAACGGAACCACTCCGTTCGGTAACATTGTTTTTATTTCATCTCTTTTATTCAACTGTTGAGTGTTGTGAGTCGTAAGTGTTAGATACGTGGGAAATGATGAGTGAGTGGCTTCCTCTCACTCGTCTAGAATGTTTAGTATACGTCCTTAGGACGATATGCGACGCATTCGCTCCTACGTCTTAGGACTTTGCGTGTGCATCCCGATCTGAACCTTTTCTCTCGCATCCTGGCGATTGAGACCCTCCCTTTTCTCTCGCATCCTGGCGATTGAGATCCCTTCTCTTGCCCCTGTGCAATCGAGACCGTTTTCCATAGTTGGTCGAACTACGGCTGCTCTGATCTCTCATGCTTGTTGAGAGTACGTAGGCATAGGATGCGATATCCTAGCGAGCACACTAACAACTAATTTCTCTGTTCTCTCGCTTCCGCGCGATCAAGACTTTCCCGCTGATGACTAATTCTCCCTTTCTCTTGCCCTAGTGCAATCAAGACCAGACCGTAGTTCTAGAACCCTTAGGTTCCCGTACCGTTAAACCAATGACATACTACGTCCGTTCTACCGCAAACAGGTAACGCCTAAGTCTCCAATGGTCGAGCAGCATACACCTAACTGCTAGAATGCGTACGCTAGTATCGTCAACCTTTTCTCTCACCCCCATGTGATCGAGGACACCCTTTCGTCCCGTAGTTCGCCTGAACTACGTTTTTCTCTAATTTCTCATACTAGATGAGAATACGTAGGCACGAGACGCGACGTCTTGGCGAGTAAATCCCCCCGTAGTTTCCCGAACTACGTTGACTCTGACTTTCCCATTGCACGAGGGAATATGTAGGCATAGAGCGGTGATACTCTATCGAGTTAGTTCCTTCCGTTTAGCTTTAGAAGCCGTAGATAGTTTGTTTTTCACCCATAGACTAGACAACAATGCGTGGATCCCGTCGAGTACGACGAACGTGAGGGGTGCTAATACCTTCTCCTTGCGTAACCGACTCCCGAATCCAGGACTTGGTTGCGATGACCTTGTCTTTTCCCTTTTCTTCAGGGTTTTCCAATCGTTTCCTTTTTCTCTCTTTAGGATAAATAACGAAAGGTGGCGACTCTTCTGTTTTCTGCCGGGTGTTTTTCGCAGTTGTGACACACACCACATAATTTTATCAACTGATCACAAATGTACATACATGATCAATTTCCAATAAGTATAATTTTCTCCTTTGAAAACGGGTGATCTATTATACACTCCCTTAGGATCGTCACCTTTCGACATATTCACAAACTTTTGGATGTCGATTAGACATAATCAAAAGACCAACTCTATACAATTGTTGGGTGTGAATATGGAAGTAGAAAAATGGTCTAGATGGGGGTGAGTAAACCCAAATTAAAATTCAAGTGTTGTTTTCCAAAATCAGAGTGTTTTCAAAAATGAGTTGTGAGCAGAAGGTTTAATGCAAAAATAAAAATTATACAGTTTGAATATTGATCAAGTCAACACAGATTATTTCACAAATATCAAAGACTAATATGATTTAAACGCTTTGTATGAATTGATTCAATTATGTAATGCACAAGAAGTATTTACATAATTATTCAATTGATAGAGTTCTAAGTTTAATTCCCTTTAGATTATTAATCGCAAGACTAGCTTAACCAGTTGTCCAATTCCAACAAAACATGATGCTTACATAATAAATCGCTATCAAGAACAAATGATATAGTACGATGGAATTGAAAAACCTAAGCATGCACTCACTATAAAATTAAATGCGAGAGAGAGAGAGAGAGAGAGAGAGAGAGAGAGAGAGAGAGAGAGAGATGACACCGAGATTTATAGTGTTTTGGTGTTCGTCCTCGCTTTGCCTAGGTGAACTCTTCAATGATTTTCCACTAGAACTTGCATAGTTCTTTGTTATTTGAAAAATATTTCCTAGAGTTCATACAATCACCAATCCACAATACAGTTGAGAAAATTAAATCTCCTATTTGGATCTTGACTTGTATACATCACACTTGCCAAACTCTTCCATGTAATATTTACTTGAATACGTTTCTTGAATCTTCCAATAACACCAATTTTGTCTCAAGCCTTCGTGTGTATCAATAAACCCCTTGATCCTACCGATTTCTTGAGCGATGAAATAGTCTGAAGATCTGAGAAGAACTCCTCCTTATCCGTAGCCTACCACACAGTCACTACTAAGGCAATTTTGGAGGGAAGAACCTAATTCTTTTCAATGGAATTTGTCACCATCATTGACAATCACCTCAATCTTGCTAAAAACCTAAAAAAACTCAACAAGATCTCCAAGAATGATTAGTTTCAAGTACGCACCTCCTTCAATCAATTACAGAACCCTCATTTTCAAGATGTGAACTCAATTGAAATTGAAGATGCAAGAAGTTCGTAGCAAGACTTTGAACACTCAACACAAAGGAAATTGATTTTTCACAAAATCACACTAAAAGTTATGATCAGAATGATATATGATATAATGAGAAATGATGACAAAATGGTTGAAAAAGTCAATTATATTCGAATCAAGAGTAATTTATGATTTGGATCAAATGATCAAGTGTAGTGGAATAAAAAGAAAAACAAAATTTTGAAAAACTGGCTGTTGATTTGAATCAGGCAAAGGGTGATTCGAATCAAATGTCATGTGATTCGAACCATGTGTAAATGTTGATTCGAATCAAATGTTACAGTCCTGACAATGAAGTTTTTGAAAAAAGTAAATGATTTGAATCATGTACAAAGTTTGATTTGAATCAAATCAAACAAAATTGTCCACCATGAAAATGTTTTGGATCATGCGCATATATTAATTTGAATCAAATGGCTAGGTTTCAGTTCTGTCCAATTTAATCAGAATAAAAAAGTTAGTGTAAAACTGAATGATTCAAATCAACCTTTTAAAATCTCAAATTTTCTAATTTTTAAAAGCACATTGATATTTTACTTTGAATTAAACTTAAAAACACAAAATGTTTTCATTCCACTAACATATGCTATTGATCAAAGAACATCATGATCAAAATCAAATCTAAGCAAAGTTTTATGCAAGCTAAAAACAAAAATTTTCAAACTTGATTTCGAGAAGTGCAATCTTGAAAGAGACTCAAAGAATTGAAATAAAATCAAGGGCGCCTAATAACTATTTTGCCCTATGCCATGTGGGCGAGTTTTGAAAAAACCTCCTGTAAAAAAAATTTAGATTCCCCCTTGCAATTTCAAAATTCTTCTATTTTGCCCTCTTAGTGGATTTGGTCAAAAGAATATGTGACGTGATTTTTAATGTGATGTGGAATCCTATTGAATTTTAATATATTTTTTCTTATTTTGTAAGTACACATGGCTTTTTTATTATTAATTTATTATTGAGTGTTAAAGGGAGAAACACCGTGACCCAATGCTTAGCAAGGAGAAACACCAACCACTAAGCTAGCTGATTTTGTTGTTTACTTATTTGCATCAAGTATTATATATTACAAGATTTTAATTCATATAATTAAATAATAATTTTATTAAAACTGAAATTATATTCATTTTTATCATTTAATTTCAATTAGTTTATTATTAATTTCAATTCATTATTTTATTTATCGTTCAGTTTAATATTTATTATATTTATATTTAATAATTTAGTTTATTTTTTAAATAACAAATGCTAAAATATATTTAATAAAATTTATTATCTTAAATATATTAAGGTTTGTATATAAAGTAAACTTTACAAATAAACGTTAATTAAAATATATAAATAAATAAGTTAATGTTATATATAAAGTAAAATAATTAAGATATACAAAGTTTATTAACGTTTATTAATATAGATTAATGTTTATAATGTTTATTAAAAATACAAAAACTGTAAATTATATATATATATATATATATATATATATATATATATATATATATATATATATATATATATATATATATATATATATATATATATATATATATATATATATATATATATATATATATATATATATATATATATATATATATATATATATATATATATATATATATATATATATATATATATATATATATATATATATATATATATATATATATATATATATATATATATATATATATATATATATATATATATATATATATAATATTTATTGTAAATTTTTTATAAATATAAATATATATTAATATTGAATATTGAATGTTGATTATTAATGTATTTAAATAATGAATTAAAATATTTAAATAAATATAAATAAATAAATAATATTTACAGTAAATAAATATATTATTTACAGCAAACGTTAATTAAAATATAAATAAATATTCACTATTCAATAATTTTTACAGTAAATAAATATATTATTAATTTCTTATAAATATTCAATAATATTTGTAGTAAATAAATATATTTATTTAACTATTTTAATTCATTATTTAAATACAGTAACAATCAATATCAATATTCAACATTAATATTGTTTTGGTTTTACAATTAATAAATATATAATATTGTATATTGTATATTTATTTATCTAATATATTTATAGAATATTTAATATTATAAATTTATTTCTTAAATTATATATTATTAACTAAATAAATATATAATATTAATATAAAACTGTAAATTATTAATATAAATAAATAAAAATATTAATATATAAATAATATTTACAATAAATTATTAATATAAAACTGCAATATTTACGGTATATTTATTATTGAATTTGAATTGAATTATTAAATATACAATAGTTTACATAAAATATAAAATAGAAATATGAATACAATTATAAAATATATACATTTCAGTATATATAAAAAGAAACAAGCTAGCTTAGAGGTAACTCCATTTGCATTTGACAATGAGGTCATTGGTTCAACTTCCCCTTCGTCATTATTTGGGAGTTTTACATGTTTTTTAATTTCTAAACTTAAAATAATAATAAATAATGGGTTAAATCAAAGATGAAAGTGATAAGACAAACAACAAAATAATCGGATGTAGATACTCCCCTTATTGAAGTAGGCACTACAAGAAACATTGCATTTTCTCAAATGATTTTCACGTCACTAAACCCAAAAAACATTTCACTAAGCAACATTTGCGAGGTGGGTAAAATACGTCGGAAAGCAATGGTGGGAACATTTTCCCATGTAAAAAACACATCACTAAGTTGTGACATGGGACTCACGTCGCAAATAACCAAAATAATAGAAAACGTTCTCACGTTAATATCACGTCACTAATTAGTGACTTGGTTACACTTCACTATAAAATTTAATAATAAAAAAAAATATTATATGAAAACAACTATAAAATTAAAATAAATATTAAATATTAACTATAAAATTTAAAAAATTAAAATAATTTTCAATTAAATTATTTAATTTTTTTAATATATACATTAAAATAATATAAATAATTAGTCACATAAAATTCACGTCACAAACATAAAAAAAAAAGTTATTCATCGTCTTCTTCATTTTGGAGTTTTACATGTTTTTTAATTTCTAAACTTAAAATAATAATAAATAAAATACCAACGTATTATTTAAAATAATAAAAAATGTTAACTAAGTCATTCACATAATTAAAATAATAATAATATAATTAAAAAAATGTTGTCACGTCAAAGATTCTACTGACAAGATTTTAAAAGGGATCAAAACAGTGAAATCTTCAAATGTTAAGGGGAATCCATTTCTTACGGGGGTTTTCAAAACTCGTCCATATGGCAGAAAGCAAATTAGCTATTAACCCTTAAATCAAAGATGAAAGTGATAAGATAAACAACAAAATAATCGGATGTAGATACTCCCCTTATTGAAGTAGGCACTACAAGAAACATTGCATTTTCTCAAATGATTTTCGCGTCACTAACCCAAAAAACATTTCACTAAGCAACATTTGCAACGTGGGTAAAATACGTCAGAAAGCAATGGTGGAAACATTTTCCCATGTAAAAAACACGTCACTAAGTTGTGACATGGGACTCACGTCGCAAATAACCAAAATAATAGAAAACGTTCTCACGTTAATATCATGTCACTAATTAGTGATTTGGTTACACTTCACTATAAAATTTAATAATAAAAAAAAATATTAACTGAAAACAACTATAAAATTAAAATAAATATTAAATATTAACTATAAATATTAAATATTAACTATAAAATTTAAAAAGTTAAAATAATTTTCAATTAAATTATTTAATTTTTTAAATATATACATTAAAAAAATATAAATATTTAGTCACATAAAATTCACGTCACAAACATAAAAAAAAAAAGTTATTCATCTTCAGTACTAAATGTAGCATTTTCGTCTTCTTCATCATCTTGGACAGAATAATTTGATTGTGAGGCAAAAAATTGTCGCATTTGTGCCTCCATGTCTGATTGCCGCTTCCTCAATTCCTCTATTTCAGCATTTTGTGTATTTCTCATATTCTCCATTTCTACCTTTAGGGCCGCCTCACGTGCCTCCGCCTCTCGTCTAGCCTCAGATAGAGCTAACTGTCTCACTGTTGCCAATATTTCTGGTGTCAATTCTGCCGGACGAGATCCTCCTTCCCCATCATCGAGTCTTTGAAATAAAGTTCGGTCCCCCTTTCTATAATCGCCAGCCAAAGACCCCAGACCAAAAAAAACATTCATCGACTCCCTTCCCGCCTACTATTAAATTCCAAATATAAAGATCGACGCGTGGATCAAGCGGTGCATTCCCAATCGACATATATTGAGGATTTTCAGTTAGAAATTGGGCAAGCAAGGTCTGGTACAACTCCTACACACACATTAAAAAAATTAAATTAAATTAAATATAATTTAAACAATTTAATTATATACAATAATTATGAAATTAAAAGAATTCAACTATAATAAACAAGTTACCAATGTTGATTAGGAACGGCCGCCAACAAACTCCCCTGATTTTTTGGTTCGGGTCTTCACAAATAGCTCATTAATTCGTGGCTCCCTACCCAAATCCTTTTTCTAATTAAAATAATTAAGTTTAATTAAATATATAATAATACAAAATAAAACTTAAAAAAAATAGTTATAATTACCATTTGTCGATGATGTTCGCCGATACTGATACTTCCAACTGTACTAAGACAACCACCTGCTTCAGATGCCCTCATCTTTTTAGGATGTTCAGATCTTCTCTGAAAATCTTCTGTCTTCCACCACTCAATAAGTTCCCCAAATATTTCCTCGTCTAATGCCTGAACTTATTTTGTTTGTATGATGTCATGTCATTTGACTTGCATTATGCATTGAAGCAAACAATCTTTTTAACCTTGGTATTATTGGCAAATAAAACATGGACTTCACTGCTACACGTTTTTGTTTACGGTTAATCGCTTTACTACGAACTTGATATGTTAGACTCTTACAGAACTTACATTCCTCCAGTGCCTCATCATTAATACGAAACTCATTGTTATAAAACAACATACATCCATTTATGCAACAATCTATCTTTCGTACTTCTAAATCCAACTTCGACACCAACCTTTTTTGCATCATAGTAACTTGTAGGCAAGTTGTCTTTCGTAGGAGTCGCATCCAACATCATTTTTGCGAAGTATTCCAAACACTGATCAGGAACATTCCAATTTGACTTTGCGGCCAATAATCTCACACACATTGATAATTTTGAATCTGCCGACCCCTCAAACAACGGTGTATTTATTTCTTTCAACAATTGGTAAAATCTTTGTGCTTTCTCATTCAGTAACTCTTCCCCATCAAAATCCTGAGGTTCATCATATGTCACATTTACTCCAAATGCATTTCCAACCATATCATTGATCAGATTAGATTGTTCATCAAATTCCATATGTGATCACCTGTTTGATGCGTGTGTATTAGTTGTCTTTGCATATACGTTACTCGGCAGTTGTTCTCCATTATATGTCCAAACCCAATAATTTTTAATGAAACCTTTCCTCTTCAAATGACGTTCTACTTCCTCTGGGTTACTAATTATAGGTCTACATTCACATTTAAGACAAGGACGTCTCACTTCTCCTTCACGTCGACAACATTCTTCTGCAAATGCCCACGTGATAAACCCCTTAACTCCTTCCTCAAAATTTGATATAAGTCCACGTCTGCCTGGTAACGTTCTATCGTACATCCAACTACAATAGTAACGAAAATATTCCATACTGCACATTTGTACTATCATTATATATCATTTTAATAAAATATGTAATTTTAATATGCAAAATAATATAATTCTTTTCACATTAATATATATATATATATATATATATATATATATATATATATATATATATATATATATATATATATATATATATATATATATATATATATATATATATATATATATATATATATATATATATATATATATATATATATATATATATATATATATATATATATATATTCATTAAAAATAACACATTTAAAATATAATATATATTCATTATTTTTTTTAAAAAAAATTCTAAAATAATATATATTATGTTTACTAAAATATAATAAGTATTCTAAAATATAATATTCTATAATATAATATATAATTTGTTTAATAAAAATAACACATTTAAAATATAATACATATTCATTATTTTTTAATAAAAATACTTTTTCAAAAAATAACACATTTTAAATATAATACATATTCATTATGTTTTTTAAAAAATACATTTTAATTTTTTCTATTTACAATTTTGTTTACTAAAAATATTTTTAAAAGTTCTACTTTTTCTAACATAATATATATTTTGTTTTTAAAAATTAAATACATATTTAAATACAATATTACATATTTTGTTTCTATTATATATTCTATTACATATTTTTCTAATATATATTCTGTTTTTAATTCTAAAAATATATATTTTGTTTCTAATATAATATATCTTATAATATTTTTAATTTTAGCTCTTAACAACAACAACACAATACATACTTACATACACTAACAACAAAAAATCTAAAATTTTATAATCAATAACCAAATTAACATTTCATATATCAATATTAATCTGAAAAATAAACAAATTTAATTGTGTAAATATCTCAATGGAGCAAATTCCCAAAGCTTCAATGGAACAACTTCTTAATCTTAGATCTGGAAAAAAAATCAATAATTAATAATAAGAAAAAATTAAAATAAACTGTAAAACAAAAACAAAAACAAGAAAAATATCATTCACCTTAAATTTTTTGTGAAGGTTTCGTTCAAAAATGGAGGAGTAATGCAGGCAGAAGGCGCAGAAGGAGAAGGAGGAAAGGAAAGCAAGAAGGAAAAGGAAGAAGAAATGAGGATGCGTGAAAAAAATTATGGGTTTTGAATATATAGTCACACTTGCGACGTGGTGGACACGTGGGAATGTATCCACGTGAAAACCACTTCGGAACCTCTTACATGCTAGCTCATTTGCGACGTGATTTCACCATGGGAAAGTTGCCACGTGAGCCACACACCGGAACTTTCCCAGTATTAAATATTTTAATGTTGCATTACTAAATGACAAAGCAATGGTAAAAAATAAATTTTAAAATATTTATGTATCCCATTTGCGACATGGGACTCACATGGGAAACCTGTCACAGTCAATTTCAACATTAATGTGTCTGAAAAATAAAAGTAAAAGCTGACCACCTTTATTATTTACAAACTTGCGACATGAAACGCATGTGGGTACTTTGTGACATGCTCCTCACGTCGCAAATACAAAGACTTTTTTGAATTTTTAGTTCCTATGTGTTTAACACGCCACAACTTAACTTTTGAAAAATTCAAACTTCCATCCCTCTTAAAATTCAAATATTTCGTTGCAGATTTTAGGTTTACATAATTTATTAATTAAATATGTTAGTGACGTGGTTTACACGTTGCAACGTATTTTTTTTCCCACGTGTTTACCACGTCACTAAATCACTAGGTAAAATCAAAGTTTTCTTGTAGTGAGGGACATGCAACTACACAATTGACCATTTGATTAAAAAATACACTAAGTCACTAACATCTGATGGACATGTCAAACTTGACATTTCTACGTCGATATATTGATTTGTGCAAACCTTCTTGACATTCGAGTATTACTTTAAGGAGTGAGTGATCCTAATCTTGTGGATCTCTTTCTGAGACTCTTTCAAACTAGATTTAGTGTAGTGTCAAAAATCACAAACTAACAAACATATCTTTGTAAATGGTCTTTTTGAATGAGAAATTCACATCTTCCTTCATTTCGCAGGCGGTGTTGGCGGCCTGTGTCTCCTCGAACTAGATATAGTGGTGAGCCCTGTCGAGGAAGTCTTGGAGGGAGTCTGGCCGGTGGATGGCCACGGCCTCGTAGAATTTGGAGTTCCGGCGTAGACCCTACTCCATCAGGTAACATTTCATCTCGTCTGAAGTTGTTACCTGGACCACCTCCCTCGTAAACCTCTCGATGTAGTTCCTACGGGGCTCATCAAGGGCTTGGATGATCGCGCCCAGCACGGCCTCTGTCTTCGGATGGCGTCTGGATGCCGTGAAGTGCAACGAAAACAGGTCCTTCAGGATCCTCCACGACGTGACGGACTCCGGTTCCAGGCTCTTGTACCACGTCATAGAGATTTTCCTCAAGGTCTTTGGAAAAAGCCTGCACTTGATGGCTCTTCGAAAGTTCTGGTAGTCGAGCATAGCCTCGATGTCCTCCAGATGGTCGTCCGGGTCTGAGGTGCCGTCGTACATTGAGAGCACGGGCGGTTTCTCCACCCTGTAGGGAATGGGAGCCGCCATGATCTCCTGGGACAACGGGGTCTTGTAGTCGTCCTCGTCGCTGAGGATCGGGGATTGAGGGGGTGAGGACTCGTGTCAAGGAAGAGGTTGGTTCCGTACCCTTGGTTGTCTAACCCGTGCCTCGGGTCTCCCTGTCTTCGGCTCCTGAGAGCGTCTATCCTTTCGGGTCAACGACCTTGCTCGCTTCTTGGAGACCATGGGTTGGGGCCTCTCCAGCTGTGGTCGGCGCCCTCGTGGTTGGGGAGAGGGGCTCTAAGAGTTCCTGCGATGATCTTCCCGCAGAGGGAAGCGGGATGAGGTGTCGTGTTCCAGCATGCCAATGCATTCGTTCTGCCTGAACAGCATCTCGTTCGTTTGGTTGATGGCTGCGAAGAGGGCGACCATCGTCGGGTCCGCGCCGGCCGGAGTGGACATGGGCTGGAATACTACCGGGTTCCTTGCCCGAGGGACAACATGGTGCGGTGCGTCCTCGGAGGATGGGGAGGCAGTCTGGCCGTCCCTGACGTCGGTCTCGCGGAGTTGAGATGTCCCCACCTGGTCGTCGTCGTTGGTGATGGTGCGGAGTTGTGAACAGCGTCGTCATGGCGCGGGCTATTCATGATCCTGAAGTTTTGAGAGATGAAGCTTTGGTTCTCTTCTCGGAGGAACAGGGAAGCTTAGTTCCCACAGACGGCGCCACTGATCTGACTTGATCAGAAGGAAGTCAGTGACCTACCACACACGTTGATTAGCCACCTGTTCACTGGAGATATGGAAGAGGAGGGGGTGTACCTGCAAGACACTCCAATGCCAAAGTGAGAGAATGGACCAGAGTGAGAGCAAATACAGAAAGAAGGTTTAGAATAGAATACTTGACCCTCTTGTGAAAGAGGGTATTTATAGAGAGACCTCAGCGCAAGGCCAACAGTCACTTGTGTTAGGCTGGATGGCCAGGCCCAACCCAAGTGACTGCTAGGGCTTACATGGCGTAGTGAAGACCAGGACGTGGTCTTCGCCCTAGATCAACTGTCCCATGATCTCCGGAAGGTGGGTTGACCAACTCTTTCGGAGGTGGGTAGTTGGCTGATGACGTTCCCCCGTGGAGAGGGCGCGTGGAAAACGTGTGGAAGACACGTTGTTCTGCCCGACGGGGAGGAGGCTCTGCTTGGTGAGGGCAATGTCTGGTCGACAGAGGTCCTGCGTCCGATGTCGCCTTGCTGGGCTGGTTTGGGGTCTTCCCCATATATAATTGAGTTGGGCCTGTCTAGACAAGCCTGGGTCCAGTCTAGAACAATTTATAAATAATATTTACAGTAAATTATTAATATAAAACTGCAATATTTACAGTATATTTATTATTGAATTTGAATTGAATTATTAAATATACAATAGTTTAAATAAAAAATAAAATGGAAATATGAAATATGAATACAATTATACAATATATACATTTCAGTAGAAGAATATATAAAAGGAAACAAGCTAGCCTAGTGGTAACTCCCCTTAATGAGGTCATTGGTTCAACTTTCCCTTTCTCGTTATTTTGGAGTCTTACATCTTTTGCAATTTCCAAACTTAAAATAATAATAAATAAAATACCAATGTGTCATTTAAAATAATAAAAAATGTCAACTAAGTCATTCACATAAACAAAAAAATAATAATAAATTAAAAAAATATTTACACGTCAAAGATTTTGTTGACTAGATTTCAAAAGGGGTCAAAACAGTGAAATCTTCAAATGTTAGGGGAAATCCATTTTTTTACGGGGTTTTTTTCAAAACTCGCCTATATGGCAGGGAGAAAATTAGCTATTAATCCTAAAATCAAATATGAAAGCATTAAGACAAATAACAAAATAATCGGAGGTAGATACTCCCCTTATTGAAGTAGGGACATGCAACTACACAATTGACCATTTGATTCAAAAATACACTAAGTCCCTAACATCTGATAGACACTTCGAACTTAACATTTCCATGTCGATGTATTGATTTGTGCAAACCTTCTTGACATTTAAGCATTGCTTTAAGGAGAGAGTTATCCTAATTTTGTGGATCTATTTATGAGACTCTTCCAAACTAGGTTTAGTGTAGTGTAAAAAATCACGGGCTAACACCTTGAATATATCTTTGTAAATGGTGTTTTTGAATGAGAGATTTAACATCTTTCTTCATTTGGTGATATATGTTTGTATAATGGCCTTTGACTTTGTGGTACTTGCACCACTGATTAGGTTTACGCCAACATCGTTTCCCATTTGGGAGGTGAAGAATTTGAGATGGCCTTAGTGTAATAAACTTTCTGCCATATCTTCTCTCGCCTAGTGCTCAGAGGCATGTAATATTCTACAAGTCTTCTAGTATCTCTCGGCCTTTTATAAGGCATGAAGGCTCCCCTTTCTCTGGTTAGTTGCATGTGGTAGTTTTATGGTTGAAAGAGAACTTAGATCCTCAACCATTTCTCTCCTTTTCATCTATGGCCCTCTTTTCAACATTATTTTCTTCTCCCTTCATGTAACACTCCTCACTTTCCATGATCTCTTCCATCAAATTTGTCGACTTCTATGCAAGGGGCTAACTGAGATTTATGTCTTTAAGTCCATTTTAAAAAGCACTTACAAACATTTCCTGATTGGGGTTTATTACTTTTATGGTGGACCTTGCCAAATATTCTCGTAATGATTCTAATTCCCACTGATACACATTAAGCAAAGTGGTGGTAAATAATTTATTCTGCTTCCTCGCTGAGAATTGGTGGATTTATTTTATATATAGATATGGATAGTTGGTCATAGAGAACCTGAAAAGGTTCATGTACACGCATAAGGTTGCTTCCTTCAACGTTTAGGCTATAAGCCTACATTTGAGGGAATTCGTTACAGCAACTACTTCCATTTGCATGTTTCTGGCAGTGGAGTGTTCCAACATATCACGCTTCCATTAAATGCTACCAAAGAAGACAACTTAAAGTTATCCAAGACAGGGGCATCCCATATTTCGGCGTAGAGGGGTTAAGGTTTCAACTCCTTTATGCCTTCTTGTGCATCCTCTCGCCTTTATTACTGGATGTTTAGGATGAAAATTTGAAGGGTTTCATTCTGCTGATGTAGCTTGTCCATGGCTACTTACATTCTTCATATGACATCATCATCATTAGAGCTAGATGCATGTCTCATGCCTACCATTATGAAATAGTGCTTGAGGAAAATAAATACTCTTTAGATATCTAGTGTAATCAAGGTTAGTTTTGTCGAGTCTCACAATAGGCTCCAACTGTATTTGAAAAAATTACAATAATTTTGACTTTGTCTATGTAAGACATGTAAAGCCTCAATATGTGTAAATATGTTAATAATGATCTCTTTTCTTAGACCATGGACATGCCTACTTGTAGTTATCCTAGCCTAATCTGGCCATCAATCGTTTGTTACATATTTACTATCTTTCAATGTATTGTTACTTCCTTGTCAAGGAGTTGACTTCACAAAATATATTCATGGTTTTTATTGTTATTTTTGTTTATGTCTATTGCAACGATTACATCTTCGTGTCATCACTATTATGTTTGTTTGTTTGGAATTCAGCCACATAATATCTGATAAGCTGTTCATGTGACTCATCGTTGAGTCAGTTTTCTATCTTCAATGTTTAGTCGATTTCATAGTTTAGTGACCTCGCCATCTCATCATATTGTGGCAGGTTAATCAATATGGCTCTAGGTTAGATTCACCTCGCATATGTTAGGTCAAGCACTCTCTGAGGGTTAAGCGCGCTCTATAGCGGATGGTTTTTTTTTTTATAAGCAGAATCTATTAATAGGAGATTAAGGGAATCTCAAACCAAGAGACAAATTAAAAAAAAGTCAAAAGGAAATTTAAACCAATCATACAAACAACATTTCTTGCTCCCCTTCCTACCTAGCATCAACCAATACCAAGAATATAGTTTAATGTCAAAAACTATACTTTCGACCTCAGTAACTACATTATTGAAAATACAATCATTTCTAGACCGCCAAATACCCTAGCAAGTAATATACCAAATCGAATTTACTCTATTCGCTTGACACCGACCACTAAGGCTCGAGTTCCACACCTTCGCGTGAGAATAACAACAATTTTCAGAAATTATGTCAATATCCGCCCAATCGCAAATCTTGTTCCAAACCTGAGTTGATTTAATGCACGAGAAAAAGAGGTGGGAAACGTCCTCGAGGCTACTAGAGCAAAACACGCAATCCAAATCTTGCTCAAAATCAATCACCCTTCTTTTCAATAAATTAGATCTCGTAGGCAATCTATCAAGCGCCAATCTCCAACTGAGAGTTTGAACTTTCGCCGTGTCGCACCCTAATTTTTGACCTTAAAATTCCAACTCTTTTTGCGCATTTTTTATTGTTATTTGACTTTATATTTATGTTTTTTACGGCTAACTAATTTGTGTAGACACAGTAATTTCAAGCGGAGATAGCATTCATACTCGCATTTAAACAATCTCAGGACATGATTCAGTGGATTGGGTTCGGACCGAAATGTCAAATTATTCAAGAGTATAAAGTGGTCCAAAATAATTTCAAGCATAGTCTAAGCTCATGGTAGATTGGTTTCAAACTATGCTCATTAAGATGAAGAGTTCTCCATATTCAAGTTATTCATCAAAGTCCAAATGGTGATTGGGTTTACAGGATTCAAAGGTTTCATTTAAGAAGATTCTAATTTCAATTTTCAAGCCCATGATTAAATTCATGCTACTAAAGTTGTTGCATGTTTTGAAATTATCACGGGCTGCGCGAAGTAGAGTTTCACAGAAACCACACCAAATTTGACACTGTGGTGGATGTAACCTTTTGTTCTCATGAAGATAAGTTTTCTTTAGCATGAAGAAGGACTCTTTAATTACCAATTGGACTCTTTGATGATCAATTGGGCAAAAAATCTCCAAGCTACGCATGTGGCACAATTTACTAGCTTTTCGAATCTCAACCTCATTTAAGTACATAGAGTTTTTCTACGAATTACCACAAGCTGTCTACATGAGATAATCCAGTTACTAATCAAGCTGTCTACATGAGATAATCCAATTGCTAATCAAGTTGTCTACATGAGCGAATCAATTTGGTTACATGAGTTTACACAAGTTCTAAGAAATCACAAAAATACACAACAGTCATGGTCTGCTAATGCCAAGCAGAACTGTCCTTGCCAATAACGCACGTAACGACCGGTGGGCATCGCAAGCGCTTGTTCTACATTGGGAGACGCCTCGGTGCATCATATTCCGCAAGGTTTTTCGCATATAAGATCCAGCCAAGAGTTCCCCAGACTTTCTTTCCGTGTCGTAAGCAAAGGGACTTTTAGGTGGCTTCACGGAAGGACCGGACCTGCACAATGAAAGGAAATTACGACGATATTAGAAATTTTAGTAAAGCATCTGATACCAGAAGAGGGGATATCGGTTCCACCACGAAGAGATAATTGTCTACCTCATGAGACATTGGAAATCAGAACTGCAGCTACTACATTAAAACCATATCCATCCAACAATGCTGTCTAAATTGAGCCTTGAAAAAAAACCTATGCAACAGGGCGAAGAAACGAGAAACCTGAAGAAAAAACTCACGCAAAGAAGTGAACTTAATGCCTAATTATAACAGGAAACAACAACTACCAGAGGCTTACCCCTCTTTATTTCAAATCCAGCAAAACCAACTTATGAAGCAGTTGGTTGAATATCAAACAAAATCAAATCTTTGAACTTGAACTAATCTAGAGATTTCGGGCACACCTCGCAAAACCAAGACGCACCTGATACCAGTGACGGGTTCGAAGTTTGCGACATATGAGCATCATTTGCGCCATGTTGCTGCGATTTGAGCCAAGATAAGTGTCGATCGAGATATTTGAGGACGCCCCCACAGGTGATAACTCTGTTCTGCCATGTTTAGAAAAAAACGATGATGTCCTGGTATCAAAGAAACGGAGTTAATAAGACAATAAAATTACACGAGGGTTTTATCAAAGTCAATCAAGGTCATTACTCTTTACCTCTTATGAAGCTGAGAGGATTCCCAATTAATAAATTCTGGATGTTGAGGATCACTCGAGAATCCTCGACGCACCTTGGAGCACGGGCGTGTTTCAATGTTCGAGACTGCAAAACCGACCAACACCTTCAGTAATCAAACGCGTATCCTACTTTGTCAGCATGACAGACATTTACATCCAATTCAAACTGTCAACATATTCTGCACACGAGAATCCATTTAGCTGTGTTGCTGCGAGTATTTAAAACAGAGAAATCATGAATTCATTACTAATAATCTGATAGGAAATCAAGAACAGTTAGCACAATCATCACAGAATCAAGAAGCATTAATAAACTACCAAAACATGTCTCATACAGAAAGAATTCGAAAACGGATTTACCTCCAAGAATGTTTCTTTCTGTCCAAAGTCATAAGTGAAAATTCACCAATCATATTCATCTCCTATCCAAATGCATTCAGCAGTAATATCTCAATAGGCTTTGTTTAGCCAGTGGCTCCTCGCGGAAAGTACCAACTATGCGCTTGACAGTGTGAAGTTTTTTTTCCATAACAGCAGCTCACCACCCTATTCAAGGAAACACAAGGTTTGCAATATCTGTAGAGAGTAGTGGATGTATATGTTGTTTACCCTTTCCAAATCAACAAAGCTTAATCAAATCGTCAAGGTCACCGAAATACTACCGTTCATGAAGGTCACAACGTCCGAAGAACTAAACTCCATGCCGTAATCCCGTCTTCACCACTTCCAAAAAGGAAAATAAACTCCAACTGAGTAACACGGCGTAACCCAACATAATCAGTGAAGTAAACGAAAATGGAAGAACATAAGAAGAGATGCCATTAACAATGGTATCGTAAAAGCGAAGCCACGGAAAGCTTTTTGTATCCTATGATGGAGATTTGACGACAACAACTCTGAACATATTGACATCGAGTTTCGTCTCGGCACAAATGCTCCTTCGAAGGAATATAAGCAGCAACCTCACTTTCACACTTTTCTTTAAGTTTCTCCGAAGCCAAAAAATCCTGAGCAATCTGCTGTCAAAGCTTCGTTGCACCGCTCCAATCTCATTTCCAGTTCAAACTTACAGGGGAAACAACTGCGTTTAATCAGAATAAGTAGAAAGTACCAAGGCATGACCTTAATCACGACAATAGAAGAGGAATATGTCAGTTGAATCGAGAACGAGGTTCATATTTTCTTACCAGTCTCGAATGGTTATGAACAGGGTGCCAGAAGTGGTATCTCCACCTTCAAGTTTTCCTGGCACAACTGGAGCCACCGATGCGGATTTGTTCGGGTACTGAGAAGCCAAGTCCACCATTTCAGTTTGTGCACGCACTCTGAGCAGTTTGTCCTCAGAGATGACTGAATGGATCAGCCACCGCACCTTCAAAGACCTGTAATCGAACAATAAATGTGCAATCATAATTTGAGATCACAGACAGGTTTCTAATACATTCCAAAACAAGTGAGAACATTTTTCTTTAAGAGTGGAAAGTAATTTACCATATTGGCCACAAGATCAAACATATCAAACGAAGATGGAAAGTACAATAAATCCTGCACCAAAGAGTTGAATCCGCGTGTACCTATAAAAGAGAGAAGAACTGAGATGAATAAGGACGGACTCGGAGTTCACGAACAAATTCTAAACTCAGAAACCCCAAATCCCAAAGAAACCTAAAAAGTAATTTTGCAAAGAAAAGGTTAAAGAACTCATCTTTTTTTCGAACTTCCGTCCACACGTCACCGAGAATCATAACCGCAGAAAGATCCTTTAGCCACTCCCCGTCCTTCGCGGGTAGTCGTCCAACCTATCGGGAACACCATTGCGAGTCCGCTCATGGGGATCACGTCATAGCCGCCATCATCGCCGAGAAGCCACCCGCCGCGAACCACTGACGCATCTTTGCACTTGGGTAAACATTCTTAATCCATCGGCTGTTTGATCTGATTAATTGCTCTTTTGTTGTTTTGTTTGTTCACAGATTCAAGTACCATCGAAGAAGATGACGAAAAGGGAGGAAGTTGCAGAAGGCAAGAAAGGGTGAGAGGCAAAGAATAACGGAGGGAAATCGAGAGTGAGAAAGAGAGAAGCCGAGGCGAAATCGGAGAGGGAGAGACAACGAGGCAACGGCGAAGAGGGGGAAATCAGTTTGGGAATTAGGGTTTTTGTGTTTCTTTTTTAATTTTTGTTGTAATTCGTAATCACATGTACACACACTCACCATTCACTCATGTACACCCAACTAATCCAATCCTTAATCATTCTCTAATTAACCATTAAACCACCACTAATCTTAATTAACCTTTTTAAAAAACCGATTTATGTTAATCAGCCTTTTTAAAGACAACACATTTTTTTTATCTTTTAATTTAAAACTATTTTATTTAATAACTATTAACCCTTTAATCATCAACCTTAACCTTTTTATTAAATATAGACTAATAGCTAATAATTGAATCTTTTTTAAATCAATCATTTATTAATTAAATAACTTATTTTTTATTTTGTAAACTTTAGCCTTTTAATAATTATTTCTTTTATTTTTACTAACTAATTAACCTAATAATTTTAATAAGACTCTTTTAAATAATAAAATTGATAACCCTTTTATAATTAATTAATACTTAAAATCAACCTTTTTATTAATTCCTTAAATAGTATAATAATTATCATAAGTTCATTTTTCCTAAATAATTTACAACTAAACATTATTGCAATAATAAAAAATTTTATCTAAAAAGTACAACTTTTTAAAAAACCTATTTCATAATAATTCAATTAATTTTTTATTTTTATCTATTGACCAACTTTTCTATTCAAATAGAAAACTCCTTATTAATCAAACTTAATCAATCCACATCCAAACCCTTTTTGCTAATAAAATTAAATTAACATTTTCTCGAAAATCGACTTCGTAAATAAATCTAATCTTTTAAAACTAATAAATTAAATCGAATTTACTTATAATTTGTAATCTAAATATTATTTTTCTTATAAATCAATTTAACTAATATCGATCAACATCGAAAATACAATCATTCACGACACACTCACTCTCACACACTTCAGCGCTTTCATGTGTATGTTTTACCTATTTGCCCCTTTATTATACCGCATTTATCTTTACCGCATTGCATTCGTCCAAAGGAAAAACCTACACATAAGTTAACACTTGTGTGTAGTGCATATCATTTGCATCATAATCCCCTTGATCCTTGATCTCATTCAAGTCGATCTCTTTAGGATAGATCCTACCCCATAGGAAGGACCGTTATCTTTACAACTTAGATAAAAACAAACTCAATCAACACTACAACAAATAATCAAACACAATAGAGAAATAAATGTTAATCATCTTAAGCGAGATAGAATCTCCACCCCCACATCAATACAATCAATATCGTAGGAACTTTTCCTTAAGAGAGATAGAGGCGTACCTCGTCGATCTATATCCGAGTACTTGAGCCCTTCTCTTAAGACGATGCAAAGACTATTTTCCTACAACTTGTGACGGTTAAATCTCCCTTAAAATGATAACGCGTCTCTTCTCCTAAAATCAATCAATCAATTACCCTAAACATGTAGGAACTTTGACCACAGTCAAAGAACTCCTCTAACCCTTTAAGAGAACTACAGATACTCTGATTCCACTCCCGTAAGGATATGTAGGCATAAGATGCGACATCTTATCGAGTATACTTAGAAATAAACCCCCTAGGTCTGTAACCATTAAGCAAATAAACCATAGCAATAAACAAATACAAAACAAGAGGTTCCTGTAGAGTACTACAGAAACTTAGGATGCTAGCACCTTTCCTAAGTTTAACCAACCCCCGAACCTAAAACTCTCTAAACCTTGCATTTGCATTGCATTGTGGGAATTTCGATCTTTATCCCTTCCTTTGGACAAATCAAAGTTCGGTTGCAAAATGAATTAAAGATTCAAACTAATCAATAGTTTGGTATCTGATTTTCACCGCGACAGAAATGGCGACTTCACTGGGGACCTTCAGTGGGTCTCCCTATCTTGTTTTGTTTCTTTTATTGCTTTATGTGTTTGCTGACTTGCTTATTTGCTTATTTGTTTATTTCTTTTGGGCTGTTATCCTTGAGTGGTGAGACAAAGTCCTACACCCGGACTTGAGAGAAATTATGATAGGATGGTGATATATTCGATGAGGCTTATAGGGAGTGAGTCCCGACTAAGTTGACTCGAGAATCCCACTTAGTTGAGACCCTTTTGAAAATGGTTCGGTTGAACGAGTTTAGTCGTGAAAACTTTTACTATTTTCAATTGGAGTCCATGATACTAAGGACCGTAGTTACCTTTAACCCCACTTTGTCTTTATTAGGACGTAGTGCGAGGCTATGAGGGAGTAAGTCCCGAAATAGTGCTACGCGATGCTACACTCAAAAGAAGTTCTCTTGAGAATATCATTAATCCTCGAGTTAGTTGGGAAATTGATAATATCCGATAGATGGACTAATGACTTTGGGACCTCCTTAAAACCTTTTTTTGCAGGTACCATCCGCCTCTAGTCCTTGTCCTTTGGGAATGGGTATACCCTTGGCTCCATGCTCGTTGCAAACCTAGGACCTTTGTTTGTTTATCTTTGTGTGTCCTTATATGCTTACTTGTGTTTGTTGCACTCATATAGCATCATATTGCATCAGTTTCATGGGATCTCGAGTTTTATTCATAAACATTACAGAGAACCATAAGGATTACAAAAAAATATTTTTAATATTATTTTAAGAGTCTTAACCTGGATGACCTAAGGAAGTAGGAGCTCAGATTGAAGAATCAAGAAAACTCCAAATACAAGGGGCTTCCCTTTATTATTAAGGATCAAATGAAAGACTTTCATCAATGTTGAAGGTCCGAGTAAACAAAGGCTTCCTTCTGTATTTTCCAACAAGGGATAGAGGATTTATTTTCCTCTACCAGGTTACTCCTTAGAAGACGATTATGGACGACTCATATTCAAGAAGGTCCAAATGGAGGAACAAATCAGCAAGCACGATGAAGGACTTCCTTAGGACTTTCTCTAGCTTTTATGATAGGACTCTTATGAGAATATTCACTTGTAATCCAATAAAAATGAATTTTCTTTGAATACTCTGTGACGTTTATAAATACTTGAGTTCCATGAAACATTTCGTTTTGCATTCTTGCATTTTTGCATTTCGCGTTTTGCATCAGCATAGCATCCTTTGCATTCCAGGGGGTCTCACTCTTGCTTCATCTTCACAGACAAGCTGAATCACCAGTATAACACTCGAGCCAGTCGATGCTATAAGATGGATCAATTGGAACAAGAGAACAGAGTGCTCTGTGACGAAGTTGCAACTCTGAAGGAAAATATGGAGAGGTTGAATGGCTTAGTCGAAGCTCTGTCCAACCAGTCTACGCCCGACAATCAGGATGTTCCAAGGACTGTCATCTCCAAAGTAGTATCAGCACCGATCCCAGTGGTGTCTACTATTGCTGAAGTAACCTACAGCATGCCGCCAGGTTTCTCGTGGGGGATGCCTCCTTATTTCACTCCGGCCGGTTATCGTCCACCTGTTCCCGAGGTTCCTGCCATGACCATCGTTCAAGCTATTCCTGCAACTACTGCTGTAATGACTAGTGCACCTCCGCGTGTGAATGTTACTCCACATGTCCTAAACGAACCAATTTTCCATAGGGTACCCAGCGAAACTGTGGGTTTGGAAGAAAGGATGGATGGGTTTCAAGGCCAATTTTCTAAGATGCAAAAAGAATTGAGAGCCCTTCGTGGGAAAGATCTGTTTGGAAAGAGTGCTTCTGACCTGTGCTTGGTCCCGAATGTCAAGGTTCCACCAAAATTCAAGGTCCCCGATTTTGAGAATTACAAAGGGAATACTTGCCCTCAGAGTCATCTTATTATGTATGCTAGGAAAATGTCTGCACAAACTGACAATGATCGATTGCTCATTCATTATTTCCAAGACAGTCTAACAGGCGCTACGCTCAGATGGTATATGGGATTAGATAGTGCAAAGATTCGAACTTTTAATGATCTGGGTGGAGCCTTTGTCAAGTAGTATAAGTATAATATGGACATGGCTCCTGACCGTGATCAATTGAGAGCCATGACTCAGAAAGGCAAAGAGAATTTCAAGGAATACGCTCAGCGTTGGCGCGAGTTAGCCGCCCAAGTAATACCACCATTGGAGGAAAAGGAGATGACCAAGATTTTTCTGAAGACTCTAGGACCGTACTTTTATGAGAAAATGGTGGCAAGTGCACCCAGTGACTTCACCAAGATGGTTAATATGGGAATGCGTTTAGAAGAAGGTGTCCGTGAAGGAAGATTGGTCAAAGAGGAGAGTGCTCCCAATAAAATGCTAAGAGGTATGGGAGTGGTTTTATAAAAAAGAGAGAACATGAGACAAGTGTTATGCAGCAGGGGCGATCCAAGAGAGGATATCTGCCATCACACCAGGTTGTTGCGGTTCATCAGCCACAACATCAACAAAATCGGCAAAATCAACCATTCAACGATTAGAGTCGTGTACACAAAAGATTATACTTTGATCCCATCCCGATGACATACGCTGACTTGTTCCCATCTTTGATTCAAAAGGGTCACATCCAGACGAGAGCTCCACCTAAGGTACCTAAGAAACTCCCGTATTGGTACAAAGCTGACAAATTTTGCCTATACCATCAAGGTGCTCCAGGCCATGATACTAAGAACTATTACGGTTTGAAGGCAGACGTTCAAAGGTTGGTTAAGGACGGAATTTTATCCTTTAAGGGTTCCATTCCTTATGTGCAAGGTAATCCCCCACCTCAGCATGGTTCGTCCTCCGCAAACATGATCCAAGGTTATTCGGGAGGCTCATATTAATATAGCGCCTGAAAAAGGATCCGAAGGCGACATATCAGACGATTCCGCAAGCTTCTCCATTTCATATAAAGACTGAATAAAATCCTGAGAAGGGCTCATCAGGGTGTTTTCTTTTCGTTTGCTTATGCGTATTTCATTTCTTTGATTAAAAGCATGTTTGGCTTGTATGGTTTGTTTATTTTGAATAATTAATGCAATAAAATGTTTGTCTTGAAGAAACCCATTCGTTTCACTCGTAAAATATTTTTCATAATTTATAACGCCTGCTATACCCAATTACCTCACTTTGGTGAATAATTGGAGGAAGGATGATGAAGTAAAACGCAGGATCTCTCGTTGTATGCTTTTGAATAAAAAAACCCTACTAATGATGTAAGGCATTCCTGTTTCAGACCTCCTAAAACACCAGAAATAGTCAACCTTTCTTTTAAGCCTTGAGAAAAGATCTGTTTTTCTCTCCCAATCAAAACCTCGTTTTTAACCTGGGGCAGGGTATCAAAAAATGAACATCTTTCAAAAAATTTCGGTGGGCACCAATATACTTTGACCCTTATCCTCTGTTTTACAAATCATAAACTAAACCCATATATATAACCCATAAATTCCTAATTGAAGTGAGGTCTAATCCGAAAGCATACTCGATGAGATAACGTTTCCTGACTCCTATGAGCTATGCTCAATTTGACGTTGGCATCATAAATTTAAATTAATATCCTAACTAGTGATTTTGTCACAAGTTATCGCGATATCTATTTTTCAAAACTTCAAGACAAACATGTATGTTGCATTAACAGTTTCATAATTGACATTTCTGACTTGCTAGATTTGCGTGATGTCTTAGAAAGATTACGTGAAGAAATCACCGATTAAAATTTGAAGACTTTGTTGACTTGGGGAAAATTATTTCGTCCAAGAGATTTGATCCGTACAAGTTTGGATTCACCTAGAACACAGTTTTGAAGACTAAGTTATACCATTGATCAGGGGCTGTTACGTCGAGCTTCTGCGAATCTCTACAAGAGTTCGAAGACAGTGGGGCATCTAGACGCCATATTCTCCATAAAATCATCTCGAGACGACCTTTTCTCATGAACCATGTGACTTGGGGCATTTGTGAGTCGAGAAAAAACCCCATTTGGTGACCTGAGAATTCCCGATGGGCTAATTAGTTTCACCTATCCAGTGAAGAAGATGTTTATTTCCCCACGAAGCTCAACTCCGACATATTCAACAACTCTGGTTTCTTAAAGCAAGTGTACATTCTCCAAGCAATGTTTGATCTGTGAAGATTTGGTTTGAGTGCCCGAAATGTTTTTTTTCATTTTCGTTTTGGTTATCATACACATAACATATAGATAGACAGCATGGCATATGTATTTTGCATCTTTGTGTTTGTTTGTTCCGTCACTCTGGTTGTGGTTATCCCCGAGTGACTGGGTTTTGTCTTATCCCTCCAAGTAGAGTTGTCAGCCCTTAGGCAGAAAGAGCACAATATTTCCATTTCCCCACGAAGTTCGATCCTCGTGGAAGACGGTTGTTTTAGTTAAATATCATTTGAGCTCATATCTCAGTGGTCAAGTCTTGCTTGACAATTTCTCTTCAGTTATTTCCTAAATTGAACTTCGGTCTTTGACAATCATATTGTGGACATCTCTAGCTTTTGAATATGGATTAAGAGTGCATCTCTTTCGCACTTGGCTCCCCAAGAAGTTCTTTATGAAGATAACTATTGAGAATGGATATTTTTTCTCCAGCGACATTATCAGATTTCCTCCACTACTTACATCCAGATTGTAAGCACCCCTCTTTATTTGAGCAACTCGTTTTGATCAGGATTCCCTTCAAAACGACAAATGGCAGTCTCTGTAAGACAATCTGTTCATCCCTAGTGGATTTATCAGGATTATCAATCCATCAAAAAGGCATTCCTCCAGAAATCTACCAGAGAAATATGTTGAAGACATTACATATATTCCTCTTTAGTTGAGAATTTACAGCTACAACAAAGATACTCCTCAGGAATGCATTCCCCAGTGAGTCTATCACACAAGCTTTAACTCCATCAAAAGGCATCTCTTCCGAGAAGTTCGATGAAGTTTATAACAACTAGTATCTCTTTATTTGAGAAGACATATTTTGCTAATCAACCGGCCTACATCTTTTGAAGATCCCCGTTGAAGCTTTACAATCTCTATTATATTTTGATTCTTGGCCAGATTTCTTTCCTTAGGCTATCATACGTTTGATAGTAGGTAACACGCCTTTCTTTTGGTCAGATACCTTTGCTTAGGCTGCCAAGATTGGTAGTAGGTCATCTTTCCTTTTGTGTTCACCTTTTCTTAGGCTATCATACATTTGATAGTAGCTAATACACCTTTCTTTTGGACAGACGCCTTTTCTTAGGCTACCATATGTTTGGTAGTAGGTGATCTCTTTTGAGTTGTTACGTTTATTTAGGCTATCATACATTTGATAGTAGGTAATATACCATTCTTTTTGGTCAAATACCTTTTCTTAGGCTGCCATATGTTTGGTAGTAGGTGATCTTTCCGTCTTTTTGTGTTTACCTTTTCTTAGACTATCATATGTTTGATAGTAGGTAACACATATCATTTTGGTTATTACCTTTCTCTTAGGCTATCATATGTTTGATATTAGGTAATACATTTTGTTTTGGCTAATTACCTTCGCTTAGGCTGCCATATGTGTGGTAGTAGGTAATATACCGTTTCTTTTGGGTCAGACACCTTTGCCTAGGCTGCCAAGATTGGTAGTAGGATATCTTTCCTCTCCATGTTGCCTGTTTAGGCTGTCATATGTTTGATAGTAGGTAACATGCGCTTCTTGTTTCAACCGAATATCTTTGTTTAGGCTGCCACACGTTGGTAGTGGGCTACCCTTCACCTTCAAGATCTCGTTTCACCGTTCAAGCTACTATACTCTTGGTGGTGTTATTATATCTACCTTTATTTTGGAAATTCCCCAATTTTGGTTGTCATCTTTCCTCGTAGAGCCCGCTTTGTTGCCCCCTGTGTTTCCCGTGGGTGGTGTTCTGTTTCTCCCCTGTGGCATCTTGTCTCCACAATTGTCTTTTGTCTTGCATTTCATATCATTGCATATCATTCGCATTGAGCGGCGTCTTAGGGCCAAAAATTCGTGCATTGTTTATATTTAAGTCCCTCCTATCTCGTCGAGACGAAGATTTCTATCTTCATATCTCCGGATAGAAGTAACTTAAATAGGGGCATCTGTCGCACCATAATTTTTTACCTTAAAATTCCACCTCTTTTTGCGCATTTTCTATTGTTATTTGACTTTATATTTATGTTTTTTACGGCTAACTAATTTGTGTAGACGCAGTAATTTCAAGCGGAGATAGCATTCATACCCGCATTTAAACAATCTCAGGACATGATTCAGTGGATTGGGTTCAGACCGAAATGTCAAATTATTCAAGAGTATAAAGTGGTCCAAAATAATTTCAAGCATAGTCTAAGCTCATGGTAGATTGGTTTCAAACTATGCTCATTAAGATGAAGAGTTCTCCATATTCAAGTTCTACATCAACGTCCAAATGGTGATTGGGTTTACAGGATTCAAAGGTTTCATTTAAGAAGATTCTAATTTCAATTTTCAAGCCCATGATTAAATTCATGCTACTAAAGTTGTTGCATGTTTTGAAATTATCACGGGCTGCGCGAAGTAGAGTTTCACAGGAACCACACCAAATTTGACACTGTGGTGGATGTAACCTTTTGTTCTCATGAAGATAAGTTTTCTTTAGCATGAAGAAGGACCCTTTAATTACCAATTGGACTCTTTGATGATCAATTGGGCAAAAAAGCTCCAAGCTACGCATGTGGCATAATTTACTAGCTTTTCGAATCTCAACCTCATTTAAGTACATAGAGTTTTTCTACGAATTACCGCAAGTTGTCTACATGAGATAATCCAGTTACTAATCAAGCTGTCTACATGAGATAATCCAATTGCTAATCAAGTTGTCTACATGAGCGAATCAACTTGGTTACATGAGTTTACACAAGTTCTAAGAAATCACAAAAATACACAACAGTCATGGTCTGCTAATGCCAAGCAGAACTGTCCTCGCCAATAACGCACGTAACGGCCGGTGGGCATCGCAAGCGCTTGTTCTACATTGGGAGATGCCTCGGTGCATCATATTCCGCAAGGTTTTTCGCATATAAGATCCAGCCAGGAGTTCACCGGACTTTCTCTCCGTGCCGTAAGCAAAGTGACTTTTAGGTGGCTTCACGGAAGGACCGGACCTGCACAACGAAAGGAAATTACGACGATATTAGAAAGTTTAGTAAAGCATCTGATACCAGAAGAGGGGATATCGGTTCCGCCACGAAGAGAGAATTGTCTACCTCATGAGACATTGGAAATCAGAACTGTAGTTGCCGCATTAAAACCATATCCATCCAACAATGCTATCTAAATTGAGCCTTGAAAAAAAACCTATGAAACAGGGCGAAGAAACGAGAAACCTGAAGAAAAAACTCACGCAAAGAAGTGAACTTAATGCCTAATTATAACAGGAAACAGCAACTATCAGAGGCTTACCCCTCTTTATTTCAAATCCAGCAAAACCAACTTATGAAGCAGTTGGCTGAATATCAAACAAAATCAAATCTTTGAACTTGAACTAATCTAGAGACTTCGGGCACACCTCGCAAAACCAAGACGCACCTGATACCAGTGACGGGTTCGAAGTTGGCGGTGTATAAGCATCATTTGCGCCATGTTGCTGCGATTTGAGCCAAGATAAGTGTCGATCGAGATATTTGAGGACGCCCCCATAGGTGATAACTCTACTCTGCCATGTTTAGAAAAAACGATGATGTCCTGGTATCAAAGAAACGGAGTTGATAAGACAATAAAATTACACGAGGGTTTTATCAAAGTCAATCAAGGTCATTACTCCTTACCTCTTATGAAGCTGAGAGGATTCCCAATTAATAAATTCTGGATGTTGAGGATCACTCGAGAATCCTCGACGCACCTTGGAGCATGGGCGTGTTTCAATGTTCGAGACTGTAAAACCGACCAACACCTTCAGTAATCAAACTCGTATTCTACTTTGTCAGCATGACAGACATTTACATCCTATTCAAACCGTCAACATATTCTGCACACGAGAATCCATTTAGTTGTGTTGCTGCGAGTATTTAAAACAGAGGAATCAGGAATTCATTACTGATAATCTGATAGGAAATCAAGAACATTTAGCACAATCATCACAGAATCAAGAAGCATTAATAAACTACCAAAACATGTCTCATACAGAAAGAATTCGAAAACAGATTTACCTCCAAGAATGTTTCTTTCTGTCCAAAGTCATAAGTGAAAATTCACCAATCATATTCAGCTCCTATCCAAATGAATTCAGCAGTAATATCTCAATAGGCTTTGTTTAGCCAGTGGCTCCTCGCGGCAAGTACCAACTATGCGCTTGACAGTGTGAAGTTTTTTTTCCATAACAGCAGCTCACCACCCTATTCAAGGAAACACAAGGTTTGCAATATCTGTAGAGAGTAGTGGATGTATCTGTTGTTTACCCTTTCCAAATCAACAAAGCTCAAGCAAATCGTCAAGGTCACCGAAATACTACCGTTCATGAAGGTCACAACGTCCGAAGAAGCCGCTAAACTCCATGCCGTAATCCCGTCTTCACCACTGCCAAAAAGGAAAATAAACTTCAGCTGAGTAACACGACGTAACCCAACATAATCAGTGAACTAAACGGAAATGGAAGAACATAAGAAGAGATGCCATTAACAATGGTATCGTAAAAGCGAAACCACGGAAACCTTTTTGTATCCTATGATGGAGATTTGACGACAACAACTTCGAACATATTGACATCGAGTTTCGTCTCGACACAAATGCTCCTTCGAAGGAATATAAGCAGCAACCTCACTTTCACACTTTTCTTTAAGTTTCTCCGAAGCTAACAAATCCTGAGCAATATGCCGTCAAAGCTTCGTTGCGCCGCTCCAAACTCATTTCCAGTTCAAACTTACAGGGGAAACAACTGCGTTTAATCAGAATAAGTAGAAAGTACCAAGGCATGACCTTAATCACGACAATAGAAGAGGAAGATGTCAGTTGAATCGAGAACGAGGATCAGATTTTCTTACCAGTCTCGAATGGTTATGAACAGGGTGCCATAAGTGGTATCTCCACCTTCAAGTTTTCCTGGCACAACTGGAGCCACCGATGCGGATTTGTTCGGGTACTGAGAAGCCAAGTCCACCATTTCAAATTGCGCACACACTCTGAGTAGTTTGTCCTCAGAGATGACTGAATGGATCGGCCACCGCACCTTCAAAGACCTGTAATCGAACAATAAATGTGCAATCACAATTTGAGATCATAGACAGGTTTCTAATACATTCCAAAACAAGTGAGAACATGTTTCTCTAAGAGTGGAAAGTAATTTACCATATTGGCCACAAGATCAGAGATATCAAACGAAGATGGAAAGTACAATAAATCCTGCACCAAAGAGTTGAATCCGCGTGTACCTATAAAAGAGAGAAGAACTGAGATGAACAAGGACGGACTCGGAGTTCACGAACAAATTCTAAACTCAGAAACCCCAAATCCCAAAGAAACCTAAAAAGTAATTTTGCAAAGAAAAGGTTAAAGAACTCATCTTTTTTTCGAACTTCCGTCCACACGTCACCGAGAATCATAACCGCAGAAAGATCCTTTAGCCACTCTCCGTCCTTCGCGGGTAGCCGTCGAACCTATCGGGAACACCATTGCGAGTCCACTCATGGGGATCACGTCATAGCCGCCATCATCGCCGAGAAGCCACCCGCCGCGAACCACTGACGCATCTTTGCTCTTGGGTAAACATTCTTAATCCATCGGTTGTTTGATCTGATTAATTGCTCTTTTGTTGTTTTGTTTGTTCACAGATTCAAGTACCATCGAAGAAGATGACGAAAAGGGAGGAAGTTGCAGAAGGCAAGAAAGGGTGAGAGGCAAAGAATAACGGAGGGAAATCGAGGGTGAAAAAGAGAGAAGCCGAGACGAAATCGGAGAGGGAGAGACAAGGAGGCAACGGCGAAGAAGGGGAAATCAGTTTGGGAATTAGGGTTTCTGTGTTTCTTTTTTAATTTTTGTTGTAATTCGTAATCACATGTACACACAGTCACCATTCACTCACGTGCACCCAACTAATCCAATCCTTAATCATTCTCTAATTAACCATTAAACCACCACTAATCTTAATTAACCTTTTTAAAAAACCGATTTATGTTAATCAGCCTTTTTAAAGACAACACTTTTTTTTTATCTTTTAATTTAAAACTATTTTATTTAATAACTATTAACCCTTTAATCATCAACCTTAACCTTTTTATTAAATATAGACTAATAGCTAATAATTGAATCTTTTTTAAATCAACCATTTATTAATTAAATAACTTATTTTTTATTTTGTAAACTTTAGCCTTTTAATAATTATTTATTTTATTTTTACTAACTAATTAACCTAATAATTTTAATAAGACTCTTTTAAATAATAAAATTGATAACCCTTTTATAATTAATTAATACTTAAAATCAACCGTTTTATTAATTCCTTAAATAGTATAATAATTATCATAAGTTCATTTTTCCTAAATAATTTACAACTAAACATTATTGCAATAATAAAATTCTTTATCTAAAAAGTACAACTTTTTTAAAAACCTATTTCATAATAATTCAATTAATTTTTTATTTTTATCTATTGACCAACTTTTCTATTCAAATAAAAAACTCCTTATTAATCAAACTTAATCAATCCACATTCAAACCCTTTTTGCTAATAAAATTAAATTAACATTTTCCCGAAAATCGACTTTGTAAATAAATCTAATCTTTTAAAACTAATAAATTAAATCGAATTTACTTATAATTTGTAATCTAAATATTATTTTTCTTATAAATCAATTTAACTAAAATCGATCAACATCGAAAATACAATCAATCGTGTTCACTCACATTCACGACACACTCACTCTCACACACTTCAGCGCTTTCATGCATATGTGTATGTTTTACCTATTTGCCCCTTTATTATACCGCATTTATCTTTACCGCATTGCATCCGTCCAAAGGAAAAATCTACACATAAGTCAACACTTGTGTGTAGTTCATATCATTTGCATCATAATCCCCTTGATCCTTGATCCCATTCAAGTCGATCTCTTTAGGATAGATCCTACCCCATAGGAAGGATCGTTATCTTTACAACTTAGATAAAAATAAACTCAATCAACACTACAACAAATAATCAAACACAATAGAGAAATAGATGTTAATCATCTTAAGCGAGATAGAATATCCACCCCACATCAATACAATCAATATCGTATGAACTTTGTCTTAAGAGAGATAGAGGCGTACCTCGTCGATCTATATCCGAGTACTTGAGCCCTTCTCTTAAGACGATGCAAAGACTATTTTCCTACAACTTGTGGCGGTTAAATCTCCCTTAAAATGATAATGCGTCTCTTCTCCTAAAATCAATCAATCAATTACCCTAAACCTGTAGGAACTTTGACCACAGTCAAAGAACTCCTCTAACCCTTTAGGAGAACTACAGATACTCTGATTCCACTCCCGTAAGGATATGTAGGCATAAGATGCGACATCTTATCGAGTATACTTAGAAATAAACCCCCTAGGTCTGTAACCATTAAGCAGATAAACCATAGCAATAAACAAATACAAAACAAGAGGTTCCTGTAGAGTACTACAGAAACTTAGGATGCTAGCACCTTCCCTAAGTTTAACCAACCCCCGAACCTAAAACTCTCTAAACCTTGCATTTGCATTGCATTGTGGGAATTTCGATCTTTATCCCTTCCTTTGGACAAATCAAAGTTCGGTTGCAAAATGAATTAAAGATTCAAACTAATCAATAGTTTGGTATCCGATTTTCACCGCGACACGCCGGAATAACCGTCTTCCAGAGAGACTCAAGATGGGAGGCACATTCTGAACCATTATCTTGTTCAGATAAGGAGGAATATAGAACTGAATAAAAAGAACTAACCTTGAAAGACAATGAATCATGAAGAAGCCACCGCCATTTGTCGGACTGGCCGGGGGTAACTGAGACATTTTCCAGCAAATTACAACAATCTGACCAGTCTGGTTCAGGAGGGATGTCTGAGTCAATCAACGAATCTCGCAGATTCCAATTCGACTGCCCTTCCTCCCAATAACCCAAATCATTGATGGACACTGTCTTCATAGAGCAACACTGAAACAATCCATTAAATGTGACTTTAAACGGCAGTTCACCAATCCAAACTGACTGCCAGAATGCCACATCGTTACCGTTGCCAACGGAACAGGCCGTGAAATTGCAGAAGTTGGATTGAGAGTTTAGTGACGCATTGATCATAATATCCTTCATCCACAGCGAATTAGATTTCTAACTATCAACATCGGGATAAGTTTGCATCTTAATACTGAGGTTGTCGTATCTGTTAGTAAGGGTCTTTCTCCATATTTCATTGCCGCTAGTTTGGAACCTCCAAAGCCATTTTGCCAACAAAGCACTGTTGAACCGACCCACATGCTTAATCCCTAGATCGCCTTCTTCCTTAGATTTACAGACAGAATTCCAAGAAACCCAAGGGATAAAAGATTTGCTCGAGTTCCTAGCCTAAAGGAACCGACGCTGGATCGCTATAATATCCTTCACGACATTAAGAGGAGCCTTGAAAAAAGCTAGATAATGGATAGGCAGATTAGCAAGGACCAAGTTAATGAGAGTGACTCTGCCCTCTATAGACAAGTTTCTCCCATTCCAGTTGGAAAATTTATTCCTCAGACACATCAGAATCGGGTTCCAGAAAGAGTGACGACGGTGATTGCCTCCTACAGTGATACCAAGGAAACTAAAAGGCATCTTTCCCGATTTACAGTGGAGAAAGTCTTCAGCAGCCACAAGAATTCATGTTCTACATGAATCCCATACAAACAGCTTTTGGAGTAATTAGTTTTGAGACCTGAAGTTAATTCGAAAGCCCAAAGAATAGCCTTGAATTCCCAAACATTAGACACCGAACCGTCCCCAATGAGCAGAGTATCATCAGCGAATTGGAGGATACTCACTGTTGGTTGACCATCAATCTTGAATTGGGATAACATATTACCGGCAACCGCTGATTTCAACCACACAGGCCCCCAATTCACAAAGTTAGATTTCAACCACACATGCCTATGGTCTGAAACGTCTCTATCGCCCACCAATTGATTAATCAAAGAGAGCATGGAAATCGCAAGACCGTCCACCAAAAATCTGTCCATTCTACTTCTGCACTTGCCATTGGAGTTGAACCAAGTAAACTTATTTCCAAACACCGGAAGATCCGTTAACTTCAGCTCAACAATAAACTCGCTGAAAACCTTCATATCCCTAATACTATTAGCGCTTATACCTTTTCTTTCCTCCACAATCTTGACTTCATTGAAATCTCCCCCCACAATCCATCCAGCACCTGATATTTTACTTTTAATTTTAGCAAGATCCCTCCACAAATTCCTTATGTCAGCTGAACTGCGAGGTGCGTAAACATTAACCACAACCAGGTTTTGGTTCTTCCACAGGAATTGAATGCCCAAGAACCCAACACCACAGAAACTAGATAAAGCTGAAATTTTTGACCTATTCCACATTGTAATAATACCTCCAGATCTGCCAGAAGAATTAAGGGCTGACCAATCCATGTCATTATTTCTCCAAATACTGTTTGTTATACCGTCCTCCATAAGCGTAATTTTTTATTCCTGAATAAGGCAAATGTCGGCGTTGCCTCTCTGTAGAGTTTGAGAAATTCTCCTTCTCTTCAACGAACCGCAGCATCCTCGAATATTATAGGAAACGATATTCATAATCCACTGGTAGCTACAATCTTCTTTCCTAATCTAACAGCCTTGTCCTCCCTATCCATTTTCCTCAGAGTGTTTCCAAGCCCATTGTCTACATCGCCCTGAATCCCTAAATCCATCAGATAATTTCTCTGTTTGATTGGTACTTCATCAATGGCCCTTTTACAATGCAAATTTCCTCTTTCCTCATTTGTATCGGTTATAGATTCACCACATAAGAGTTCAGAGCAAGAATGAAGGGGTTTACTAATCCTCACGATCTTATTCCTTCCCTCCCTATCAGAAATCCCCTTCGAAGATTATGCGAAACCTTTTGAAGCCGCGAGTAGGAGATTTGAGAAATAAGATGGGGTGTATGGAATCTTGATGCAATTGTATATCTCATGAAGCATCTTTTTCTTTTTGGATTTTCCTACTAATTGTTGCACCCCAAAATTTGCTCAACCTTTCCTTGCCTGATTTGTGTTTCATTGCATTTCATTTGCATAGTTACATCATGTACATAGTCAATCATTTGCATATCATAGCATAGCATGCCTCCAACAAGGGATCAAGGGTGTCTATCAAGAGAAGAGCATAGTAATAGGTCTTATCCAAGTTCAAGAGATCATTCAAGCCATCAAGAAGTGATTTGAAGTCTTGAGAAGTTTGAGTGCCTATATGTGGGTTTTGCTCCTATCTTGGAGAATATTGAGAATCATCAGTGGGATGAGAAACATGGGATGTGAATTTGAGGTGTGTATGGATTTCATGGAGTGCCTAGAGGGCCATATGGAAGCTGAGACAAGTCATTGATTCAAGTACAAGAGCCACAGTTGAAGTGCAGTCAACTAGGGTTTCATCTGGGTCAACCCTAGTTCCATTGAGTAATTGAAGAGCATCAAAGCCTACTTTGAGGTCATGGGATTCATGGATTGGTATTTTGATACATGTGTGGTGTTGTGCCAAGGTTAAGCAAAGAAGAATCAAGAATGTGGGAAGTTGCTAAATTAGGGTTTCAGTGTAAAATCCCCTGTGTAGTGCCTAACTTCAAAGTCACATAAGTCAAAATAAAAGTTTCAAATGGATCTTTGGCCAACATGAAACTTTTAGAGCATCTCAATACCTTTAATTTGAGTACTAGAAGTCCTCAAGGGGATTTATAGAACTCAAGTTATGGTCCAGGCAAGTTACAAGTCATCAGATGACTATGAAATTTATTTGTGAAAGTCACTTGACTTCCAAGCAAATTTTGCCTTTCAAGGCGTTTTCAAATGGATTTTTGGCCAACATGAGAGTTTTAGGTCTTGATCTTAGCTTTCCATATAGTACTTAAAGTCCTTGATAGGAGTTGTAGAACTCAAGTTATGGTCTTTGCAATCCAGGGGTATTTTGGGTATTGGTGATTATAGGTCATTTGTGATCATAGGTCCATAACTCCAACTTGCAAGCTTCAAATGGAAAATTGTTCAACATGAAACTTGTTCAAAATGGTGTTTTGAGTGCAAACAAATGGTGTTTTGAGTGCAAACAAGTGGTTATGAGAGCTTGGATTGGCTTTTAACAAGAAGTTGCTTGAAATGGCTTAAAAAGGAAGAAAAATAAGTCAATTAAAGGCAAAAAAATGGAATTTAATGATTGGGGTCCAAACAAGCTCATGTTATATGTCAAATTGATCAGAAAAGGCATTTTAAAGATAATGACATTGTTACATTTTTTAATTGAGGCTTGGTTCCATGGCTTGCCTTTTAAAATGGTATCTTCAAATGCAAGTCACTAATCCAAATCAATAACCAATGCAATTCAGGCTGTGCTATTGACCCAAACACATTCCAAAATCAATTTTCAACTGAATGGAACCTTCTGGAACAAGGAATAATCCAGAATTCGCAACTGTCACATTGAGCTTCAAGAGCAAAAATCAGAATTTTGGATACACTGATTTGGGCCTCAAAGTGGATCAAAAAGCCCATGGAATCCTTCTATATATTGATTGGAGTGAGTTCAGACTCATTTTTGGTGATCAATTCGTGCTAGAAGATGATAGAGAAGGTAGAGTTTCAAGAGCTCCAACTCAGAATCGGTTTTTTAGATTTGCAAGCACAATCAAGCCAAATTGAAGATTGAGGAAGCTTCATCTTGCATCATTGAACATTTCTGGAAAGCTTTGAAGGTGGAATCGTGCTCCAAGTGCTTCTGTTAGTGAGTTTTCATCAGGTTAGTAACTTCCAAATTCTACATTGATCTAAGGAGAATTGAGTAGAATCTTGCATGTGGTTAGGGCCTAGGATACATAAGGATCGTTTCTGGATTGGTTTGGGAGCAATTAGAGACAAAATTAAGTATGATGCAATTTCTGTTGAAGCATATATCTTGAGATTCTTGAGGTTTCAATGGCGTTTAGATGGTTAGAATTGATGACTGAAACGCGTGGATGAAAATAGGATCTTTAATTTTAGGTTTTGAGTCAATCAAGATTGGAGTGAATGTCTGAACATTGGATCGGTTTTGGATTTTGAGTGAGAATCAATAAATTCTGAGGGCATATTCGTGATCAGGAGAGAATTTTGAGTAGGATAGGATGTTAAGTTGTTGAGTTTGATGCGTTTTTGGGTAACCCTCACCGGAGACGACGGTGGCGCAAAGCTCAGGCCACCGTCCCAAGCTTTCCCTCTCAGATTCAAATATTTGGAGAAGATGATGTTTCACTCGTTGGATCACCTTTGACTATTGACTCAGACTAGCAACCAAGGGCCACGATTTCGTTTCAAATCTGAAGAGAAGTGAGTTTAGATGAAACGCTTCGTTTCATTAAACTGATTTGGATGGGCTTAAGTGGACCTTTGCTACCCACACCCTGCATTTAGGCCCAGTTGGAATTACAACGAGAAAACCTTGCTATTTGACACACACATCTCTCCATTTCCATTTCATTTTCTGACTTTGTTTTAATTTGGTTTGGGCTTAAGACTCATTTGATACGCTCACCCACCACCCCCCCCTTTAGGCCCAGGTTTGGTTTACAACTGGTCTGTTTTGCTATTTGCAGCGCACATTTATCATTTTCATTGTTTTTTCTTTTTATTTTACATTTTGCATATAGTTAGGAAATAAATCACAATAAATAGGAAAATTAACATTTTTAAGCTAGATTTTTTTCCCCTGACTCCTTAAAGAGTCTAGAATTTTATAGAATTAATAGATTATTAATTCATGCATTTTAGAATTTATTTGCATTTTTTGTATTTTAATTGGTTTTATTTTGAGTTTGTTTGATGCTTGATCTTGTTGATTTTAGTATGGCCATTTGGTGTTGATTTTTGAGGTGATTCTTTTTGGGATAGATAGATTAGATATGCATGTACCCCTAGTAATTTTCTCATATTTTTGTGAGATAATTTTAGGTTGTTTTGAACATTGGACATTAAGTGGTGTAGATTTAGGGTTTTAGGGTAGTACCCTTAGGTTTAGGGCATAGTTTTAGGTCTTAATGAATGGTTAACCCTCTGGTTTTTGTATGGAGTGATTCTTAAGAGGTTTAGGAACCCTTATATTTTTTTGTAGGATTTTACAATCATTTTTGGTATTTTAATTAGATTTAGTTTTAAGGCTAACATTTAGGAGTTTCTAACACACTAATTTGACTAGTTTAATTCAATAGTTCCCCTTAGATTAAGGTGGTGGTGCTCTTGTGCTTGGATGAAGTTGAAGACCAATTTAAGATGCTTTGGGGATGCTTGAAAGAGTTTGGATATGAAGATTTCTCATCTTGTGGGTGCTTGTCAAGAGCTTAGGGAAAATAGGGTTTTAGGAAGAGCATTAGATTAGTTTTGCTTGTTCCTTCAAACATGGAGTATATTGTTCATCTCCATTCAATCCAATGACATAAAGTCCTCTTAAAGAAGTCACATATCTCCTTTGGAGGAATGAGTGGCATACTTTGGGAGTAGAACTTTGAGGGTACTTTTCTACTATAATGTTAAGTTCTCGGTGGCTTCCTTTGGTTGTCATTAAGTTACTTAACATTTCAACTTGATCTTGTTGAATGATTCTCCCTTGGAGGTGCTTGTTGGAGCTTGGTAAAGAGAAGGTTTAGTGCTTGTTGAAGCTTGTTGAGAATGAAGTTTGTGCTTGTTGAAGCCAGAAGCTTGTTGAAGCTAGGAGTGGTGCTTGTTGAAGCTAGAAGCTTGTTGAAGCTAGGGTTTTGCTGCTTGTTGAAGCTGTTTACTGGTTGAAGTTTGCTGGTTTAAGTTGGTTGCTTGTTGAAGTTTGAAGCTTGTTGAAGCTTGGTGCTTGTTGAAGATGAAGGTTGTTGCTGTCAACTCTCAGCTGTTTAATCAACTTGTTGCTGTCAGAGCTGCTGCTTGTGCTGTTTGCTGTAGGAGTTTGGTGCTGCTGCTTGGGCTGCCTCTTCTGCTTTGGGTTTTGTTTTTTGTATTGTTTGTTGGCTTGTGTTGCTTGCCCCTTAGGTTTGAAGTGAATGTTGATTCACTTTTCCTGTTGTTTTCCCAGGTTCGAGGTTGAGCCGGACTCCCTTGCCTCGCTTGTGTTGCTGCATTGCATGCATTTTACTGTATTTGCTTGCTTTCTTTTCTGTTTATCCCCTAGAATCTCTGATTTCCTCTGTGCGGGAGGGAATTATAACATACATTAGGATTCTTATCCATGCATGACAACATTAGGTTAATTTTTATTCCCTTTTCAACCCTAGGCTTTTTAGAGCTTCTTTCTCTTCTTATCTCAAAACAACTCAAAAATACAGTAATCAGGTTAATCGACGTCGTACGTTACGAGCCTTAAGCTATTTGAGAAAGGGTTGCTGGAGAGCTTCTTTCCAGTAGTCTGGCTGCTTAGTGTGGCACCCTTTGGGTGACACGCGACGTAGTCACTCTCAAATCATAGTCTCTAGTGCGTCAGAGATAGCAAACAAACTAAAAAACACTTCTTTCGTAAAAGATTCAAAACAAATATCAAAGTGTCATTTTTGTCCACTTGGACTCTTAATCAAGGAAAACCCTTTTTGAAGGTAATAAAAATCAGTCAGACAAGCTTGTGTCTTCCGTAGCCCGAACTACGTTTGCTCTGATCTTTTATGCTGTATGAAAGTACGTAGGCATAGGATGTCGTATCCTAGCGAGCAACCTCCCCTCCTTTCCCGTAGGTAGGCGAACTACGTTGACTCTGATTTCTCGTTCCAGACGGGAATACGTAGGCATAAAGTGCGATACTTTGCCGAGTCATTTTATTTTCCCTTTAACCCTTGACCTGTAGAGTAGATAGAATAACAATCCGTACTAGAAAACAAGCATGGATCCCTTCGAGTACGGCGGACGTGAGGGGTGCTAATACCTTCCCCGTGCGTAATCGACTCCCGAATCCAGGATTTGGTTGCGACGACCATTCCTTTCCCGTTTTGCGTTAGATTTACTCTGAGCGTTTCCTTTCCTTCTTGTGGGATAAATAACGCACGGTGGCGACTCTTCTGTCATAGCCGGCGCCGATTTTCGCAGTAGTGACACTAATGCAGGCCCAATAGTCCCATCTGGAGGCCCAATAAGAGGAACAGACAGCCCCAAGTCTACAACTTGATCCCCTATTAGGTTTAAGTTGTTGTTTTCCACCTGGATCTTGTTCTGTTCCATTCCAACCGAAGCATTAACAGGATTGTGACCCGCTGGAACTAAACAGTCGGCAGAGTTCCCAACGAAACTCCCTATAATACCTACACTTGCATCATTCATACCAGGGTTGTTACCAAATACAAACACAATATCAGATGCAGAAGGGATGTAGTCTGATCCTAGGCATTCAGCATCTGGTACAATCTCAACAGGTTCATTAATCGATGCACTGGAATCCCCACTCTCAGCCTCATCAGACTCCTCCCACGCGCCATCAAACTCTGAGGGGCCTGAAGATTCAAACTCATATGAGTCTATCAACTCGTCTTCTTCTCCTTCCCGCAAAAAATAATGGTCACCTGAAACTTCTTCAGTGACAGAAACATGGTAAGCAGCATCAAGCACTTTAACAGCAATCTTCTTATTTTGAATAACCCCTAAGTTCGTCTTAATCAGAAATCTCGCAGCATCCAAGCACTCTCTGTTACCAGTCTTCTCATCGCATCTGATAAAGGTTCCCAAGCTAGCAGATATCAGACGGAAGTTACTATCACACCAAGCAATGATGGGAATACCACTGCACACAACCCAGGCAAACCTATCTCTGTCCATCACCTCTTGGTCCCAAGGCCTGATCTCGCTGAACCATAACTCCAACCAATCACTAGCTTCTTTGATGAAAACCTCAATGTCTCCACCAAAACTGTCTTCCAACAAGCACTTAGAAGCTCCCAGTGGTATGGCCTTAATGTTGAAGAAGCCTTCTTCATTAATGATTTTTTGGATATTATAAGCATTTCCATCCTCCATGACAACTCCCACTCTCATACTTTTTAACCTTTGTAGCCAATCTTCATCCACCTCAAGGCAAGTGCAAGATCCTCCTTCCCAACTCTTGCTATCTGACCTAGGCACACTTCCACTTACCACATTTGCAAATGATCTAGCAGTTGTGACAAGCTTCACAAAGCTTCTTGGCCGTCCATACTTGCTATGCTTCCACGCCATCTCACTAACTGGATTCTTCAGCTTTTGTTCCAAGCTAAACCTGGGTATGTTAGCATGCAACTTCTTACCTTCCAGAACAACACTAACAAGGTTACACACTAAAACTCTGGGATCATGCACCTTCCTAAATTTAGCGAAACCGAATCTTCTACCTCTTTTGTCACGCCTCCCAGAGATAAAAACTTCTGATATGACTCCATACACCTTGAACACCTCAAACAAATCTTTAGCATTCATCTTGTCTGGGAATTCGGTAACGAAGAAAGACATTGTTGGTTCCCCTTCTAGAGCGCCTTTCCCATTGTTCTCCTTCCAGACTGAAATGCCACCATTCCATCCATATCTAACATTCCTACCAATCCTTTCCCAGACCATCAGTAACTGCACTCTCAATCCGATAGAACACTAGACGGCTACCAAGGCCCCTAAACTGTTAGAAATTTAAGCCGAAGATAACCACCTACTCTTCTGAAGATCGAGAAATGCAGCAAGCATCGAAATGATGAAGAGAAGAAAGTAAGAATAAGGGCATAAATTAGAAAGAATTAGGGATTAGGGATAAAAAATTGGGATTAGGGTAATGAATTTGGGGATGTCACTGTTCATGAATTGGGGAAGAATTTGGTCTTGTTGACTCAAGTTGAGTTTAGACCACTACGAATATGTCGTTACACATTGGGCTAAGTGATTTAAACAATATTTAATAGATCATAGTCAAATTTTGAAATTTGGTTCTTGTATATTTTTATCCCTTTGTCAAAAAGTTTTGTGCTATGATAATATATCACCTTCATGGTTTTAAATTGCGGATCGTATCACCTGATGCGGCCGCAATATTACGGTTGCGGTAGTGTCTGCATCCGCATCAGGCCGCAATTGTGGTGTGATTGTGAATTATACTAAAAACCACATCATAACGCTGCAACGACCGCATTTGTCCGCATTGAACCGCATCAGCCTGCAACAATAGAAGACATGTGAAACCTAATACATATAATAAAGTATACTATTTAAAAACTAAATTCACGCTGCAACAACCGTAATCCGCATCTCAGCCGGCTACAACCAGAACCGCATCCGCAACCGCAATTTAAAACCATAATCACAAGACATTCAACATGATTGCTGGAAACAAGCAGCGGACAATGAGCCCCAAACTCTTCATCAAATCAAACTTTGGATCATTACTTATCTACCACCAGTTAAGAAACCAATAGGATATAAATGAGTTTATAAAATAAAATATCATGTCGATGGTAAAATAGAAAGATACATGGCAATGCTTCTCTCAAAAGGGTATACTCTATAGATATTTTTCAAACTTATTCTTTGGTTGCAAAATTAACCTATTACACTGATTATTGCTATTTCATCTTGCAAAAATCAGCACTTGCACCGGTTAGATGTGCATTACATGGAGATTTGAAAAAAGATGTCAACATAAGTTTGCCTCCTAGACAAACAACTTCCAAATTCAAGCGAGTTTGCAAATTTACAAATAATTCTATGGATTGAAACAATGGTTCTCAAAACTATCAGCTACTTTGTTATCACTTAATTCTCTAAAACCGGTGGCATAATTAAAATACACTGTACCAGTGTTGTATGAATCTCCCTACTCAATCAAAAAGAGAAAACATGAAAAATTAAACTTAGCCGTAATGGAAATAATTGAACTGGTTTGGCCTCTGCCGCGGAACAATGTCAGCTGGAACAAATTCCGGCGGTTTTGCTAAGATGTTGTTCTCATGCCGAACGTCAGCGTAAGACAACACCGGTGAAAATACCTCATATGGTTTCGGTTGTAATGTCTCCGGTGAGAATGTATTCGATGATAGCCAAGTGTCTGATGTTGTCTGTGGCAATGCTGCCGGCGAGTAAATATCCGGCTGTATCCGCTGCCAAGGGTCTGTCGAGAAAGTATCTGATTGTGTCGATGGTGGCGACAGAATATCCGACGGTTCCCATGTGTCTGCTGATAAAACATCCGAGGGTTGCAAGGTGTCTGGTGATAAAATATCCGACGGTTGCCAAGTGTCTGTTGAGCAAATATCTGACTGTGTCGGCGGTAATGCCACCGGCGAGAAACTATCCGACGGTTGCCAAGTGTCTGCGAATAAAATATCCGACGGCTGCCAATTGTCTGGCAATAAATTATCCGACATTGTCGGTGGCAATGTCACCGGCGGCGATAAAATATCCCACGGCTGCCAATTGTCTGGCAAGAAATTATCTGGCTGTGTAGGTGGCAAAGTCCTCGGCGAAAAAATATCTGATTGTGGCAAAGTCACTGGCGAGAAAATATCTGATGGTTCCTTCTGCCAAGTATCTCTCAAGAAAGTATCTGAAGCTATAGGTGGCAAATTCGTCTGAGAAAATATCTCAGATGTTGTTAACGGCGAAAAGTTGTTATACTGGTTTTGCGGTAATGTTGGGGGCAAAAAGTTGTTATACTGGTTTTGCGTTAATGTTGGGAGCAAAAAGTTATTATACTGGTTTTGAGGTAATACAGGTGGCAAAAAGTTGTTATACTGCATTTGCGGCAATACCGGTGGCAAAAAATTCTCATATGATTTCGGCGGCAATATCTCCGGCACTGGCAATAAGATTCCGGGAAGCTGGCCCATTTGCACGCCAGTATCCAACATCCTCGTCATGTCATCATCTCCATTACTACAAGAAGACTTTTCTTTCTTCTCCGGACTCGTTTCTCCCGTCCAAGCAAGCCTCGCTGCGGGCGAAACTTTACTGACTCCGGTAGGTTGTTCCATTCCGGTGAGGCTTTGGACGACGTCTTTGAAGTCCTTGGGACTGACGTGGATGACTCTTTGAGGCACGGTATAGATAATTCGAGGCTCCACTATCTGCTTGATCAATTTCTGAGGTATTGGCAATGGCGCGTTCTTGGTGATCTTGTGGGATTCTTTTTTGACTTTGAGAGAATTTTGACCCGACACTGGACGTTCTTTGTTCATAAGAAACGAATATGGTTTTCCCATGGGTAAGTTCGGTGGGCTCATGGTGGTGGAACTGTGAGAGTGAGATTGAGAAGGTTGTGGATCCTAAACAAAATTACAAATTTATGAAAAGCTACGTAAAATATTTTGAGAGCATATTTCACGTAAAAAGTGTATATATTTGAGAGTTGTTGGTTATGGTAGTCCTGATTTCTTTCGGTAACATGACATATGGCTCAATATTCTACGTTGATTATAATATTTAAATTAAATATAAAAATTATATTACATATAAAAAGATTTAAATTATAATAATTGCAAAATTGATTATTAGAAAAATGAATTGAATACCTTAAAATAATATTCTACGTGTATTAAGTGACTTGAAATCATCAATAATAGAGTCTGAACTAATACATACACTAATTTCTCTTTTAATGTAAACAGTCATGATATTTGCTAGAAACCGACCTTTCATATTATTTCGCAACTTAATTTGGATAATTTTCATTGTCGAAAAAGATCTATTAGTCGTGGCAGTGGGAACTGGAAGAGGCAAGACGAATTAGTCTATCAACCAAGAATTAAATAGTATTCCTATTAGTTGCAACCAAACACGAGCATAATTTTTGAATAGTTGATAAATTCTTCAAATATGTTGATTGACGAACATCAACAAAAAACGGTTGAAGCTGAAATTGCAAAGTAATCTTCTCTTTCTCATTGAAATCCATAAGGATAATATTTTTCAACTAGAGTGCAAATAGTATCAATGTTAAAAGCTTAATAACTACCCTTAGGATTCAAAGCACAACTTAGAGTTAACAAATTCATTGCTTACTCAATAAATCTACTATTCAACTCTTATAATTGTTGATCAATAATAGCAAAAAGTATTTCAACTTTAAAGTATTGCTCTAGTGTGACCTGATTCTCTGCAAGACGATAGCGTACATATCTTATTGCTGAGTGAGTATCATCAAGATTAGGAATCTCAATATCATGTCTCACACAATAAGACATCACATTAGCATACAACTTATCCCAACCATTTTCTCTCAGCTCTTGAATAAGATTTTTGTTGTACGAACTAAAATCATAGCATTAACCACATCCTGAGATCGTTGTTGTAAAGCTTGACAAAGCACATCTGTTATCCCCGTAATTTCTTTCATCAAATGCAAGATCAATATAAAATCAAATTCCTTCAAGTAATTGTAACCACTATCAACATCCCCACGTGTACTATAATTTGCTCCTATCTTTGATAATGTTTTTAAAACACGACATGTTGCTTCATACATATTCATCAAGCTAGAAATAGAATTGAAATGTGATCTCCAATGAGTAGTCTCAGCTCGTTTCAAAGTCTCAATTTGATTTTCACCTTTACCAATAATGATCTCATCAATCTCCAACAAATGTTTAATTTCTTTTAATTGGGCTTCTTGTAACTCATCATGTCGCTTCGATGAAGAGCAAACAACTTTGACCACATAACTTAGTTTTTCAAAGAATTTATTTATTGGCTTGATTTCTCTTGAAGCTGTGACTAAAGCAAGCTGCAATTGATGATCAAAATAATGGACGTAGTATGCATAAGGACAATCCTTCATAAATAGTGCTTGTAAACCATTCCATTCTCCTCTCATATTGCTTGCACCATCATACCCTTGGCCACGAAGGTTAGAAACATCAAGGTTATGCCGAGAAAGTATATCACATATTGTTTTCTTAAGAGTTAACGCCATTGTGTCATTCACATGTGCCACATCAAAAAATTGTTCTTGTATTAAACCAAATTTATCAACAAATCTTAAAACAATAGTCATTTGTTCCTTGTTTGACTCATCACCAACTTCATCTACAAGGATATAAAATTTAAAATCACTAATTTCTTCACGATTATGATTTCTAACCATACTAGCAATAATTTACAAGAGCTCTTTTTGAATTTTATGTGAAGTATATTTGTCATTTTGTGGAGCATTATCCAACACAGCTTTTGCAACTTCATCATTATAAGATGTCAAGGGTCTTAGCAACTTAAGAAAATTGCCTTAATTTTTTTACTCGCTAGATTCATCATGGCCCCTAAAAGCACAAGCTTGAAATGTCAACCAACAAATAGTTTCAATTGAAGCCTTGAGACATAGTCTATTCTTCTTTCTTTGGCTTGAGCTTTTCTTTTGGAAAACATTCTCAATATGTGCCTTTTTATTCAACAAGTCTTGATAAGCTTCCATTGCATTATTGTGTGCCGAGCAAAGATCCTTCCCTATATGCTTAAGAAAAACACAATTATTTCTATCTCTCACACTTTTCCAACCTCTAAAATTTGTAGTAATAATGGCATCCGATCCAAAATTTCTACTTGGTCCTTTGTTAAAAATATAACATAGAAAGCAATATACAACATCCTTTAAAGGTGAACATTCTAGCCATGAATTAAAGATTTCAAACCAAGTTTCTTGAAACCATCTTGGATGATCCTCTTTGTCGGACAAAGGATATTCTTCTAAACATATTTGATACGGACCCCATTTCATATAAGCTATCCGTATTTGATCGATTTGATTTGGGGAATATTTCCATATTGAAGGACGCTTTCCAGGATCACCTTCTAAATAATTCAAAATATTATCTGAAACTTCAACTCATTGAGGGATAGTTGTTGTTACTTCTTGAATTGATGAAACTTCAACTCATTAAGGGGTAGTAGTTGTCACTTCTTCAATTGGTGGAGCTTCAACTGGTTGGGGCAAATAAGTTGTCACTTCTTCAATTCTTAAATTTTTAACAGGTTCTGATGTAGAAGCATTCTCACAAACTTTCCTCTTAAAAATTACTAGCGTTCAGACGGGCACTCTTGTGCCCGTTTGTCCGCTTTTTTAATGTTCAGACGTTTGAAAGTATAAACGTATTTTTCGTGTGTTTATTTTTTTTAATTTAAATTTTATATAAAAAAAATAAATTAAATAGTTGTGCAAGCTACCATAAAATAGTTAATAAAAAAGAATTTAGTAAATAAAAAGTTGAATTTTAAAATAAAAAACAAAAGGGTATAATTGGAATAAAAATAGGTTACACCAAATTCAAGTTTTCCCTTTATATATGTTATAGATTAATTTTTCTATTCTTCATCTTTACTTCTTCTGCTTTGCAAGAACATAATTTAGTCCCAACATAAATTATTTGAAAGTAATACTGAAATTCAATCATAATAAAACTTATTGTTATAAGTTTGTTGACATACTTGTTGTTATAATTTATAACACTAAAACCACAAGTTTTAATTTGTTGTTATAATAGGAGTGGTTATGGCAGTGGCATAATCAACAACATCATTCATTCAAAATTAACAATGAACAATCATCATCATTCTTAATTTCGACATAAATTATTTCAAAATAATATTGAAATTCAATCATAATAAAATTTGTTGTTATAAGTTTTTTTTGGTAGACTTGTTGTTATAAGTTATAACAATAAAAACATAAGTTTCAATTTCTTATTATAATAGGGGTGGTTGTGGTAGTGGCATCATCAATAACATCATTCATTCAAAATTAACAATCAACAATCAACAATCAATTCTTTAAGAACAACATTTTCAGAGTCAATTTCACCTTAAAATTGCTTCACAATACACAAAATTTCCAATAACAAAATCATTCATTTAAAATTAACAATCAGCAATGTGATGAATAGAGAGAGAGCTTACCTTTTTAAAAACAAAGGAGAAATGTCACAGTGAAGAGGGAGAACCGGAGAACGACTCGTTGTCGGTTTATCACTGCTGATGAACAATCTTAATAATGGAGATAGTGTCGTATTTAGAAAGATTGCCCATTGTCGGAGACAGAGAAGAAGCTTTAGAACAGAGCCAAAAATTTGATTTAGGTAATGAAATTGTGTTACGGTAGTAGGCTAACACAGGAAAGAAAAGAGAAAAACAAAGGGTTTTTTCATATAATAATATGATTTATATGGGTGTTATAGTAAATTCCTATAATATATAAATAAAATGGTAGGGTTCCTGACTTTCTTCTTCAACTTTACTAAAATTATGGCATCTCTGTTCTGAAAACAAAGAAGAATGCCTTCTAAAAATTTGTCTCTCTCTCTTTCTCAAGAAGTGTCTGGTAATGACAGAGAAGACACTAACATATCTGAATCAAAGGTTTATTCATACTCTTCGAAGAAGCAATGGAGACCTAAGTGTTGGTATGATAATTTCATTGTATTTAGAACGGCTACAACAATTAATAATTTTGGAAAGAGATTTTGGAGATATCCACACTATAGGGTAAGATCTCTCTTCTTATTCACCAATTTTATTTTGGCATAGTGGTTTATGATTTCTTGAATTTAGGCAGGGAAATACTAAAAATGAATATGACTATTTTGCTTGGTATTATAATGAAGTGAAAGATGATAAGAATATAGTTATCGTGAAGCAAAAAAAAAGTTTTAAGCTTTAGCAAAATAAAATGAAGATCTACATTATAAATTGGTCCAATGTGAAGGAAAAATTAAAAGACCGAAACACAAAATTGATGCGCAAAATCAAGAGTTAAAAGAACTTGATGTGCTCGTAATTGTTTTATGTACAATTTGATTTAGTATTATTAGTGTGTAATTTTATAATTGTGTTCTTAGTTGATATTGTAAATCTCTAATTATGTCCTTGATAATTTATGTATTTGATTTAATATAGTAATTGAATTCTGAGATGAATGAAATGGAATTAATGTTTGTTTTTGTACATGTTAATATATATTTTTGGTATACTCTATTTCTTTAGTTGAATTAGATGCATCATTCTAGAATACTCAGCTTGACCTGGTATACTCAGTTTGATAAACCTAGACAATAATTATAGTAACATTAATGAATTAGATACATCATTTTGACAGGCTAAGTCAATAATTCTGGTATACTCAATTTGACCCGATATACTTGGTTTGAAAGACCAATTGGATGCATCATTCTTATATTGTTTCGTGATTTGGATGTGTCAGTTTTGCATCAATTCAACATGAATAGCAACATCAATGAACAAGCATTAAACTTCATTATTAATTAGCAAAATTCGTCAAGTAGAACATAAACCAATACATCAAAATGATTGACCAAGTCATTAAATTAGAATTAAACTTGCCATAACCAAAAGAGAAACCAACTAATTAATTTAACTTTACACTTACCCTAAATTAATAGAAATCTAAGTTTTCTTCTTGCTTGTTTGAGATGAACTAAGCCTAGTGGTAGGGCTTTTGACATTCCTTGTCGCACTTAACCTTGTTGTAGGACCTGGTGACTCAACACTTCTTGTTGGTCTCCTAATGCACAAATTCTCGATAGCAATTATTAATGCACTTGCTGGAGTATGAGTTTTTTAGCAGGTATTTATCCATTTGCCATAGATAGCGTTTAACTTTCCTGAGTTGCTTGAGATTGACTTTGTTGAGGTTGAGTTTCCTGAGTTTCATGTGATTAACTTGTGTACTTGTCAAAACATACATGTGTATGTTTCCCTTGCAAAGGCATGGAGACTCAGAGGCGCGAATAGGTTTATAAAATAATATGGTAGTTAGGGTTAACCACGACGGCGAGAAAACATGCACTGTAGTGTTTTGAGGGAGTTTACGAGTTATGCTCACGTGAGGTGAGAAGCTCTACAAGTGACTGGTGACGCTTAGGAGCAAGTGTCAGAAACATGCTGAATTTTTACAAAACCCTGAGGGAATTCAGAGAGTCTTATGTGTTTCATATTATACAAGACTTCCCTCTTTGCATTTTGTTTCATTTTCCCTCTTTTTTTCAAGTTTTTCTGAGTTACTTTCCATTGTCATCTCTTTGTTTTCAACCTTTTCTCATGTATGAATTCCTTCTGTTTTCCTTATTTTCCAAAGTACATTTTTGCGAAGGTGTGTTTAAGATGAAGTTTTTACACTATATGTAAGGTTTTAGTTCAGTGGTCCCTTTCTGATGATTACGATGATGGTGGTGATTTATTTTTGTTATATTGTTTTCTTGGGAACAAAATGTTTTCCTCCTCTGCCAAGTCTAAGGATGCTGGTGAATTTGTATCTAGTTACGCATTTGAAGAATAAATCCATCTTTTATGATCGGGAGTGGATGTTTCTTCTTTAGAATATGAGGGTCGAGTCATTCTAGAGATTTTTCCGTTGTTGGAGAGGGTTACCGCACATGACTCCTCCGAACCTCCTTCACTATACCTTTATTTTTATCTCCCATTCATCAAAGATATGGGAGTTATTTTTCCTCTTTCCCATTTTTTCACAGAGATCTTAAGAGTTCTTAATGTCATTCAATCTTTGTTGTTTCCTAATAGTTTAGGCTATATCAGGGTCTTCGAGATGGTTTGCGAGGATCTGGACATTACTCCGACCATAGGGGAATTTTTCTCCCTTTTCATCACTAAACCATCAAAATATAGTTAGGTGTCCCTGAGTAGTCAACCTTTGAGAGGCCTTTTCACCTCTCAATCCAATCATTATAAGTATTGGAAGGAATAGTTTTTCCGGATGACGGGGTGAGACGATTCCCTCGGAATGTTGGGATCTGATGGTGCCCTCGGATGATCCAACAATAATCACAAGGTATGACTCAATGTTCCTTTCCTTCGAGGAAAAGAATACTGGTCAATTCATGTGGCAGTTTGATGTTATAGACTTCCGGAAAGTAATTAATCTTTGGTTGAGGTGCCAAGTGTCGCTACTGTGAAAATCGGCGCCGACTGAACAGAAGAGTCGCCACCGTGCGTTATTTATCCCAAAGGAGGGAAAGGAAACGCTCGAAGTAAACCTCGTAAAAAACGGGAAAGGTATGGTCATCGCAACCACAACCTGGATTCGGGAGTCGGTTACGCAAGGGGAAGGTATTAGCACCCCTCACGTCCGTCGTACTCGACGGGATCCACGCTTGGTGTTTATAAGGAAAAGGGTGTGTTTATCTATCTACGCTAATGGTCAGTCTGAAAAGAAAAGAAAGGACAGGACTCGACTGAACATACGCTGTTCTGGGCCTACGTACTCCCTCGTGCAATGGGAAAGTCAGAGTCAACGTAGTTCGACCACCTACGTCTAGCCGGGGGGAAAGGTTGCTCGCCAGGACATCGCGTCCTGTGCCTACGTACTTCCACACGGCATGGAAGATCAGAGCAAACGTAGTTCGACTAACTACGACTAATCTGGGTGGTCCCACACAGCAGTGAGAAATTAAACTGGTTTTAAGGGTAGGGGACCTACAACTACGGTCTGGTCTCAAATGCACTCGGACAAGAGAAAAGGGTAACATCAGTCGTCAGCGGGAAAGTCTCGATCGCACAGCCGCGAGAGAACAAAAGGTTAGTTGTTAGTGTGCTCGCTAGGATATCGCATCCTATGCCTACATATTCTCGTCTGGTACGAGAAATCAGAGCAGCTGTAGTTCGGCTAACTACGACACAAGCTATCCAAGTGCTTTCTATTGCTGAGAAAGGGAAAAGACACCCTAAAGCTATGGTTGAAAAGGGGAATCCTCCTACTGTTATCATGCCTGGTTGACCCACCTAATGTCTATCATAACCCCTCCGCAGCGGAGAAGTTAGAGCTCCTAAGGGATCATGGCAACAGGACTAAACAGCAAACAGGAATCAACTGCAGAGTAAAGAAATACTGAAAATATGCATGAATGCAACAACCAAACAAGCAAGGCACAAAGGCCGCAAACCACAGAGGTAAGGGAGCTCAGCTCTACCAAATACCAGCAAGCAAAGCCACTCAATAACAAACAAGCAGAAGGAGGCCCACCTCAACTTCTCATGCACACAAAGCCTACTTCTAAGATGCACCTACCTCAGAAATATCTAGATGAACCCCTAAGTCTAATGCAGCACAGCACCACACAAGTCAAACAACACAAAGAGAAGGCGAACCAGCCTGACAAGCCCTTATCCCAAACTTAAACCAAAACCCTGAGCAGGACCCCTAAACAAAACCCTAATCAAATCTCTAAGCAAAACCCTAAGCAAAACCCTAATCAAATCTCTAAGCAGAGCCCTAACACAAGAGAAAACAAACCAGTCTTCAAGCTTCAAGACAAGCTTACCAAAGAAAGGGAGCTAAGCAGACAAACCCATAGTGCTTTCCTCAGGAAAGTACTAGGAGGTTACCACTCAGGAATCATATCCTATGCGGCTCAACAACTCTGAACGGTTTACATTCCTCCTCAGGAGAAACTAAACTCACATGAAGGCTCCAACATCATTGGATACTTAAGAAATCCTAGATGAACTAAGGGAACTAAGTGAACAGGCCCATAGTGCCTTCCTCGGGAAAGTACTAGGAGGCTTCCACTTGGGAATCATATCCCATGTGGCTCAACAACTGTGATCAGTTTACATTCCTCCTCAGGAGAAACTAAACTCACATGAAGGCTCCAACATCATTGGATACTTAAGAAATCCTAGATGAACTAAGGGAACTAAGTGAACAGGCCCATAGTGCCTTCCTCGGGAAAGTACTAGGAGGCTTCCACTTAGGAATCATATCCCATGTGGCTCAACAACTGTGAACGGTTTATATTCCTCCTCAGGAGAAACTAAACTCACATGAAGGCTCCAACATCATTGGATACTTGAGAAAGAGGTGAGAAGAAAGAATGAAAGCCATCTACAGTGCCTTCCTCAGGAAAGTACCATAAATGTCCCTCAAATTTCAGGATCTCAAACCTCACAAACAGAGAACAAGCTCCTAGACTAGGACCTCAATCCAACATCCTTGCAAGCTCCACCAAGACTTTATCCAGCCTCTACCTTCAAGAAGAAACCACAGACCCTCAAACCCAAAGAAACTATCTCTGAAGTTCAACCACAGTTGAACTTCAAAGTCAGAAGCCCTCAAGACTTCTCCTATTCTCAGGCTCAAACAAAAATACCAGAACACCCTATAAAAATATACCAAAAATCTAGGGGAAACCTACATGCCTCTATGATCCCAAGATCAAATCTCAAAGCCTAAGTCAACTTCTAAGGCTACTAAACAATCCCTAACATATGAATGGTCAAGGGTTAACCGGCAAGTTATGAGGTCTCTATTCTCTAACCCTAAAACAACATCAATCAACCTCTAAAAAATCTATGAAAAACCTATGGGGAGCATGCATCAGTCTAGTATAACATACTAAAAAACTAGAGCAAAATTCAATACCAAGTGAGAGAAATAAAATCAGCAAGGCAGACACATCACAAACCAATTATTCAATACCAATTAAAATACAAAAATGCATACAAAAATGAAAATGCATGATCTAATCAATATTTTTGTACTATAAAATCCTAAATTGAATTACGAACCTACAGCAAAAAGAAGAGAATTATTTGATCAATCCTACTATTTTTTATGAATTTTTTTCTAACATGATACAAAGCAAAAGAAATTAAAAAAATAAAAAAAGAATAGCACAAATGGGGGGTGCAGCAATAGCAAAATCTCAGTTGTTTATCCACTGGGCCCATACACGGGGGGGGGGGGGGGGGGGGGCATAGCAAATAGGGCAAAGCCCAACCCAAAATCCATTCTGTCTTCTCACACGAGGGGGGGGGGGGATAGCGAGCAATGAAGGGGGGATATCAGCAAAACGAATTTGGGCTTACCACAGCCCAAACCCTAATCCAACTTAACAATCAACAAAACCAACCTCCCCCAAAAAAATTCGGTCCACTGTTCACTACCCCTAACCCTAACACGCCTCTCCCTAGCCCCTCTCCCTCTTCTCTCCCTGAGAAAATCTCTCACTCTCAACCTCAAACATTTTCTGAAACCCTAATCAACCTAGATCATCTCCATCAATTAACACTAAACCTCCAAATCTTGAAACGAGAAACCCTAAAACCATAGCAATGAATGAACGGTAATGGAGGTGGTGAAAAGGAAAACGAACCTGAGACGATGAAGTTTCTGGGATTTCTTGAAGGTTCGCTTGAAGAAGTATGAAGAAAGGATGAAAACTTCTTGAAGATTGCTGGGAAAAGTGAAGAACACGCTCAAAGATCTTGAAGGATCTATGAGATTTCTGGAGATTTACGATAAACTGATGAAGAATCCTAATAGCTGCTGGAAAAACGTGAAGGAAGTTGAACGTTATTGACGGAATCTGGAGAATGTATGAAGAACACTACGAAGAACGGATGAACACGATGAAGGAGCTATGAAGGTTGGGGAAGAAATCTGGAAAAGGCGTGAAGAACAAGTTCGTTGGTGAAGATCAACACGAGGTTCCGGAAGCGATATCGAAGAACACACGAACATTCATGGTGATTTCTGGGGAAAAAAACTTGATCCGATGGTTGAACGTTTTCCGGCGGTCATTGATGATGAGGATCGGTCGGAGAAGATGAGGATGATTGGTTGCAGTTGATGATCGGAGTATAGAATGAACTTCTGAAATCTCCAGTTTCCGGCGAGGTTGGCTACGGCGGGGTGATTATTGGTGGAGGTAGAAGATGAAGATGCGAAGCGTTTGGACGAATTCTGGAGTTTTTGCAGTTTCCGGCGATGGTTAGGAGTCTGTTGCGGTGGCTCCGGCGGTAGTTACCGGCGTGTGCATGCCGGCCGGTGAGGAGCTGGTAGTGGGATCCAGCTGGCGTGCATGCAAGCTAAGGAGGTTGGTGGCTGGACGCGTGGCCTGGGAGAGTGGGGAAAGAGAGGCGCGTGGCCTGTGTGCTGGCGCAGAGAGAGGGTGAGTGGGGTGGATACGTGGCAAGAGGAGGGAAGAATGGGAGTTGTGAGGTGTCAGAACGTGGGAGTTGGAGTGAGAATGAGGTGGGTCCTCCTGGTTTACACGTGTGGCATCACTATATATTGGACACATGGCATGCAATCTGGACAAAAATGAACAAAAATGGACTAATGGATATTCTGGGCCTCCAAAAAACCATCCAGGCCCAACGAAAATGATATGCAATAAGACCCAAAAAAAATCTGAATGAAAATGATTAAGAAATTCTGAATTAAAATGATTAAACTTAATTAAAAATTAATCAAGGATTAAACCTAATTAACTCTAAAACAATTAACTAAATGAAAACTCAATTAACTCTAATTAAAAGATTAAATCCTAATTAAATCTAAAAGATGATTAAAATCTAATTAAACCTATATTAAACTAAAACTATTAAAACTCTAATAACCTCTATTTAATCTCTAATAAAATCTATACTATTATTTAAAAGAAAATCTATTATTAATAAAAGAAAAAACTATATTCTTTCTATATTATTCTAAAAACATTTAAAAGCTATTTAAAATCTATTATATTCTAAAAAATGATTAAAAACTATTAAACCTATTAAAAAATTCTATAAAGTTCTAAAAAAAAGATTTAAAACTATTAAAAAATGTTAAAAAAGTCTAATTAAATTCTGAAAAATCTAAAAAACCTATTAAAAATATAAAAAAACCTATTAAACCCTAAAAATACGAACAGAGGCAAATAACCAACATAAAAGAGAGAGCGCGAGCCCAGATCGACGCAAACAATACACCCCTGGCATCAGAATATCCCAAAAACCACCATGCAATCTGAAAACACCGAGAAGCGCACAATTTCCCGAAATAAAACCCTGATTATCTAGACTGGATCTGAAATATCCGGTAAATGAAACCCAAGTTGTAACCCTGACATCCTCTGTCTGTACACAAGTGTCATGCATCTGATATGCGAATATGAACTTAAACCATGAACCAGATAGGAGAACCGGTTGGTCACATTTTAGGGTGCAACAGCTGCCCCTATTCAAGCGACTTGGACCTGAAGGGTTGAAGAGCGCTCAGCCTTCAAACATTCGGAGGTACGAGACAGTTGAATACCAATAAAACCCGAAAATTTGCCAACCGTGAGACTATACTGTAAAACTGCTTGGGGAATAAAATCCAGAACCGAGTCCAGCCGTCACGGCAACAAACTGATCAATCATCTGGTAAGGAACTCCTGATTTTAACGCCAGTTATCCGCGTGATACCCCATATAACAACCCGAGGGTTGCAACAAAACACTTGATTCTCTCACATCGCCTACTGATAGATAGGAAGAGAAAAGTATACTCACATCGTCGAATGATAGACGGAAAGACACCCAAAATTCAAGGAAAACTTCAATACTCACATCGTCTAAGGATAGACGGAAAGACACCCATAATCCATACTCACATCGTCTAAAGATAGACGGAAAGACACCCAATTGATCAATACTCACATCGTCTAATGATAGACGGGAAGACACCCAAATCGATACTCACATCGTCTAAAGATAGACGGAAAGACACCCAAAATCTCCATACTCACATCGTCTAAAGATAGACGGAAAGCTCGCTGGGGAAAACACACCATCCGTATGATCTGACGAAAAAAAACTCGCTGAAAAATCACCTGCAACTTCACATTGTCTACTGATAGACGGAAAGAACACCACTTGCTAGAAAAATCCCATCTTGAAACCCCACTGAAAAATCACTCGAAACTTCACATCGTCTACTGATAGACGGAAAGAACACCACATTCGAACTCAAGACGTCTAATGATAGACGGAGAAACCCACTTATTGGAGGAACACATCGTCAATATGAATTGACGGGAAGAAAAGTCTGTCGACCAGATGACTGATTGATCAAAGCATAACTGTCGTATGATCTGAAAATACGAATAAACTGCTGAACTGTCTGAACACTGCTGTTGGATTAATGCCCCTGAACTGATCACAAAGTAGTTCACGCGCCATATGAGGCTGATAGAAAATCTGGCTTATGCTTCGTATGCATATGCATATGTTTGAATCTTTCCATGCGTAATGCTCCATTCAGGATGGAAATGCTATACATTCTGAAAATGAAATGCAAGTATGATGCAAATATGATGATGCATGCAATATGCTAATGCCGGCTCGAGCTACTGGAGAAGGTCAGGTACAGAAAACCACTTCAGCAAAATAAGTGCTGAAGACAAAGCCAACTCCGCTGGGGATAAACCGGATATCACAGAATCACTCCAACAAAATAAATGCTGGAAGAGTGAAATCCACTCCGCTGGGGAAACTGGGAACTCAACCAAACACCTCGTTGAAGTAACACCCTGCTGGGGAGTATAACTCTGTTGGGGAATAGCAGATGTGCCAAGTATGATTGGACTTCTCTGGGGATAGCTTACCCGTGCCAATGAAAAATTGGACTTTGCTGGGGAAAATAGCCGGAGTCTTCCTGCGTACTGATGAAGCTCGGATCTGGAAACTGATGCGCCAACACGGATGGGCCTCACAGTGATCGCCAACATGGATTTGAGCTTTTAGGCTATCTGTGATGGGTCAGGTACAACTGACGCTAGAAAACATTCTGTCTGAATACACAGCTTTCTGGTTGAAGAGCCAAGGGATAGTAACACGACTTCCCGACATTCGTCTCGCACTCGAAAATTGGCTGAATCTGCTCAAATAGCTCTGAATAACCCCGCTGATACGGAGAAGAACAATCCCTTCGCTTCTGATATGCCCCAGCCTGCGGGACCTCTGGGGGGATAGTCCTCGAGAGGAAATCTGCAAATCTGTACCCTGACGGTCTGATATGAAATACCCCAGCGTTCTGAACTTCGGAGAGATACTTCACATCAAATGCTCCTCGAATAAAGAACAACCTTTGCGCTCTTAAGATGGAATGCCCCCTGACTGCAATGACCTTGCTCCTGGTTATCTGATTCAGAGTAGTGCCCCTGACTACAAGATATTTACCGAATCTCAACCTGATTGCTCCAGGATAACTGACTTCGAAAGGCTGACCTGGCTGGGGATCGCTGGGTATAGCTTGCCCTGGCTTGCGGAGCATTCGGCGTTCTGTATTCTATCCTGACCATACCTTCCATTGTAGAAAACTTTTCCTGTTGTCAATCGCTTACTTGCAAATAAAACAAGTTGTTCTACATAAAAGACATATTAATGCAACACATATGACAGCTTTGACATCCAATTTGTTCACTGGGAATAGGAAAAAACAGTTTATGGCATAAAATGCACAAAAAATTTATCAAGAATATCAACATCAGTACCACCATGGTATGAAGAACCCTTTTAGGAGTCAGTTTCGACGCAATCTTTACTGAAGTATGCTTTCGAAACAACCTGCTTCAAGTAGGACTTTTGAAGGTTATAACGTGGTCAGGTTCACGATTTTGAAGGAAAGGATAAAGGCTCAAAGTTTATTTTAACCCACCCGCTCTCCTTGATGTTCTCCCATCCTACGTTCAGCTAATTCGACCTTAGCGCTCGCCTCTCAGAGGCTGAAAGATAGGAGTGATAGTTCGAGAAACCATGAGTTTTTGGAGTGACAGCCACTCATTCTTCGTCTTTGACACTTGAGGTCACACGACTCGTGTTTCATTTGAGGATTTTTTTCTCTTGTCATCCTTTCATCTTTTTTCTTTTCATATCCCTAACTTTTGCCTGGACTGACTCTTTTGAGTTCTTTTGGTTTTTTGAGTCCAGCGGGATGCCCTCATTTTTGCCTAAGTCATTTTTTTTGAAGTTTTCACTTAGCGGGCTTTTGATTCTCTTTTCGCTTTCTCTTTTTCCGAACAAGTCGTGTGACACCGGTTGTCTGACTCATTGGAGAATAATGTGACTGTCTCACTCTTGATTTAACCATTGTGGTTTTTTTTTAGGCACGACCTCTAGAGGTGTGATTGATCCTCGAACGGACACTCCTTTTGCAATTTGAACGCTCGGCCAAATTAGCTAACACCTACCCTGCCCCAGGTTAAAGATGGAGGGTTTTTCGTTTTCAGAAAGAACTCCTACTACTATGCTCAAAGGGGTTGACAAGGGATTATCTTCCTTATATCACCGGTGTTTAGGGATTCGAAACAATGCCTGTACATCATCAGCAGGTTTTATTTCGAAAGCATACAATATCGGAAGTTGCCCGTCGTTCATTTCGTCATCCTCCCCAGATTCCTCTTAACCAGGCGTTGGACATTTGTAAAAACAATTGGTGAACACGAATGGATTCAATCAAAACATGCATATTTATTTCATTATCATCAATTGAATGAACACAACAAGTTTTACAAACAAGATTGCAAATTCAAACAGGAAAGAAACTACAAACGTAAAGAAATGACAAGATAAAACAAAGAAAAATGCCAGCTTCCGAGAACCGGGCTTTCACATCTGTCCTGCTGCTGAACCAGCCATCTTCACTGTCAGTTATTAGAGGCAACCCGCTGCTGTCCTGATCTGCTTTCAACGACCCAAACAAATTATAGAGACCCTCCTCCTCATTCAGATGATTATGGGCCCTTCCTGCCCGAAGTTGATTGCTGCACTATCAAGTAGGTCCTGCACTTTGTGCTTGAAGGCCAGACAATCTTCAATGTTGTGCCTCGGTGCTCCTGAATGGAAATCACAGCGCTCCTTGATATCATAACCTGTTGGAGGCGCACCTGTCAGTGGGGCTAACTTCCTCTTCTCAACCAACTGCAATCGTAGCAACACCTGAAGAAGTTCGGTATATGGCATCGGAGGCACACTAAATACCCTCAACGGCCTCTGATTTTGAGCTCCTCGCTGATTGGGACGCTGTTGCCTCTGCCACTGCTGAGCTCGTTGCTGGCGCCGGGTTGACTGTTGAACAACCTTCATAGCAAATACAACATCGGTTTCTTGACTTTCACCGTACTGATTAAGGCACTCCTTATGCTTAGCCATTTTCTTTCTCAGATCTGCCCCAGGAATAGGCAACAGTTGTGGGCATGGAGATTCTGACACTATGGAATCTAGGATACGTTTCTGACCTACTGCAGCTTTAGAAACATCCATCATCTTAGCATCAACTGGGATAGGAGCAATACGTACAGCTACGCCGCTTGGCGTGAATTCAATATCTTGCGAGTCAATCAGGTCTTGAACATTGTGCTGAAAAGCATGACAACCCTCGATGTCGTGCCCGAGTGCCCCAGAATGAAATTCACATTGCTTATTGGCATCGTACCCATAAGGAAGCGCTCCTGTGGGTGGGCCCAACATTCTCTTTTCAACCTTTTTGAACCTCAATAAAGTCTGCAAGAGCTCAGCATACGTGGAAGGTGGCGCCTCAAATACCCTCTTTGGCCTCCCCTCTTGAATCCTCTGTTGTTGTTGCTGATGACAGTCAACACGTTCGTTAAGCTCAGGTTCCATAGGCACAGGTGGCACGAGCTTCTTCACTGCGGCTTCAAATAGCTGATCATCCTCTTTCCTAAGCACATTCTTGACTACTTCCATGATCAAGCTCATTTGGGTCTTCAGCTGACTATTCTCCTCCTTGAGGATCTTCTGCTCCAGACGCATCTCTTGCATGTCTCTCATCATCTGCCCCAGCTGGCTTCGGACTTCAACCAATTCAACCTGATTCTGTTCCATATCTCTGAAGGAATTCCTGCAACAAACTGGACGATGAGGAAATAAGACCCACGGTTCTGATGTACCTGTTTAAATGATAATGCAATGCGGAAAGCAAACACATATTTGACAAGACAAAGAGAAACTCAAGCCATAAGTACTCAGACGAACATCCTCCACACATGTATAACCAACAAAAGCAGCACGTAAGCACAAATGAGTACGAATACAATGACCCCAGCCAACAATCCTGGTGGTGGTCAGCAAATACTAATGCACAAAAGCTAAACGGGTTAGGCAGAGAAAACAGATGCGACACCCGGCACAGAAACCTCTAGAAACTTCTCCCATATCCAACTCAACTCTCTGTTTGACATTCTTCAGAACACACACTTCCCATGGAGTCTTCCATGACATTAACTTACGAACCCACACAACTGGATGACGGAGAATCGTTAATCTGAACAAAACCCTGAGGCGTGATGAAAATCCGGTTAGAGTCTAACAGATCCTGAATCTGGCTTCTAAGCACCTTACAATCATTTGTTGAATGCCCCTGTGCCCCAACATGGTACTCACAGCGGGCGCTGGCATCAAAACCTGGAGGATATGGTGGAATCACTGGATTAGTCTCTTTCGACACTATCAACCCACTTCTGACCAGTTCTGGCAACAACTGACTGTACGACACCAGTAGCTGAGTAAACCGCCTTTCAGGTTTCCTTGGTCTTCGTTGGGCGTGCTGACGCGATCGACGACAGGATGACCGTTGACTTGAAGTGTCTGAAAACCGATCCTGAGATGCTAGAGATTCTGAGACGACGTCATTTCCCTCTTCCCACTCTTCTTGAGGACTGACAACTGACTCATTCTTATCAACCGGGACATAAGGGGCATCTCGAAGCTTTCCACTCTTGAGTCCTCTTACAACAAGCTCCCCCATTCTCATCAGGCCCACAAAGCTTGTGCAACCGAACAATTTGTCATAATAATGGCCCTTCAGAATACCCAAGAAGATGTCAACCATTTCTCTTTCCTGAAGCGGTGGTTGAACACTAGCAGCCAATTCTTTCCATCTTTGCACATACCCTTTGAATGATTCATTCTCCGCCCGAGATAATTCTTGCATATGTACGAGACTAGGAGCCATATCCAGGTTGTAATTGTACTGATTCATGAAAGCTCTGGCTAAATCCACCCATGATCGAATCTGATTACTCTCTAACTGCACATACCACCTCAAAGATGCCCCAGTCAGACTATACTGAAAGCAATGGATCATCAATTGGTCATTTCGCACAAACGCAGTCATTCTTCGACAAAACATCATCAAATGCAGCTTCGGACAGCTAACTCCCGTGTACTTTTCAAATTCCGGCACTTTGAACTTATAGGGCAACACCAGGTCAGGGACCAAACACATGTCTGCAGCATCCAGGTTAACAACATCTTTGACCTCCAAAGCTTTAACTCTTTCTTCCAATCCTCGGAACCTTCTATCACCTTCAAGAGCTCTTGAGTTTACAGTCCTGGCTACCGGGATATATCTGTGTGGATTCCTCTCAGGGAAAACGGCACCTTGATTGTTAACAGGAGGAGGACGTTCATTTTTGGCACCAAACTGCTCATGTCGATCTCGGTTCTCAAAAGTAGGTTGTATAACTTGGTCTGCAGTAACGTTGTTCGCTTGCGGGAAGCCTTCCATAGAATCATACCGAGGGTGGGACGTAATAGTAAACCCTGTCAAGGTGTTAGGAGCCTGGAGATTGCCTTCAGACATAGCTACCAATTACCTGTAAATGACTACACTGCTTGATTCTGCTCAAATCTGCTTCAGCCCCTTGGTCGTCTTCAACACTCCACTCTTGCCTCGAACAATCCCCCGAGAATCACCCTCTGGTGCAAACAAAGGCTGGATAAGTGCTCTGGCCAGCTAGAGAAATGTTATGCAATATGATTTATGCAGACAGAATACAAAAAATGCTACCGTGCATGTGTGCATTGGGGATATTTTCCCTCCAATTCCAGTGTCAAGGTAGCAAGACAAGATAAACCATAAAGACAATATTTAGAAAAACCCTCATACATTTATTGGAATGACAGTCTTGTCAAGACGTTACACAACTATGTTCCATACAACTGATATGATAAAGGAGGATCCCGACCAACATGCCTGGTGGTGATCTCAACACACAGAATACAAGAGAGAAATCAAGTGCGGGTACAGTCGCAGAAATCCTTGACCAGCTTCTTCGTCTCTGCGTGATCCGGTCGATAAATCAAGCCTTCTATCAACTGATCCCTTTTCCTGACCGTTCCATGGATGTCTCTGACAAAATCTTCCCAAGCCTTATCCTGGGCACCATCCTCAGGTTTGGGCCTCTTGATGTCTGCTCTGCGCTGACAATCTTCCAGATTCTTCATGGCATCAATCAGTTTGCGTTCGGCCTCGTATCGACGGCATGCTTCTTCTTCAAGCTCTTCGGTCTTCACCTTAACCTGTTCTCCCAACTGAGCAACCTGTATCTTTAGCTCTTCTTCCCGTTCTTTGCGTTTGGCCATAGTGAGATCCCAGTGCTCTCTGAACTTAGCTAACTTCGTGTAGGCCCTCTCCAGCTCTTGTTTCTTAGTAGCCAATACACTGCTAACTGAGTCTACATCTAACTCCATACGCTTCTTGGTTTCAGTCAACTCCAATAAAGTAGTCTTCAGATGTTTCAAAGTCTCGGCCTGTTGCTTGGAAAAATATCCTGTTTCAATCTTTTCATGACGAAGCTGGGCATTCTCTTTCTCTAAAGCTTCTTTAGCCTTTGCTAACTCTTCTTTCTCCGCCATCAGCTGCTTGTATACCTGTATGTCTATAGTGGTGGGCTCCTCCACCGGAGAAGGATACAATGGCTGAACTGCAGGATAAGGCATAAGGAATTTCGTAGCTCGTTCGCGAATCCATTCCACGTACGGACCAAGAACTCGAGTACCCCCTCTGCTACCTGAAAGCTTCCCTCTCTTATGCAGGTTCTTCCATGCTTTCTCAAGCTTGATCAACATCTCTTCCTCTATTGCCCCAGTGAGATACAGAGATTCCTGTATCTCTTCGGGCTTCGGCGCTTCCTGAGGTGCATACCCAAACTGCCTGATTAATAAGGAAGGGTTGTAATTGACACACCCTTTCCTTCCTATCAAAGGAACATTAGGGAATCCTTCGCATCTGTATATGATCTCAACTCCGAACACCTCCTCGTTAACCCACACCACATTCTCAGAAGTCAACCCCATCAAGCGCTCAGGTCATCCTAAAGAATCAATAGAAGTGACAAAAGGCCCTGACTTCGGCATATGACTAGTGAACCACCTGCATAGTAGAGGTACACAGCAAGAGACATTCCTTCCTCGCCGCTTTTCATTTTGGTAGTGAATGGAATGGTGGATATCTCCCAGCAAGGTAGGAACTGGGTTCTTTGCAGCCAGAATATAGAAAGCATCTGCATCAACAAAATCAGGAATGTTTGGGAACAATACAATGCCATAAACACACACAGCAAGGATGGCGTCGAAAACAACCCAGCCACCTTTCTTGGCATACTCCCGAGCCTTCTCCACCAAAACAACCAACGGAAATCCCCACACATCTCCTCTTCTGATCATCTTCCCTGTCAGCTCAAACTCTCCTAAGTACAAAATAGCAGAAAGCTCAGCCAGATTAGGCTTAGCGTCCGTGTGATAGAAAGGCATCTGCTCGCGAATCGGTATATCCAAGAGTGCAGAATACTCCTCCAGGGTAGGAGCCAAGACAAAATCAGGAAATACAAAACACCTGAGCTCATCATCATAAAGCTGCAACAGGGTATAAATGTCGCTGATCTCGTAAGCCGAGGGCTGGTAAACATAAGTCAGGATCCTCCCATATGTCTTCCTGAAATCTCCCATCACCTTCTTCCTAGCAATAGTAATTAACTCTGACAACAGACTGATATCTGGAGCCGGGAATCTATAGGGTAACACTCTCTTCATGGCTTCCATGTCTTGCTAGGAAACGAACACCGGAACCGGGAGGGAAAATATGTACCTGCAATACACACACGTTAGTTGGATGCAAATGGTGATGCAATAATGCAATATGATAAATGATGCAATCAGTGAACACAGGGGCCACGTTGTAGCCTGAAGAGGAACATCTATGTGATGTCAAGAACAGAAAACCACCACAGTCACCAGAACCTCATGACGCTGACTATCCTCTGACACCCAAAATACCAATCCCCTGGTAAGAAATCCATCTGAACCTCTGTAACTGACGAGAAAACCATCTGATAATAGTATCAACCTCAAACAAGAAACCCATCTGATCCAAACAACACACCTGTTAACGAGCCAAGAAAACCATCTGATAAATACTGAATCATGGTTTCTGAAGGCCAGTTTTCCTGCAATAACCCAATCCCCCTCACAGGTATGGACCTAATCCACGGACAAAGGTACGACATCCTATGCGGTCATCAGTGTCACAGACTTTCATGAGTGACGATACGATTCCCAGAAGGAGTGGCATCATCAAGTCATGAAGAGGCCTCACTTAGCTGACTTCCAAATGATCGGTCCCCAGAGTCGACAATCCCCACGTCTGGACTCCCCTAAGATCCTCAGGACCGGAAAGGAGCACCTCTGCGAGAACCTCGTCTGAGCGCAGATTTCGTAGGGAACTGTGCCTGCTCAGCAGACAGGTCCGTCTACTAATCTCCGCAACTATGTCTAGGTGCATACTCAAGCCCAGGTCCGGCTTCTCACTCATAGTAACCTCCCTTTCCCACAGCAATAATCATAATAGTATAGTGCTGAAAGTAAATGCGGAAAGGTAAAGGTGCGGGAAAGTAAAGTGCGAAAAGATAAAACACATATGCACAACACCCAACAGATAAACACCCAAGCGCTAGGATTGACTCGCGTAGGGGATGGGAAACGGTCCCAGCATAAGGGATGGGAAAAGTACCTAGATGCTATAAGTCCCCAGCAGAGTCGCCAGCTGTCGCTACTGCGAAAATCGGCGCCGGCTGAACAGAAGAGTCGCCACCGTGCGTTATTTATCCCAAAGGAGGGAAAGGAAACGCTCGAAGTAAACCTCGCAAAAAACGGGAAAGGTATGGTCATCGCAACCACAACCTGGATTCGGGAGTCGGTTACGCAAGGGGAAGGTATTAGCACCCCTCAGGTCCGTCGTACTCGACGGGATCCACGCTTGGTGTTTATAAGGAAAAGGGTGTGTTTATCTATCTACGCTAATGGTCAGTCTGAAAAGAAAAGAAAGGACAGGACTCGACAGAATATACGCTGTTTTGGGCCTACGTACTCCCTCGTGCAATGGGAAAGTCAGAGTCAACGTAGTTCGACCACCTACGTCTAGCCGGGGGGAAAGGTTGCTCGCCAGGACATCGCGTCCTGTGCCTACGTACTTCCACACGGCATGGAAGATCAGAGCAAACATAGTTTGACTAACTACGACTAATCTGGGTGGTCCCACACAGCAGTGAGAAATTAAACTGGTTTTAAGGGTAGGGGGACCTACAACTACGGTCTGGTCTCAAAGGCACTCGGGCAAGAGAAAAGGGTAACATCAGTCGTCAGCGGGAAAGTCTCGATCGCACATCCGCGAGAGAACAAAAGGTTAGTTGTTAGTGTGCTCGCTAGGATATCGCATCCTATGCCTACATATTCTCGTCTGGTACGAGAAATCAGAGCAGTTGTAGTTCGGCTAACTACGACACAAGCTATCCAAGTGCTTTCTATTGCTGAGAAAGGGAAAAGACACCCTAAAGCTATGGTTGAAAAGGGGAATCTTCCTACTGTTATCATGCCTGGTTGACCCACCTAATGTCTATCATAACCCCTCTGCGGCGGAGAAGTTAGAGCTCCTAAGGGATCATGGCAACAGGACTAAACAGCAAACAAGAATCAACTGCAGAGTAAAGAAATACTGGAAATATGCATGAATGCAACAACCAAACAAGCAAGGCACAAAGGCCGCAAACCACAGAGGTAAGGGAGCTCAGCTCTACCAAATACCAGCAAGCAAAGCCACTCAATAACAAAAAAGCAGAAGGAGGCCCACCTCAACTTCTCATGCACACAAAGCCTACTTCTAAGATGCACCTACCTCAGAAATATCTAGATGAACCCCTAAGTCTAATGCAGCACAGCACCACACAAGTCAAACAACACAAAGAGAATGCGAACCAGCCTGACAAGCCCCTATCCCAAACTTAAACCAAAACCCTGAGCAGGACCCCTAAACAAAACCCTAATCAAATCTCTAAGCAAAACCCTAAGCAAAACCCTAATCAAATCTCTAAGCAGAGCCCTAACACAAGAGAAAACAAACCAGTCTTCAAGCTTCAAGACAAGCTTACCAAAGAAAGGGAGCTAAGCAGACAAACCCATAGTGCTTTCCTCAGGAAAGTACTAGGAGGTTACCACTCAGGAATCATATCCTATGCGGCTCAACAACTCTGAACGGTTTACATTCCTCCTCAGGAGAAACTAAACTCACATGAAGGCTCCAACATCATTGGATACTTAAGAAATCCTAGATGAACTAAGGGAACTAAGTGAACAGGCCCATAGTGCCTTCCTCGGGAAAGTACTAGGAGGCTTCCACTTGGGAATCATATCCCATGTGGATCAACAACTGTGATCAGTTTACATTCCTCCTCAGGAGAAACTAAACTCACATGAAGGCTCCAACATCATTGGATACTTAAGAAATCCTAGATGAACTAAGGGAACTAAGTGAACAGGCCCATAGTGCCTTCCTCGGGAAAGTACTAGGAGGCTTCCACTTAGGAATCATATCCCATGTGGCTCAACAACTGTGAACGGTTTATATTCCTCCTCAGGAGAAACTAAACTCACATGAAGGCTCCAACATCATTGGATACTTGAGAAAGAGGTGAGAAGAAAGAATGAAATCCATCTACAGTGCCTTCCTCAGGAAAGTACCATAAATGTCCCTCAAATTTCAGGATCTCAAACCTCACAAACAGAGAACAAGCTCCTAGACTAGGACCTCAATCCAACATCCTTGCAAGCTCCACCAAGACTTCATCTAGCCTCTACCTTCAAGAAGAAACCACAGACCCTCAAACCCAAAGAAACTATCTCTGAAGTTCAACCACAGTTGAACTTCAAAGTCAGAAGCCCTCAAGACTTCTCCTATTCTCAGGCTCAAACAAAAATACCAGAACACCCTATAAAAATATACCAAAAATCTAGGGGAAACCTACATGCCTCTAAGATCCCAAGATCAAATCTCAAAGCCTAAGTCAACTTCTAAGGCTACTAAACAATCCCTAACATATGAATGGTCAAGGGTTAACCGGCAAGTTATGAGGTCTCTATTCTCTAACCCTAAAACAACATCAATCAACCTCTAAAAAATCTATGAAAAACCTATGGGGAGCATGCATCAGTCTAGTATAACATACTAAAAAACTATAGCAAAATTCAATACCAAGTGAGAGAAATAAAATCAGCAAGGCAGACACATCACAAACCAATTATTCAATACCAATTAAAATACAAAAATGCATACAAAAATGAAAATGCATGATCTAATCAATATTTTTGTACTATAAAATCCTAAATTGAATTACGAACCTACAGCAAAAAGAAGAGAATTATTTGATCAATCCTACTATTTTTTATGAATTTTTTTCTAACATGATACAAAGCAAAAGAAATTAAAAAAATAAAAAAAGAATAGCACAAATGGGGGGGTGCAGCAATAGCAAAATCTCAGTTGTTTATCCACTGGGCCCATACACGGGGGGGGGGGGGGGGGGGGGGGGGGGGGGGGGGGGGGGGGGGGGGGGGGGGGGGCGCATAGCAAATAGGGCAAAGCCCAACCCAAAATCCATTATGTCTTCTCACACGAGGGGGGGGGGGGATAGCGAGCAATGAAGGGGGGATATCAGCAAAACGAATTTGGGCTTACCACAGCCCAAACCCTAATCCAACTTAACAATCAACAAAACCAACCTCCCCCAAAAAAATTTGGTCCACTGTTCACTACCCCTAACCCTAACACGCTTCTCCCTAGCCCCTCTCCCTCTTCTCTCCCTGAGAAAATCTCTCACTCTCAACCTCAAACATTTTCTGAAACCCTAATCAACCTAGATCATCTCCATCAATTAACACTAAACCTCCAAATCTTGAAACGAGAAACCCTAAAACCATAGCAATGAATGAACGGCAATGGAGGTGGTGAAAAGGAAAACGAACCTGAGACGATGAAGTTTCTGGGATTTCTTGAAGGTTCGCTTGAAGAAGTATGAAGAAAGGATGAAAACTTCTTGAAGATTGCTGGGAAAAGTGAAGAACACGCTCAAAGATCTTGAAGGATCTATGAGATTTCTGGAGATTTACGATAAACTGATGAAGAATCCTAATAGCTGCTGGAAAAACGTGAAGGAAGTTGAAGGTTCTTGACGGAATCTGGAGAATGTATGAAGAACACTACGAAGAACGGATGAACACGATGAAGGAGCTATGAAGGTTGGGGAAGAAATCTGGAAAAGGCGTGAAGAACAAGTTCGTTGGTGAAGATCAACACGAGGTTCCGGAAGCGAGATCGAAGAACACACGAACATTCATGGTGATTTCTGGGGGGAAAAAAACTTGATCCGATGGTTGAACGTTTTCCGACGGTCATTGATGATGAGGATCGGTCGAAGAAGATGAGGATGATTGGTTGCAGTTGATGATCGGAGTATAGAATGAACTTCTGAAATCTCCAGTTTCCGGCGAGGTTGGCTACGGCGGGGTGATTATTGGTGGAGGTAGAAGATGAAGATGCGAAGCGTTTGGACGAATTCTGGAGTTTTTGCAGTTTCCGGCGATGGTTAGGAGTCTGTTGCGGTGGCTCCGGCGGTAGTTACCGGCATGTGCATGCCGGCCGGTGAGGAGCTGGTAGTGGGATCCAGCTGGCGTGCATGCAAGCTAAGGAGGTTGGTGGCTGGACGCGTGGCCTGGGAGAGTGGGGAAAGAGAGGCGCGTGGCCTGTGTGCTGGCGCAGAGAGAGGGTGAGTGGGGTGGATACGTGGCAAGAGGAGGGAAGAATGGGAGTTGTGAGGTGTCAGAACGTGGGAGTTGGAGTGAGAATGAGGTGGGTCCTCCTGGTTTACACGCGTGGCATCACTATATATTGGACACATGGCATGCAATCTGGACAAAAATGAACAAAAATGGACTAATGGATATTCTGGGCCTCCAAAAAACCATCCAGACCCAACGAAAATGATATGCAATAAGACCCAAAAAAAATCTGAATGAAAATGATTAAGAAATTCTGAATTAAAATGATTAAACTTAATTAAAAATTAATCAAGGATTAAACCTAATTAACTCTAAAACAATTAACTAAATGAAAACTCAATTAACTCTAATTAAAAGATTAAATCCTAATTAAATCTAAAAGATGATTAAAATCTAATTAAACCTATATTAAACTAAAACTATTAAAACTCTAATAACCTCTATTTAATCTCTAATAAAATCTATACTATTATTTAAAAGAAAATCTATTATTAATAAAAGAAAAAACTATATTCTTTCTATATTATTCTAAAAACATTTAAAAGCTATTTAAAATCTATTATATTCTAAAAAATGATTAAAAACTATTAAACCTATTAAAAAATTCTATAAAGTTCTAAAAAAAAGATTTAAAACTATTAAAAAATGTTAAAAAAGTCTAATTAAATTCTGAAAAATCTAAAAAACCTATTAAAAATATAAAAAAACCTATTAAACCCTAAAAATACGAACAGAGGCAAATAACCAACATAAAAGAGAGAGCGCGAGCCCAGATCGACGCAAACAATACACCCCTGGCATCAGAATATCCCAAAAACCACCATGCAATCTGAAAACACCGAGAAGCGCACAATTTCCCGAAATAAAACCCTGATTATCTAGACTGGATCTGAAATATCCGGTAAATGAAACCCAAGCTGTAACCCTGACATCCTCTGTCTGTACACAAGTGTCATGCATCTGATATGCGAATATGAACTTAAACCATGAACCAGATAGGAGAACCGGTTGGTCAAATTTTAGGGTGCAACACCAAGTATCTCGTCGCCTATATATGTAAATGGCCTTCTATCATCCTTTTTCTAGATTTTTGTTTACAACCTATGATCCTTATATTTATTGTAGATCAAATGGCAAGAATTTAAGCTGAGGAGCGCAAGCAAAGATAGGAGAAGCTTAAGTTTTCCAGTTCGAGCAACAACAGCCTAAAAATCCATCTTAGGGGTTTTGTCCTCAAAGAAAATATGAGGCTAGTTGAAAAGTTGGATCCGGATTCACCAAATTCCAAGGCTCAAATGTTAGAAGATGGTTCTCCTTCCATCATCGAAAAGGTGGGAGCAATGGCGCCTTCTATAGGCGAGGCTTCTTATGCTCCTACGGCTTGGTGGAATGATGTCGAATTTGACACCCTCCAGTTCAAAATCTCTCACCTTCCTTTTTCCAAATAGTTTCATGCCAATTGTTGCACCTCAAAATTTGTCCTCTTTGTTTTTTCAAACCTTAACTAGATTTTGCTTTGCGTTCGTCTGCATCATTATTGGGTTGTAACTTGTGATCATACTTTGCATAGGCTCAGGAGTTTCGGTGAGTCAAGTCATCAGGGCATATCTAGCATACGGGTTTATAATGTAAGGATTGGGTCGTTTCTTTGTATCCTATTCCGAATGAGAGAAATTGCCTATCATAGGCTACATGGAAGAAAAGGTTCATCATCTAAGGTTTGGTTCAAATTGGAAAATCTACTCATGTAGATTCCTTCAAGGAGAAGTTACTTGAAAAAATATTAGGATATTCAAAATTAATATTCCTAATGTACATAAAGTGCAAAGCCTAATTCAAGATTTTTCCCATCCAACTTTGTTTCAAACTCTATGTTCAAGTGGAGTTCAAAAATCACAAGTTCATAGTTCAAGGCTTCATCCCTTTCAAATTCAATGGCATATGGAAGATACATCATATTACAAAGAGAAATTTCATGATATTGCAAGAATGTCACATATGTCCCAAAATTTCTAATTAACTTCATGCCATGGAACCCTTCATGCCCCATCAAGCCCACATGTTCTTCATTATGCCTACAAACATCCAAGGAAGATAATTAAGATTTAACTTAAGATTGGAACATTTCAAGACTATGCATGATTAATCATGGGAAATTTGAATGTGACCCAAAATATCCCCATGCAAGAAGTGACAATTTGTATCATATCACAAAACCATTTCATGTCACAAGACCAAGGGAATAAACTTATGGTAATGCATCTACACATCAAATATCATAATTTTAAAATTCTATCCAAAAGGTAGTAACATTGACAAAAAGGGGTTGTCCAAGCATAAGCCAACAAATGGGTATAAGGTTTGAGGGCAATGTAAAGTGCTGCAGAAAAAAAACAACATAGGCAAGTAGTGCAGCAAAAATACAGCATAGCAACATACATGGAAATGGAAAGAAAGAGAGTGACATCAAGAAAAGTTGTCTTGGATATTTCTAAGTAAAAATCTGAAGTCTTGAGGGAAGGGAAACCCCTAGTGTGCTGAGATAAAAGAGGAGAGGGGGCTGCAAACAAAAGGGCAGAGGCACACATTGACATAGAGAGAGAGATTGAGAGCATGAGGTATTGGAAAATCAGAAGAAGAAAAAAAGAGTAAGAGAAAAAAACAGAAGAAAAAAAAGAGTTTTGAAAAGAAATCCTTGAGAGAACAAGAGAGGGATTGAAAACCAGAAGAAGGAGGTAGACCATAGAAGCACAGACCATTGGTGAAGGAAGATAGTAGCTCTTGGGTATCCTTCCCTTCAAACCCTTATCTTTTTTACTTTTTGCATGTTTTATTTTCATGTGTTTTTTCCTTGTGTTGTATACTGTAATAAGGTCTTGATATAACCAAGAAATGTTGTAGAAGAACAAAGAAAAGAGAAAAAACATAGTTTAGCTTTCGTAGCGACATGAGTTGAAAATACTCATGTTTGTTGTCATGTTCGCTGGCACGTTCGCCTAGCGAACTTTGCCTCACTTTCCCTCTGTTTCCATAAAAAAAAACGTGTATTCTGGGCAAAACAACATGAAGTTGACCTAGCAAACTTTTTGATATTTTTTCTGTCATGTTCGTGGGCACCTTCGCCTAGCGAACTTTGCCCCATTTCGCCTCTGTTTGCGTTCGCTAGGAAGTTCGCCTAGCGAACTTCATGCTGTTTTTTTCTGGGGAGCTTTGCTGCCTTGTTCACCTAGCGAACTTCAGTGTCTTTGGCCTCTGTTTAAGTTCGCTGGGAGTTCGCACATCAAACTTCTTATGTTTTCTGGGCAGCTTCGCTGCTACCTTCGCCTAGCAAACTTCCCCTTGTTTTTTTAGTTCTTTCCTCAGAAAAAAAAAATTTCAAGGAGTTTTTTTCCGTATCTTGTTTTTTTCTAAAGCCGACTAACCCGATGTGGTTGTACGGTCTTTGTATGTGAATATTTTGTTGGTCATTTTTGACCTTTGGTTCCAAAAAAACTATTTTCAAGAAGACAAACTCTCGATTCTCATCGAGCCATTTTTGACCTTGTAAGTCGATTGCCTTGTGCATCGCCATCAACCTTGTTCGTATCATCTCAAACCTTTTTAAGTAATCAAACCCTTGATCCAACGTCAAGAGGATTTTCTCAAACAACTGTTAAACCAATTCACCATCTTTTCTTTCCATAACTTTTCTCTTAAAAACCTTGGTCCCGTACCAAGTGCATTTTCAAACTCTTTTCACAATAAAACTTGAATGGTCGTGGAGTGGTTAGGCGTAGGTCTTCTCCTATCCCGAGTGCTTGACAAGACATTACTGTAGGGTTCACTGTCACAAAGCACTTACCATTCAAGATCAAAAACATCTTTAAAAAAAAGAATGAAGTTCTCTTTGTATTGAACTAAAGAGAGAGGATTGAGTGTAGACTTCTTCCTCTTCGAGTGTCAGGATACTCACTGTATAGTGTGTGGTCTCGATACTCGTCTTTCAATACGAAGACGCGACTATATTCGCCACACCTTTTTCACTATAAAATTTTGAGATAAATAATTGGGTACTACCCGCAAGGGGTTACTATCCGATGACATATTTCACCCCTAAAAAAAATTCCAAAAATCAAATGTGACATCTTGCCTCGCATGGAAAAAACTAATCTCTTCAAAAAGGATATGTTACGTTCGTTCTACCGCAAACAGGTAACGCCTAAGTCTCCAACGAGCGAGCAGCAATACACCTAAACTGCTAGAATGCGCTACGTTAACATCATCCACAAAAACACCGGTTACTCGTTGTCTGAACTACGTTTGCTTTGATTTCTCATGCCAGATGAGAATATGTAGGCACAAGACGATGATGTCTTGGCGAGCTCACTTTTTCACCTTTTTCCGTAGTTTCTCGAACTACGTTTGCTCTGATTTCTCATGTCATATGAGAATACGTAGGCACAAGACGGCGATGTCTTGGCGAGCTCACTTTTTCACCTTTTTCCGTAGTTGCCTGAACTATGTTTGCTCTGATTTCTCATACCAGATGAGGATACGTAGGCACAAGACGGCGATGTCTTGGCGAGCAACCTCCCCCCATCACCCGTAGTTTCCTGAACTACGTTGACTCTGACTTTCTCATATCCGATGAGAATACGTAGGCCTAGGACCGCGAAGTCCTACCGAGTCCTTTATTTCCCCCATTACCTTTTTTTCCCTTGTTTCTAACCTTTCTCCTTATCCCTTGGTGTGAAGGCAAATCACCACACATCACACGAGTCTGCAAGACATCACTCGATATAGGTTTCGATGATGACGAATTACAACCATGGATGAATTGGCCATTATAAACTCCAACTCTACTAAACAAATGCAACGTATCACCTACCATATCCTTTTATATTTGTCTAAAAATTGTTAAAATAAATATAGTATGTGTAGATAAAATGTGGTCGTGACAAGAGACATGAAAAACCACAAGAAGATCAATTTTTGCAGGTTTGCAGGGCATGAGTTGACCATAGGGTCGGCGCATGCATCAGTACATTTTTCCACTGGTCAGCGCATGAAGGGATGAGTCGACCATAGGGTCGGCGCATGAAGGAAATACTTTTCAACGGGTCAGTGCACGCTGATTGTATGGTCGACGCATACTGATACATTTTGCAGATTTCCAAAATACGCAAGCTATGCGTCGACGCACAGACCTGTTGCGGTCGACCGTTCGCGCGGAAATACAGTTTTTAAGTGATTCCCTCTACTATTTGAAAAGTTGTTATGTCTTTGGTTGGTCTGGTACTATATATACATGTTCAACCACTTATGTCATTTCAACATTTGATAAAAACTGATTCATGTATTCAAGAATAAGAAAGAGTGAAATAGGTGTCCAAGATTCTTCATCTTCATCTTCAACATCTCACAACACATCAATTACACTCAGCCATTTTTGAAGTGCATTGTGAGTGATTAAAGGTGATAAGGTTCGAAGCTTAGATTGGGTAATCTAGTTCGGGTTGAAGCTTGTGACAGGTTCTTTCTTGAATAAAACCGTTAGGGTTTTATCCTCCAAGATTGGTTTGAATTTTGGGGGTTTTTGGACGAGATTCTTCATCAAGGGTCAACTGAGCGAAGGTGATTGTGAAGAGGTGTTCTTCAACAGTCTAGTAGCGGATTCAGTGATATTGAGGGGAGGATCTCGGGTTCGTTTCGTTTTAGTTGAGATCAGCCGGGGCCGAAGGTTTGAACAACTAAGGGTTATTCAATAAGGTGGCTGAAATCGGAGGTCTATCAACAACAATCGGAGGACTTGATTCATCTTGAATCAAGGGGCAAGGAGTGGAAGCAACATTCAACGTCTTGAGAATTCTGTTGTATTTTTGTTGTTCAATCATTGTACAAACTGTTACATTCAACAAGTGATATCTATTAAATCTATCTCAATTCTAGTTTTAGAATTGAGGGCAGACGTACCCCGAAGCGAGGACGACGGGGGAACTGCCTCACCAAATACTTGTCTTCTCTATTTTTCAGCATTTTCGTTTTAGCTTAAAAATAAGTGATTTTTGTATAAGCATTATTGTCAAATTGTGATATCAATTGAGTAAAAGGTTAAAACTCTGTTTTTGAATCCAAAGTACAATAAGACATTGTACTAGGCTAGTTGGAATCACTTACTCAACATAAATATCACTTGGAGTGTTTTGCACACCAAGTGTTTGACAAATTGCCTAAACCAAAACTATCTTACTTGTGTATCTAGTTTTGGTTTGCTCTTTAAATCATTGGAACTAGGAATCCTAACAAGTGAATTAGATCATTGATAAGTGTGATTAGTGTTGTGATTCTCTTTTCCATATTGTCATTAATCCAAAGGCTTATCGCATATCCGGTTTTCCAATAACCGTTTGTTTTAGACTATATTTTCCTCGGCCGCTTCCGCACTTAAAACCAATTTTCAAAACCAATTTTTTAAATTGGTAGCGCCGACTCAAATTTTAATTGGGATCTATTCAACCCCCCCCCCCCTCTAGATCCGTGCCATAGTCTAACACTTGGAACACTCATATGAGCAATATATTTTAGCAAATACTTTCACACGTCGAAAAACAAATGGTTCCCATCGAGTACGATGGATGCGAGGGGTGTTAATACCTTCCCTTCATATAACCGGCTTCCAAAACCAATCTTGGTTGTGAGACCAACTTATCCATTTATTCCCTAGGGTTTTCTCGATGTTTTCCCTTCCCCTCATGGGATAAATAAAGTTCGACGGCGACTCTTCTGTCTTTTCTTTTCGCCTCTTCTTCGTTGCATTTTTTGAGTAGCGACACCAATTACCAAGCTCTTTGCTCTAAACTGGTTTCGGACATTGTGAACATGAAGGGCACTATTTTGTTGAAGGTGTTTGTGCTACAAGATGTTAAGCAGGAAAGGCTTGATAAAGTGGTGAAATAGCTAGAGGAGAAGCTCCAAAAGCAGACTGAGGCCTACAATTAGAGTCATAGGTTGTTGTAGTCCCTCCAATAATATAAGGATAAGTGGGAGAATTGGTTGACGAGTGTTCAAGCCAATGACAAAGATATCTCTGATGAGAAGAAATATTTGCAAGACTCCTTAGATGTTGCTCTCCTTCATCATAAGGGTTTGGAATAGGAGGTATCTAAGCTAACTTACGAGGTAGTGTTTGCTTCTGGCATTCATTACAAGCGCGCCAAGGAGCAGTTTTATCTTCCTCTATCCTAATTTGGATTTGATTCTCTTGGATTTCTAAAAGTCGTGCGAGATGGTGCCTTAGTGGATGAGGAGACATTGTCCTCTCCTAAAAGTCTTGTTCCCATCGAGGGAACTCGTATCCAGAATGGGAAAATTGAAGGTTGTGAGCTTGAGGTCCCTCACCCATAGAATATTGTTGAGGAGGTGGTGACCCAGGAGGAAGAATGATGGTTTAGTTTAAATCTTGTCCCCTAGAGCCCCTTGTATTTTTGTGCCCCTATGGGGTTATTTTGTTGTACTTTTATGCCCCTTCAGGGGATTTTGTAATTGTTTTAAACAGCAGCATCCCTTTGGGAAGCCTTTTATATTAACTGTTTTTATCATCATATGCTTGTTTTCATCCTTTTTTTGAGGGCATTTTTGTCATGATTTCCTCTGTGGGATGCAAGGATACCATTTTAAGGATCTATAAAATATGACCACCTCATTGGCTTGTAAGGAACTCACTTAAGGATCCAACAATTGATCGCCTCATTGGGGCGATAAGGATCTCACTTAAGGATCCAACAATTGATCGCCTCATCAGGCGACAAGGATTCCACTTAAGAATCCAAAGATTGATCACCTTATTGGGCAGAAGGGATCTCACTTTAGGATCCATCGATTGATTGTCTCATTGGGTGGCAATGATCCCACTCAAATCTTCACCTCACAGATAGAATACTTCATACCAATGTAAAAAGGCACAAAATAACTCTATCACTAGAATAATTCTAAAAGATTATAAATTTTCCCCATGAATATCCCATCATCGGACCAGAGACAAAGTGGACAAACACAATCACCAGCTCGTTACATCCTCTATCATAAAAGAGTCATCACCCATCATACCAAATCCCATAACTGCTGGATATTTCCTCCCTATGAGTCGTATGATTCACTATGTGATCAATCACATTCTCTTTTCAAGAAAAAATAGCTTCTTCCTCATAACCCAAGTTTATGTAGAAACAATATGGTTAATAGAGAAGCAAACCAAGGTGAATTGGGAAGAACAAGTTATCGAGTACATTATTGAAAACTAGAAAGGAGTATGTTTCCATATGGAAATCTTATCACAAATATTCTGAAAGAAACTAGATACAATTTTGGAGATAAAGAATTCAAGGAAGCAACAACTAGAATAGGAGAATCAGTTCTAACATCAATGAAATTTGAGATGATTAATGGAAAAATAACTGAAAAGCCTCCCTCAAACAAGAACATAGGAAATCAAATAGTCAAGAAGCACCCATAAGGTTATACGACTTTGACTACTTTATTCCTCAACTTCCCACAACCAATGATCTGCTCAAAGTCATAATTGGAAAGATAAATGTGATGAATGACAAATTTGACTTCATAACCTAACATTTAATCCCATACTAAACACAACTACATAAAGCCATGTTCTTCTATGATGATCTTGACATAGAATAGTCTCACCTATGTCTTTGAATTCATATTGTTTCTTGCTTTCTACAACTTTAATTCAATAATTTTTATTCTGGTATTTTAAATTACAAGTAATTTCTCTTAATTAATAAAACAATGTTTTTCCCTTTCCTAAATGCTTAGTTGCCTATGTTTACATATTTAAAATTTTCACAATTCCTGTTTACCTGCATTTTTTATTTCTAGAAAGGGAGAGAAGTATACCCTCATAAGAAGTAGAGTATCCTCTCTTTTTAACTCAGATGGAGTTCAATTACTTTAAACACATATGTATTATTTTCTTTTACAACCTCCCTTGAGATATGTGTTGTCATCATCAAAAAAGGAGAGAGTGTGGAATCTTATTTTGCATGTGATATGCCTTTTAATGAGAACAACAACTTTTGATGATGACAACTAATGGTTAATGGAGTCAACTAGTCATGCATAAGCGGTTAAGTGGTTAAATATGCAAACAAGGAAATTGGGGTTTGATAAATTTGATTATTTGATGATGGAAACGAAATAAAATATAGCTCAAGTCTCGTCTCAAGTGAACTCAAGCAAGTTTCTATAAGAAAGAAAGCATCTGACGATTCTTGAAGAACAAGAAAGTCCGACCTCAATTAGTCTGAGTGAATACTTTGTAAAGCATAAGGGCATTCTCATAAAAGTGAATGGATATATCACACACACACGAAAATATTTTTTTAAACTCATTTTTCTCAAGAAAACATTTTCAAAAATGTCTTTAAGTCGTTCCAGATAAGTTGAAATCTATTTGAAAAGCTCTGGCCAAATTTTAGTCTTTGCTAATCGATTTGGCCCATTAAACCAATTGATTGGTTCAGTCCAAAAATGTGTCCCAAGCGATTAGGACATCATATTAATGATGTTTAACGAATAAATATATTTTCTTTCCATTTTTAACTTAGTAATCGATTAAAATGGAGGTAATAAATCGATTGGCATATGGTGTCAATCGATTGGCAAGTCATAAAATGCCTTTAAAAATATTTCCCTTTTGAGGCAACCTCTAGCCTATAAATAGAAGTCCCCTCCCCCATTTCAAATCATACAGAATCGTGTTTCATTTCACACTTCTCACTCTCTCTTTCTCTCTAAACTTTATTTTGTTTACTTTCTCTCACTAAGAATTTAGACAAAGTTCTTTTCGAGGAAGTATTTTTGCAAGTGAGAAAACTGTAATTCTAGAAGGGTGGATTTGTTAATTCACCAAGGAAAATTTGTTTATACCTTGGTTGAAAATTTTATCAAATTAGGGATTGTTTGTTTTGGTTCGAAGCTAAACTCGTAAAAAAAAATTGGTTTGGGGATTGTGTGATCAAGCCTTTGTTTAGGTTCAGAAGTTCATCATGTAACACCTCAAAAATTATAATTGATTATTTAATTGGTTAATTATAATTTGTTGGTGAATATATGCAAATTATTGTTGATTAAGGCATGTTGTGGGGTAGTGGTGGGTTAAGGTGTTAATTACTATTATTTAGAATTAAATAATTGTAGTTATATTATTTTAGTGTTATAGTAATAATTTTAGTTATTTCATTTAGAATAAATGAAGATAATAGAATAATAAGGTGAAAAGAGAGAATAAGGGCAAGAAGGTAATTATGGTGAGGATTAGTGAGAGTATGATGGGAAAAGCATAGAAAGGGTCCAAGGGGTAAAATAAGAATAATGAAATAAGAGAATTTGAGGTCATTCTGTACGATCGTGAGTTTTAGAGAAAAGTGAGAAGCAGCTAGGGCACAGAGAGAAGAGAAGAGGATTTCATCCTGTAGAGCTTGAAAGAGATCAATTTCTAAGAACTAAGGTAAGCGTTTAATCACGTTAATTATAATTGATATCGGGTTACGGTGTTGGTAGATTTGTGTTTTGTGCGATGAATTTGATGAAGATTGATGAAATTAGTGAAAACCATTATTGAATGAATGAATGAATGAATCCTTGATGAATGCATGATGTTAGGACCTCTAAATAAGTGTTATAGGCCGTTATAAATGTTATACATTCGTAGAATTTTGAATTACGAAAATGGGACTTTTTACGAAATCGAATTCGGAGGTTCGGAAGGCCCTCAACCGCGGAAAATCACAGGTTGAGAAGTGTTGTCTCGCAAACAGTCCCCCCAGTTTCGTCGGGCGAGTCTCGAGCGAGGGGCAGCAGACAGAACCTTCAAAGTGTGGTAACTTAAGTTTCAAGAGTCTGTTTGACGCGTCGTTCAAAGCGTTGGTAAACTGACATGATGAACTACATTATGATTGAATTATATGAGTGTTTTGATACATGATTCCAATATCTATGTGTTTATGAGATTGATTTATAACATGTTGATATGCTATGATGTGATATTTGATGATAAACATGATGTTGATTGTGATGTTCATTGTGGTGATCTGTTAATGATGTTGTTGTGACATAAATTATGTGATTAATGATGATGATTTGGTGAGGTGTATGTGCAATATAATATATGTTATCATGATAATTTTATGATGGTTTATGATGTTGAAATACTATGATTTAGTGTAGGTAATGTCTATTATGATATATTATTGGCGTATTATGAATATATGTTGAATCATATAAGTTTTGGATGAAAATGGCATTGAAATCATATGGGATTTGGGACTGGTTTGGTGCAGAACACGCAACAGAAAAGTTATTGTTTTCGCGCCGTCGTCGAGCGAGCCATATGCTTCGTCTGGCGAAGCTAATTCGCTTGGGCAGCGCCGGGCGAGATAAGAGGCGAAGGTAATGATGGAAAGGAGGTGCTCTTGGAATTTTGTATGGGGGAAGGTGATTCGCCCCTGTTTCACCGGGCGAGCCTCGGGTGAGCGGACTGCTTCACCGGGCGAGCAAACTGGGACAGATTTATTTCTAAAACTTTGAAAATTCATAACTCGAGTTGTGAGTGTTCGATTGATGTGTGTTTCATATCGTTGGAAATTTGGCTTAACGTACTTTTTCTTTAAAATATTTCCAATACTATAATTCCAACTATTTAACGTGTGGGCGGTTGTTTTGTACTGTCAAGTTATGTCATTTTGTGAAATGTATGAAAAGGCTTTGTGTAATTAATAATTGGTGTTGTTCCATGTCTAATGATGGTAATGATGTTGTTGTGGAATTAATTATGATGACTTTGATGTTAAGGATATGTGATAAATGTTACTCGTAGTGGCGTTTGATGACGTGTATGATAACATTATGTATAAATGTTATGTGATGATGACTATATGATTAAGATTATGTGGTGTGTTGAATGAAGTTGACATTTAAGCATGTTTGATGTGCATACATGCTATGTAAAGGATGTTATTATGATGATTACATGAATTATGATGCAATTGACTATATATGGTTAAATTAATATTGGTGTTATGCATCATACATTCATGGCATGTGTTAGGACGTTTGTCCAGTGACGATGTTAGGACTTCGGTCCAGTGACGATGTTAGAACTTTGGTCCAGTGGTGGCCTCAATCCCATTGTGTAGATTGGGTGCATTTTATGATGTGTTCTGGTTCCAAGTGGGAATCGATCCTATGGAGGGGTTCTTTGGAGGGATATGACCAAGTGTTCATCAAAGAATTGGTACCACATGCATGAGTGAGTATTGTTGCATGACATACTAAGTGGCATTGCATAATTATGAGTTAAATGATGTTTGATGATGTTGTGACTTAAGTGATGTTTTGGTGATGATGATTGATTGATGATATATTGACGATGTGAATGACTTAATAAAGTGACAGTGTGAGTATGTTTGTGATGTGTGACGAATATATTAATTATTGATAATTATTGTTGTAACTACTATATCTTTTCCTTATATCTTTTGTAATGAAATGTGATTACTCACCCTGACAGTTCGAATGTTGCCTCCACGTGGGTAACATGCAGGTAATCAAGATTAGATTTTAGATGCATGGAAACTTAGCTTTGGAGTTATTTTACTCTATCTCCGTTGATAATAGAGGTGTCTTGCTTTGATATGTAACATCGGGTAGGGAACACTTGAGTCGAATATTATGTTGTTTTGTTATACTTATTTTATGAGCTTTCTATACGATTAGATTTATTTGAAGATGTGACTTTTGATGAAGACCAATAGACTTTGATGTTTGATGAAGCAAAATAAATTACTTTGAGATTATGATTCCGCTGTGAAGTCTGAATTTTTGGTGATGTTAGTGAAGAAATGATTATGTTAAATGTTTTGAAAAACCGTGTTACGGAGTAGGATATTTATTTAAGATGTTTTTATGACAATGTGACACTCTTGTTGGTACATTATGTTGAATTATTTATTAATTTATTTACAAAATATTTGTGGATTTATAAGGGTGATACACATCCCGTGATAAAAGCATTCATATGTTCTCGGTTAGCCCGTGGTAAAACTAAGTTTAGGTTAAAGCTTAGCCCATGATAAAATCTTTTTTCGGTCTGAGATCATCTCGGTGGTTAAATCTCACAAGTTATTGGTTATCCTGGTATAAAATCAAGGTTTGGGTTTGTGAGCTCGTCCTGGTGTTAAAAGCTCACAAAGTTTGTTTAGAAGCTTGAAGAGTAATCGCTCCAAGATTATTGTGGAAAGGAGACTAACCTCTTTGATCCTCCATTTGGAATGAGGACTCGCAACTTCACTCCATAGTTTTCTATTTGGTTGGAAGTTAACCTTAAACTTCATTTTTCCTTATATAATATTTTTCGAGAGTATAACCTACTAAAAGTTCTCATGCTTATTGGATAATCTCAAGATCAATTCTTGGGGAGAGGAGTAGGTCTTTTTATTTGTTTGGTCGAACCTTTATAACTTCTGGTATCCTCTCTTTTCCCTTAACTCATTATTTTCCGCAATTTACATTATGCGATTTTATTTTTCTGCTGCTTAATCTTAAAACAATTTTCAAAATGTTTTCAAACTCTAATTTTAATTCCAAATATTTTCAAAACCAAGTTTTTTTAAACACCCCCCCCCCCCTCCGTTGTCCTTCTTGTGTGTGAAGTCACATGTAGAACACATCTCGCTCGCATCCTTCTTTATAAATAACCCTAACCCTTGATGTGTCATTTTTTAGAGAACTTAAGATCCATGCCTTACTTGACTTCTGAAATTCTGGTATGCATATCTCATATGTCCCAAGAACATTGATCTCTGCTGAAACAAGGACGAGGACAGATCATGACCAAATTAAATTTCTTTAAATTGTACCAATGTCATGACGTCTGTTGTAACATCAGCTGGCTGACAGACTATTTATCTAACCATTTAAATTGTGCAGAGTTGTAAATGTTGAAAGATAAATAACACAGGTAATTGTTCACCCATTTCAGTGTCAACCACACCTACATCTGGGGGCTACCAAGCCAGGGAGGAAATTCACTATTAGTAGAATTAACTCAGAGTCAAACAACCCGTTTGCACTCCTCACTTAAGACCTACCCAATGACACTTCAGCCTAGAGACCACTAGATCAGAGTTTCCCACTTACTCCCCCTCAATCACCTCAGTGATACAAATACACAATTACAAAATAAAGACACTCTTCAAACACAACTTGATCTAGCTTCACAGCTTTGATCAAGAGACACACACTCTTGCTTAACAGCTTTGAGTGGCACAATGAACACACCTGTTCATACACAATAACCAAAGCAATTATACATCATACAATTGCTTGGCACACAAGGAATCCTAAGACTCCTAGACACACGTGAAGAACAAACCTCTTCACTCACAAATACACTCTTGCTTAAAATCTTTGAGTGAATAATTAGCATTGTCCTAACAACATCCTAAACATATCTACCACTATACATCCAAAGATACAAAGGGTGAATTACAAGGTCACACACAATGGACTCTCAAAACCCTAGACCTTAATTCTACACTCAAGTATTTCTTGTTGCGAGTGCTTTCTTTTTCCTTGTTTCTGCTCCTCCTTTTATAGCAATGCAGACTGGGCTTGGGCTGATCACAAGTAACAAACATTAGGTTTAACAAAGTAAAACTACTTTGCATAATTTAAGGTGCTTTCAAATAGGTCATGATAAGTTCAGCACTGCCTAGAATCTCGTCTGAGATAACTATGGAACCCTAACAGGTTTCCTGAAATCTAGCTGAGATATATCAGGTATCATAACAGAAAAACAACCCTTGCACGCCTGATGTCATACGATTAATGTCATAACAATCAGTCATGACATTCAGCTTCACTTACTCTTAGCTGACCAGACTCCCCCTGCTGAACACTCCTGCAGAATCTTCTTCACAACAGTAGAAACAAGCATATTATAGTTTCTTAAAAATTATCAAAGATCTTTTTTATGAACACCAATTAAATCAGCACTTTGTTCCTAATGAATCACTTTGGGCTGCACATACTGATGAGGTGTATCCAAAGCACTTTTGTCAAGTGATAAAATAGCAGCACATGTTGTACTAGACAGTGATGTCATGACATCCAGTATGACATCCATGACAACAGTTCTGTCATCACCTCCTGCTAGCTTCTGCTGCACCAGACAGCGGTGTCATGACATTGGTCATGACATTGTGATTAAAAACACATGACAGCAGTTCTGTCATGACAGCAAATGGATGTCACGACATTCAGCGTGACATTCACATTAAAACACTCCACAGCAGTTCTGTCACCACAGCAGATGAAGATGTTATAACATCCTGCTTAACATCAGTGCGGGATCATGTTTTACCAAAATTTAGCCAATCATAGAACCATAGACAATTCTATATCATAGAATCATGGAACTAACAATCTCCCCCTTTTCCAAATTTTGGCTAAAACAACCAAACACTTTATCAGGGCAGCAGTAGTAGTTTTTCCAACCTCACACACTATCATGCTCTCCTTTGATAGTTGCAACAGATAATAACACTTTATTCCCCCTCGGTTTAGTCAAAAATTGGCACAAATTGGAGTAAGTGTACATACTGCACAAACATCCAGTCATCTCACAATCTCTCAAGAGATACACAACCTGTTTGATCCCCATCCGTATGAAGACTGCACCACTGTAGAAATAATCCATGGACCAGGTCTTAACACGCATCCTCACAAGTTGTCATAACTCCTTGGATAGGCAAGATGTCATGCACACGAGGGTCTTAGAAGAGCACATCGCAGCAGCTTATCATCACAAACACCAGAGCATCATAGAGATAAATAAACTCTCATGTAGCTTCCTCAGAGGCATACTGTTCAGACAAGTAATGCAGCTACACATCAGACAGGTACACAACTCCCCCTGTCATGCATAATCAGCACTCCCCCTAAAAGAGAGAACTATCTGTAAGATTACTCAGATTCATCTTTGAAAAAAACTGGAGCAATCTCCAAGATGTCAGGGTGAATGTCCTTCCTTATGCATAAGATCAAGGTTGATGGTGTCTTGATCTTCATCTTCACCTGTCAAACAAGACAAAACACTTGGAGAGAGGCTCAAAACCCTGGTTTGATCCATTGATACCCAATGACAGAATAAAATATACTGTCAGGTTCACCATGAGCTAGAGCAGTAACACAATGTCACAGCATCTGGTATGACATTCCTCCCTCCTAGAGGCATACAGTCACAAACTGCTTGAAGCCACAAGAAATCTTGAGACACAATTGTACCATTGAAGCAACATATCATAGATAGAAGTATACCTCCCCATACCAAGGATAACTAGTGCTTTATTTCCAGAAGCACGTGAATGGAAAACATAAGACTCATCTTCATGTCTTCAAGAGCTCACTCCTTGTTCAACACACCTGTTGATCGCATTCACTTACTGCTTGAACCATAGGTAACTAGTACACCCATCAGACAGAAACTCTCCCCCTATTTTCTATAAAAGCTGCTCCAAGAACACCACATTATATCTCAAGACCATCTTCATGCACATACAGTGAGAAGGCACCAAACTGCTTCACTTCTTGCTAGAGTTACCACTTCTCCACAAGACTTTTAGCCTGAGTCAGAGAACTAGATAGACACCCCATAAACCAAGACATTCTTTCCTCATCATGCTCCCATATGATAAGTTAGAAAGCTTCTGATTTAACTGGTGAATCTTCTCATTAGAATCCAGACTTTCATGCACTCAATGATCCACTCCAGTCTTGTACAATCCTTCACATCATACTCCAAGACAGTCCTTTTACCTCATCATTCTCCCGTATGACAAGATAGAGTACTTCTTAGCCAAGATGTGAGTCACAAGTTCCACAACAGATCTTCAATTCCTTCTCCAGATGATGTTTACACCATCCAATGGTTCTTGATATGCCCACAACTGGACTTACTACTGCCTAGTAATCCAACTGAAGAATACAGCTCCACCAGCTTGATCAATAAGGTCTTCAGAAAACCACAGAGAGCAATTAACCATCATACATGACCAGAACCAGATCCTCCTTTGGTTTTCAACCAACTACCCTTCTGTACAAGAGTAATTAGTTCCAAGCATGAACAGACCCAGAACCTTCTATGGTCTTCAAATAACTACCCTTCTGCACAAGAGTAGTTTTCTAAAGGCACACTGCTTAAATAACCAAATGCTACTGTTTGGTTACTCAGCATCTTTCAGAGCTCTAGAAAATCTATGAAAGCTTGATCTTCATATCCTACATGCTCCAAGGCAATCAAGACTTGGACCTATAACACCTACTCCTTCACACAGCTCCTGCAAACTGCATGAGTTAGCATCAATTCCATTTATACCTGATAAAATCAACCTATCTTCAAATGATGTGCCACAACATCAATTAATTCCCTGAAGTTTGCTTGATGTCACAACATCTGATAAGACATCCTGCTGGAGAATTCAGTCCTTCATTATGCCATTTAGAAGAACCTCATCAAGAGTTTCATGTTCACGTAGACTTGATTACTGATAGCAAGTTTGAGTAGCCAGCCTGTATTCTGCATTAGCTACCTTTGAAATGCATTTGCTCCAGAAGACTCCTCTTTAGAAAAACCAAACATGCCAAAGATTGATTCTTTAGAGAAGAAGGATCAAAAAAATATTTACAAAAGGAATCCTGCTTTCCTTAAGTAGAGACTTCTTCAGAAAGTCAGAGATAACTGCCACTTATCCTTAACCTCCAAGATGAGCATGGTCACATGTTCCTATGCACTTAGATCAGAATTAAACTGACCCAAGCAATGTTATCCCCAACACCAAGTTCTAGACAAGTTTCTTGCCAGGAAACTTTCTAGATAGTGATCAGATGCTTTCACTAGAACACACCTGCTGCATTCCAATACTCTTGGATAAACTGATCCAAACAAGATCTTCATCTTCACTTCCACCAGCACTACATTCTAGTCTTAGTTTCTTTCCAGGAAACTTACTAGAATAAGGACAGATCATACCACACATGTGTATGGTACCAAGATCATCAGCTCTATCTCCTTTGATATAGTGATGCACTCCTTGAATCAACTGAATTCTGCACAATCTCTGCTGATGGAATGTCTCAACATTTGGTTGAACATCAAATTCTTGAAGTAGATCAAACAAATCAGGGGCCTTATGCTTGTGTTGCAACTGATGAGACATCTTGATCATTGACTAAGGATAACTCATTAAATATTTGTGAAGATCTCAAATAGCAATGAATCTTAAATCCTTATAATCAATCCTTCTCTGAACTTCATGGATAACCAATTAAATATGTGTGTAGTCCATACATAGCAACTGATCTTAAACCCATACAACTTATTGAGAAGACCATCTGATAGATATTTATACATCAATAATACCAAAAGTATTCTTCAATATAAATATATCTAGTGTTGAAACATCAAGGCTGCCACCCTTGACTCAACCTCTCTATGACTTCCTTCAGCTAATAGAGCTCTTGCAAATCATGAATGGTGAAAATAAATCACCTCCCATTATGCCATCTATCAGCACCATCCACAGCCATACATCAACCTGTATATGGGGAAATCTTCTTCCAGGGCTACCAGAGTTCTTTCATCAGAAGAATATGCAGCGGAACCACCAAAAGAACATCTTCAACAAGCCCTAAACAAGATGTTAGAACACACTCACCAGGTCATAGAGGCGCCTATATCAGAGAGCACAATAGCAGATACACAGAATACATCAGCAGCCCAAACATTTAGCAAGATCAGCACGGCAGCTACAACTTCTCCTTGTTTAAAACCACCAGAAAGTATCTCCCAAGATCTCATCCAGAACAGACAGGATGCCTGCTCTGATACCAATTGAAATTCTGGTATGCAGATCTCATATGTCCCAAGAACATTGATCTCTGCTGAAACAAGGACGAGGACAGATCATGACCAATTTAAATTCTTTAAATTGTACCAATGTCATGACGTCTGTTGTAACATCAGCTGGTTGACAGACTATTTATCTAACCATTTAAATTATGCAGAATTGTAAATGCTGAAAGATAAATAACACAGGTAATTGATCACCCAGTTCAGTGTCAACCACACCTACATCTGGGGGCTACCAAGCCAGGGAGGAAATTCACTATTAGTAGAATTAATTCAGAGTCAAACAACCCGTTTGCACTCCTCACTTAAGACCTACCCAATGACACTTCATCCTAGAGACCACTAGACCAGAGTTTCCCACTCACTCCCCCTCAATCACCTCAGTGATACAAATACACAATTACAAAATGAAGACACTCTTCAAACACACCTTGATCTAGCTTCACAGCTTTGATCAAGAGACACACACTCTTGCTTAACAGCATTGAGTGGAACAATGAACACACCTATTCATACACAATAACCAAAGCAACTATACATCATACAATTGCTTGGCACACAAGGAATCCTAAGACTCCTAGAAACACGTGAAGAACAAACCTCTTCACTCACAAATACACTCTTGCTTAAAAACTTTGAGTGAACAATTAGCATTGTCCTAACAACAGCCTAAACATATCTACCACTATGCATCCAAAGATACAAAGGGTGACTTACAAGGTCACACACAAGGGACTCTCAAAACCCTAGACCTTAATTTTACACTCAATTTTTCTTGTTGTGAGTGCTTGCTTTTTCCTTGCTTCTGCTCCTCCTTTTATAGCAATGCAGACTGGGCTTGGGCTGGTCACAAGTAACAAACATTAGGTTTAATAAAGTAAAACTACTTTGCATAATTCAAGGTGCTTTCAAATAGGTTATAATAAGCTCAGCACTGCCTAGAATCTCGTCTGAGATAACTAAGGAACCCTAACAGGTTTCCTGAAATCTAGTCTGAGATATATCAGGTATCATAACAGAAAAACAACCCATGCACGCCTGATGTCATACGATCAATGTCATAACATTCAGTCATGACATTCAGCTTCACTTACTCTTAGCTGACCAGACTCCCCCTGCTGAACACTCCTGCAGAATCTTCTTCACAACAGTAGAAACAAGCATATTATAGTTTCTTAAAAAGTCTAAAAGATTCTTTTTATGAACACCAATTAAATCTGCACTTTGTTCCTAATGAATCACTTTGGCCTGCACATACTGATGAGGTGTATCCAAATCACTTCTATCAAGTGATAAAACAGCAGCACCTGCTATACTAGACAGCGATGTCATGACATTCAGTATGACATCCATGACAGCAGTTCTGTCATCAGCTCCTGCTAGCTTCTGCTGTACCAGACAGCGATGTCATGACATTGGTCATGACATTATGATTAAAAACACATGACAGCAGTTCTGTCATGACAGCAGATGGATGTCACGATATTCAGCATGACATTCACATTAAAACACTCCACAGCAGTTCTGTCACCACAGTAGATGGAGATGTTACAACATCCTGCTTAACATCAGTGCAGGATCACGTTTTACCAAAATTTAGCCAATCATAGAACCATGGACAATTCTATATCATAGAATCATGGAACTAACAACTTCATATGTAGTGATTGCTTCCTTAAAATTAGGCTTAGTAGCAAAAAATTGTTCCTAATTCCCATTTTAAGTCTTCCTTATTTTTTGGCAATTTGAAAATTGGATATTTCTTCATATTACATTCACTTTCTTCATCTATTTCACACCCACTTTCTAATTCCTCACCATTATCTCCACTCTCATTAAAATCCCCTTTTATTTATGTTTTTTACTAGTACCCTCTGTATCATTAGCATGACCTAATATATTTTTCATGCCCTCTTCCATAAAACCATCATTAGCTTCATCTGAGTCTTCAAAGGCAACACCTAAGGCACTTTCATAATTAAAACTCACATCATCACTATCGTCATCAGTTTCAGTAGCAACAATTCCACAATCATTCACCTCAAAAATTTCACCTCAACATAATTAGCCCCACCATTATTAAAATCACCCTCATTCATCTCATCCTCATTCGTCTCAACCTCATTCACCTCAACAACATTGCCTCCATTCAAATCACCCTCATTCATACAACCTCATTAAATCCAACTTCATTCCTCTCAGGTACACCCTCACTCAAATCATCCTCATGAATCCCAACCTCATAAACCTAATTCAACACAAAACATTGACTCTAACTACATTCATATCAAAAACACCCACATTCAAATTAGTGCCATTCATCCCAAACTCATTAACTCCAACTCAGTTACATCACTTATTGTACCTTTCACAACTTCCTCATATAGTTTTCCAATCCCATCTTCTTCATCAAGGATAACAACATCATTTAGGCTTATAGTTTCTTCCTCTATAGGACCATCATAACACTCAGGTTGAGAAAGTGGATGTTATACATAAATACGAACACTCATATATACCTTACATAAATCAACTATATCTTGGGCACCTTTGTCATCGCTCAAATTAAGCATGTCAAATATTGGGTCATTGTATAATATAGTTCTAACTTCCTTATATCCTGTTTCATTAATTACTCTTGACACCTCAAAATAGCTCTACTTATCTAGATTACATCTCAGCTTTGAAATAATTTATTCATAACTAGACAACTCATCATCTACAAATGAACTTTCATGGTGAATAAATACAAGAACAAAATCATTCATTTTTTACCTAAGAGAAAAATGGTACTACTTAATAGACATCCATACATCATATTGCACGTTAAGAATCAAAACCAAGAGAAAACTCTAAAACAAATAGTATACCCTAAAACCAAGAGAAAATGATAAACCTCACATGTTAAGGTTCAAAACCTAGGAGAGAAAGAAGCAAAAAATGAAAACCCAACAAACCCTAAATTAGAATGGGGGCAAAAAGATAGACTTGCCAGACTACTTGTCTTCCTCATTTCGTTTCAGTAAATATTTGTCTTCCTCGTTTTGTTTCACTCCTCTTTAGTATTCATTCTTTATTGTTTGTTGTTTGTTCTGTGTTTCTTTGTTTTTAGCAAGGTCGTTTGTTCTTCACTTCAGCCTTAACAATGTAGTGTTATAAGAAAATGAGAATGAAAAAAACCTAAGTGATATTTTCTATTTTTTAATTTAAGTTTCACCAAATATAACTCAGAAATTTTAATTCCACCTTAGCAAATATTATTACACATAAGCAATAGTTGGACTCTTAAATTGACTTTGACTAACGTCTTTGACGCCAAGGATAAATGTGAGTTTGTTTGAATAATTGAGGGACCAAAATGGACACTTTTGAAGTTAAGGGACCAAAATGAATCCGGACTAAAAGATATGGAATGAGAAATGATATTAAGCCTTATATTTACCATCCATGGACGATTCTCTAACGAATTGATAGAAAGAAGTCAATGAAAGGAAAGAGTGGTTTGACTAGATATGGGAATAAATTCCATAATGTGAACTTATAAGTCTCCAAAAATAAAGGGCAGAGGTATCACTTTGAGTTGTAGAGAGGGGTAAACTCGGTGAACACAAAAGAACATTAAATGGAAGATGTAAGAAATGGAGGACTAAGGATGAAGAGCACTAAGAAAATGGATGGTAGTGGGGTAGTGGGCTAAATGGTAGCATAAGGATGCAAAGTAACAATCATGTAGCCGGAATAATTAAACATTCCAAATATATGGAAATCGTCAATGAGCTGGAAATGGTAACCATAACAAGAAGGTCTTAACATATGATAAGACTTGTTCTTATGTAAACTTACAAGGTAGATCACCTAAGTGAATAATGTAGCACTTGTATTATTGGTTATGATTTGTTAGTGTGGTGTTTTGATCTCCTTATCTTCTTCTTCTATTCTCATTCATCAAGTGAGGGGATGTACCTACAAAGAAATCTTGATGCCAAATGAAGGTTTAGTGTATGCATATAGTAATTAGACGGATTTATTAATTTATCATAATATGGGTGTTTCGAACTGGATCGATGCCCAATCTTCTAAGTCACAATAATGAGACATCCCAAAAAAAATAATACCTTATACATGTCATTGGATGAGCTAGGGCTTTGAATCTAGGGGACTCACAACCTGAAACATATGCCTTTAATATGAGTGTCCCTGAGAGAAAATTCTAGAGACTTAAACCTTATAACCCTGTCGCAAAGCCTAATGAAGGCCTTATATTCATATATACATTATTCTGACTATAAAATCTCTCATTCATGACTAACTTTGACATGGGGTTTGGAGTATTTGCAAGTACCCCCACCCCTCCGGTCGGACTAGAGAAGAAGGATATCAAGATCTTCTACAAAATTCTTTATCATATTGTAATTCACTTCCTTTTTGTAAACCATGAAGATTCATATTAGATTATATGATTTCGTTTGTGGGAAGCATTTATCAACGTTTCCACTTTTTACACGTTCATGGTGAATTCTTGCAACATGTCGGTTGAAAAATTATAATTTCGAGTAACAACAATGGTTCTTCTCGAAATCCCTCAAAGGGCACACAGGGTCAAACAATTCATATTCAAGAGTATGAGGACCACAGTGGGTAGTCATGGCATAAGAAGATAAAGACTACGCCTCTCTTCTCGAAACCTACATTTTCTAACAAAATATTCAAACCGTAAAGAGATATTTAGTATCAATTGCTCATTATTTCAATGGGTTGTTCATGTCTTTAGAAGGATGTATGTTTTTCCTTAATGAAAAGAGGTAAGAAGTCACATATGTAAGATATAAACTGAAGCGAAAGCCCATACCTCTTTTATTCTTTTAAGATGAAGAGGTAATTAATGGTGTACCTAATAAAAATGTTCCCTATTGGTAAGGGTAATGATAGATGGTTTCAAAGTCTGTCATGTGAGTATGGTCCAAGGAAGTTCTTGTGACATCATGTATATGTACATCAGGACTAGGCAAATTTTGCAACCTTATTACAAAGGCAACCTATAGGTGTTTGATGGTTTATATATCATATACCCCAAGGTAGGTGGAGTTGCAAAAAGCAATCAAAGAAAAATTGTCATAGTCAACTTTCTAGTTATCATATTTAAATTTGTCTACATTTATATTATTGAAAGACCAACACTAATGATTGTGTGTCGTGTCATCAACGATCCACCTCAAATTAAAGAAAAATCGTCATGGTCAAGTTTTTTGTCATCATATGCAAATTTATCTACCATTGTATTGTGGAAAGATCGATCCTATCAAAATTGTGTGACATGTCATCAGCGATCCTCCTCAAATTAAAGTTTCACGCCAATGTTGATAAAATAAATGTGCTCAAAATAAAGTTAAATGCAGCTTGCACTTTTTTGTTTTGACCTTTCTAAAAAAATATCAAGCAACCACGGATTGGAAGACTAACAAACCTATTAACAAGGAACTACTTACGCTAGAGATTGTGTTCCTTTATACTTATCATGCAACCACGTTCCAACGACTTGGACAACTAGTTTGCAAATTGTAAAATCAGAGATGCGCGATTGGAAGGCCAACCATTGTGAAAACTCATTGCAAGACATCTCTGAATTCTCATATCTCTCTGATTGCCTTATTAGGTGTCATTCGTGCTTATTTGTATGGGACAATAAACCACGGTAACCTTGACTGCATTGGGCATATGATGATTGTGGTTTTGCTTCTCGTGCGGGAGACTACAATGTCTATTGATGTATTTATAGTCCAGAGTCCAGAGACTCGGTGATGATCTTTATTAGTTCAATAACTTAGAAATCTGAGTAAAGACTTCCCTACAAATAAGCAATTTTAACTTGCAATTCTGTGGCTTCAATTTTTTTAGAATGAAAGACAAACATAATGATACAACTATAAAGTGTAGTAAAAAAAATGGCAAAATACAAGAATGACATTCATGACCATGTATTATTGCAATTTGCTTTTGATTGGAGTTTATTTCGGCAAAAACATTCACAACAGAAAATCAAAGGCCGGAGACAGGTAAAAGTTCTGGGATAGAAACATGAATAGTAGACCCAAAAAAAGGCAAAACGAACTGCAATACATTCAAGAATTAAAACTGCGTAAATAAAAGTACAATTTTACTTAAAATCTGAAGACGTAAACAATATTTATGCCAATTGTACCATACTAAGAAAAAAGTTTCTAGGCTACAAAAAAACTGACCCAAATTTTACTTTGGGGAAGGAAAGGGTCAAATTAACTTAAGGGGAAGGAACTTCATAAGATCGAAAACTAATTTATTCCCAGCCTGTAGCTGCCACAGATTCAATTCCAGGAGTAGGAATTTGTTGTGGAGGTGGAACAGCTTCACCCCATTCCCCTGCAACTGAAAGAATATACTCTATTAAACAAAACATGAATACATATATGATGCAATGACAGAAGTAACACAAATTGGAGATCAAGAAAAACCCTCAATCCAAGTTGAAGGGTGAGGGTGGTGCCAATAACTTTAATTTAGTTAAGGATAATTTAAATGTGCAAATAATTATGTACCAGCTTCTGGGGCTGTCCAGTTGACAGCAGGAACTGCTGGAATAGGCTGTGGAGCTGCATCCGGCCAAGATTGATCAATGGCTGCAGGCCACTGACCATCTGATGGAACAGCAGCATTGAAGTCAGCAATGGCGTATTCAGGAACAGGAACTTCATCCTCCTCTTGCTCTTTGGCCTCTTCGGGTTCTCTGTAGAAGAATAGATCCACCTGCAGTAAAGAGAACACAAGGCAGTGTATTTAATCTAAACTTGTCAATTCAATCTTAAGTTCTTGAAGGTGGGGCACTGTGTCATGTATGTATACTTCATATTACAGACTATAACAGAAGATTACGCATACTCTTAACAACTGCAAAACATAAAAGAAAAAATAGTTTACCATCACATCCCACTTGAGACCAGGGCGAATAGTACCACGCATCTGCAATACCATCCTAGCCAAAAGCCAGAAGAGACAACCTATGCTGTGCTTCCCCTTGTTGTTAGCAGGAATTCCAATGTCAACGTATCTCATAGGAGAATCAGTGTCACAGAAAGCAATTGTAGGAATGTTTCCAAGGGCAGCTTCCTTGATTGGCTGCACACAGACAAAATATGCATAGAATTGCACAAATAAATTAAACAGCATATGTATCATTGACAGATAAAGCAAGAAAAGCTAAAATCAAAAACTCATAAATGACAATGCACAAAAAACAATCAATCTAGGAAATATATGCATAAAACAACAAAAGAAATAGAGATTTATTAAATTAACAACCAAAGCAGGTGAAACTAAAGTACAAAAATTATCTAAGGATAATGGTAAAACCTGGTGATCAGTTCTTGGATCAGTGAGGATGAGAAGACGAGGCTCACTGAAGGAAGTTTGGAGCTGATTGGTGAAGGTTCCAGGAGTGTGTCTTCCGGCAATAGCATGAGCTCCGGTGTACTGAGCAAACTTAAGAACGGCTCTCTGTCCATAAGGCCTTGCAGATTGGACAATGATGTCCTGAGGGTTTTCAACGGCAACAATGACTCTGGCAGCCAACTGAAGTTTCTCCCAGGTCTTTCCAAGATTGATAATATAAATACCTAAGTTGAAACAAAACCAATCAAAAATTTACTAATTGTCTACCGAATATATTGCTACAGAACAATTGTACAATTGTTGATAATAGAAGAAAGAAACCCAATTGAGCATAATTAAATTTTGATACAAAAAATGTTCCTTCAGAACAGAAACCAAACAAAATGCAAAACAAAACCAGAAAGTCACAAACTATTATTACTTAAAACCCTCACAACCCAATACTTAAAACCCTTAAAAAAGAACACTAACCTGTACAAAATGAAAAAAAGATACAAAAAGCATTCTTAAAAGGTCTAAACCGGGTTATTTTCAACACAAATTTTCTTTATTTTTTCTCCATAAGAGCATTTACTAACATGAGCCATAAAGTAGTAATTAAACTATAAACTATACTTTTCACACACAAAAAATTGCACAAGCAAATGGATCAACAAAGACAACAAAAATTGCATAATTCCAAACAAACATACAAACGTGTGTATAGATATTCACCGTTTGTGCCTGAGATACTTCACTTTCACACACAAAAAACCGTAGACTTCTCATAACCTAAAACTACTAAAGGCTCTAACTTTTTTACCAGATCTTCTAAATCTAAAATACATTATGTATATAAACTCCAAAAACGTAATACATGAGGCTAAAAATATGCAGGATTTATAAACAAACTCAATAGGATTTGAATTTTACCGTCATTTCTGCGTTTGAAGATATATCGCTCCATCTGGAAGTCACAGTTCTTGGTGCCGAGGTGGACGTCGGCCGCCAACATCATCTGAATATCAGCTTCCTTCTGAGACAACTGACGTGGAGCAGCAGCGGAGGTAGCCATGATTGATGGAGTTTAATGCCGGCAACCGGAGAAACCCTGAAACTTTAAGCTCTGATTGCGGCACTCTCTGAACAACTTCGCTAGGTTTTGTTTCAGCAACTAAATGTGTAATATAACGATCCCGTAAAAGGGATTTTAGGGGTTAAATGACCCGGCCCAATATTCAAACACTCGTAATGGGCTTGGCCCTTATATGTTTTTGTAATTCAAAAAATTCTTATAAATTATATTTTTTTTTTCAAAAGTAATAGATTATAGTGGTTCAAGAAAATATTATAAGGTTTTTAAATATTATAGATTATAATGATTCAAAAAAATATTGTAACACTAGTGAGGAGGTGTATGGAAAAGACAAGTGGCATAATGTTTGGGACCACCACACTTGTTCATGTATTATTTTATTCTCATTTATCCTTTTGTTTAGTTAATGTCCATTACTCTTTATAAAAACTTTTAAATTGCGTTAAACTTTCTATGTGGGACTATTTCCCCATCATTTATTGACATTTATTCACTTCCACTTTTCTTGTCATTTTAGAACACACTCATGGATATTTATTTGTTAATAAATTACAACAATCTCCCACTTGTTCTAATAATGACAAGACCAATTCCAAAAAAGAGAAACAAAGAATGTTAATACAGTTAAGTATCTTTCGATTTCAATTTAACCTTAGTAAGAATAACGCAAAGTTTGATCGAAATATTAGGTAGCAACGCTTTGAACCATTATCCCCTGTGATTATATCGGCGCTACCTTACACACATTCTTTAATGTTTCTTCGCCTAACACTATTTATGGCCATGTTTTTTTTTTGTGAATTTTTCATGAGAGAAACTTCGACTCTCACTTTGAGACGGCACCATCTCGAAATTCACATAGGTGAAGTTCATATTGTATCCTTTTTCATAGGACGCATACCATCGGTATTGAACTTCATTAAGAGTTTAAATAAAAACCAAACTCTCATTTTAAAGGGCAACATTACCACAAAATGTTTGACAAACATGCAAATCAATGACTTGTCGTTACTCATTGAATCTTGAGGTTAATGTTCTACTAACGTAAGATTAGGTTGTCGCCGCTGTCGAAACTCTTACTTAAGGAGTTTTATCCTCATGCCTCTCGAGGTTATTTTCACTAAGTCTCTAGCCAGTGGCTTAGTAAATGGTTCAGCCAAATTATTGCTTGTTCATATATAGGTGAGTGAAATAATTCTATCTTTAATCAATTTTCTCACGAAAGTATGTCTAAGACCAATGTGCCTAGACTTTCTATTGTATACTTCACCTGAATGTTCTTGTTAGGTGGCTCGACTATCACAGTGTATCAACACTTTTGAAACATTTTCTTTAGCCAATGGAACTTCCAACAGAAGATCTCTTAACCATTATGCTTCTTGACCAGCTGAAGCAAGAGCCACAAACTCTGATTCCATGGTTGAAAGAGTAATGTGTGTTTGTTTCTTGCTCTTCTAATAAACCGCACCTCCAACTAATGTAAATATCCACCCATTTGTAGATTTATGATCTCTAACACTCAATATTCAACTCGCATCGATATATACTTCTAGTATAGAAGGAAACCTACCATAATGAAAACCAAGATTTTTTATCTTTAAAAAGTAAACAAAAACCCTGGTTATGACCTTTCAATGTTCACCATTTGGATTAATAGTAAATCTACTCATCTTACTAACTGCGAATGTTATGTCTGGTCTGGTGCATTGCATTAAATACATTAGGTATCCAATTGCACCTTCATATTTTAATTGGGTTATAGTTCTTCCATTGTTCTTTTGAAGTTTGACACTAGGATTAAATGGAGTGTTTTCTTCCTTAAAGTGTAGATGTTTAAACTTGTCCAACATTTTCTCAATATAATGTGTTTGACTAAGTTCATAACCCCCATTATTTCATTTTACTCTGATCCCTAAAATAGTGTTAACTAGTCCAAGATCTTTCATCTTGAATGTGGAAGTCAGAAATTTCTTTGTTTCTAAAATTTTATTCATCTCATTACTAATGATCAACATATCATCAATATATAGACCAAAAAATATTACAATGTTTTCACACACCTTTTTGTACAAATATTTGTCACAAGATTTTGGAATAAACCCATTTGAAAGTATGACTGAGTCAAACTTTTTATGTCATTGTTTTGGTGCCTGTTTTAAACCATACAAGGATTTGACAAGTTTGCATACTTTTTGTTCATTTCCAGGAAGTACGTAACCTTTTGGTTGTTCCATGTAGATTTCCTCATCGAGATCTCCATTTAAGAATGTTGTTTTAACATCCATTTGATGAACTATAGGGTCATTAAAAGAGGCTAAGGCGAACAATGCTCTAATTATTGTTGTTCTTGCCACTGGTGCATATATTTTTAAGTAATCAACACCCTCTTTTTGTCTAAATCCCTTTTCTACTAATCTTGCCTTATATGTGTTTAATGTACTATCACTATGATAGTTCTTTTTAAACACGCATTTGCATCCAATGGGCCTTGAACCCTCTCGAAGGTCGACAAGTTCCCAATTGTGGTTTGAAATAATTGAATCCATTTCGTCTTGGATAGCATCTTTCCAAAAAGAAAAGTCCCTTGAAGTCACTGCTTCTTTATAAGTTTTTGGATCATATTCTAATTGGAGAATAATAGGGATCTTATGAACATCATTCTTGCAATTTCCTTCATCTAGATAAAAGGAAATGAGTTAATAATCGATTTCTTCTGAACCTATAACTTTAGCTTTTCGAGCTCTTTTGCTTACCCTAGGCTCAAGTTATGTTTCAATAATCCGCAAGATACTTTCGAGTTGTACTTCAACAATTTGTGGAGAGTATTCATCATGAGATTCTTCATTCGTGGGAATCTTAGATTTCTTATTTTTCGTGATAAGGTTTTCAAAAAACTCTACATATCGGGATTCAATAATTACGTTAGACTCCAGATTTAAAAGTCAGTATGCTTGGAGTTGATTTTCTTTGATTTAAAGGTATAAGTAGTGGGTTTGTTTGTTTACGTTGCTTAATGAAACCTAAAAATGTATTGATTAATCTTTTGTTTTTTTATTTTCATATTTTTTGTTTTGTTTTTTTAGCTTGACATGATACAAGTCATTGTCCCGCTGCATTCGTGCTCGAAATACTTGCCTGAACTTGTTGTGGGAAGTTCATACATCATGCAAAATTTCAAGGTTTCAACTAACAATTTCTCTTTTAAATCAACTACTCATGGTTTCAAGTTGATCTTTTGTAGCTCAACTTATGTTAAGAAAGCAGAACTACCAGACATCTCTGCAAATTATGTCAACACAATTGGTTTGACATCCATAACTGATGGAAGGCTTCAATCTAATTTGTTAGTTGGTGCGTTTATTATCTATATTAGATTTTGACTATTAAATTGGGCCATTAACTGTATGCTGGACTTTGAAATTATATTTGGCTTAAATGTTGTTGGAGGAGTTACTAAAATTATGCAGACTCAAATCATGGTCAATAGCAACAAAAGCAAAGTTGTGTTTACGATAACTTACATGAGGTATAAACCAATATTATTTTTCGTGTTTATAACAAATTTGTCTTTTTATTTGTTTGAATTTACATGTTTAGGTTCGTATTTGCCATACCTCATTATGATAACTGGCATGATGTATGAACAAACATGTTTTTTAATCTTTTCAACAAAATTTGTATTTTGATTTGTTTGAATCCTCACTATGGTAACCGACATGTGATATGAACAAACATGCTTTTTCATGTTTACAGCAAATTTTGTATTTTGATCTGTTTGAGTTTACGTGTTTACATTCGTATTTGTCATACCTCACTATGATAACTGATATGAGGTATGAACAAACATGTTTTAAGGGTTTACAACAACTTTTTTTTGAACTCCGTTTGAAATTAAATGTTTATATTCATATTTGCATAGTCTGTTTATGATAATTGACATGAGATATTGAAAATATTTTGATTGATTTGTTTGAGTTAAGCATACTTAGATTCATATTCACATAGCCTGTTTATGATAACTTACATGAGATATTGAAAAAAATTTGATTGGTTTGTTTGAGTATACATTGTTAGATTCATATTTGGATAGCCATTTTTTCTTGACAACAAAACTTTGGTTCAGTGTACTCTATGGGGTCAGTTTGCTTTGCAGTTTTACCAATATTACAAGAGTCACAATGAAGAAGAAAACATTGTTGTTCTATTGCAAAATGCAAGGATAAAGGGCGCCCAAGGTACTTTTTATTTGGAATGATATGGTATTTGTTTAATACTGTATTATCTTCTTATGAATATATTTACCAATGTCTATTATGAATTCGTTGTAATGTATAATTTTTTGTCATATTGAAGGTGGTTTTTGTAACGCCCCGAATTCTGAATTTCCAAATTTGTTTGAGTCCTTTTTGATTTATTTGGATAAATGTTATTTTAATTATGTAATTTATGTGACGATACGTTTAATTTCTTTTTGTGCTATTTTACCGATTCAGAGAGTTTTCGGGGAAAATAGATTAAAGGGTATTCTAGACATTTAGTGTTTTATATTAAGTGGGGTATTTTGTGAGAAAATGTTTTAAGAGGTATTTTGAGGAGAAATAGAATAGAATAGAAAGAGGTATGAGTGAGAATTAGAGAGAAAAGAAATGAGATAGAAAGAAAAAGGAAGGAAAGAAGAAAAGAGAAGAGAAAGAGGAGAAATGGAGAAAAACCTAGAAATTCATCAAGAAACAACTCCCAAGCTTCAATCAATCGGGTAAGGATGTGAAACCTTATTATTATATCAATGTGTATAATCATGTATGATTTTTGTTGGATTGTTTTGGATTGATCGGTAGTTTTTTACACTTTCCATTTTAGGTCGAAATTGGTTTAATCGATTGAAATCGTTGTTTAACGGTTATAATCGTGATTAGATGACGTAGATTAGTCGATATAGGTTAGACTAAGGCTACTGGATATGGGTTGGAGTTCATCGGGTGATTTTATCGGTGGTTTTGGATTCTGAACAGTGGGGAGAAGTGGAAATCGCAGACGCTCGCTAGGCGAGCAAGTCGCGAGTGTTCGCTGGCAGTTCGCTAGGCGAGTGCGCAGCGAACGGTCCCAGACTTGGGACAAAATGGTTTTGATGTCCTTCGCTTGCAGCGAAGGGAGTAGCGAGGAGCTCGCTGGAGGTTCGTTGTGGCGAACGAGGTAGCGAACGAAGTATGGAGCTTCTATTTGTGCTCGCTAGCAGTTCGCTAGGCGAGCAAGTGGCGAACACTCGCTAGGTGAGCGTGTAGCGAACGTAGCAGGATGGGTTTTCCCTGCTGTTGTGTGTTGTTGTGGCTTGGGGTTTTGGTTGCGATCGACCCTTCTTTGGTTTAATAGCTTGTGTGCTGATTGTGATGTGTTGTAGGTAGCTGTATGGCGTGAATCCTAGTTTATGGTTTGTGAAGCATAAGTGTGGCCGGTTGGCAATTTTATGCATTTGCTTAGTTTGAATAGAAGTGCATGAGGAATTGATTGTGAATGTGAGCCATGTTTGAATGGTGTGAATGAATGATGAATATATATGTTTTGTGATACATATATTTTGAATGCATAAATGAATATATGCGATAAATGTGAAGAATGCATGAGTGTGTTTGTAAACATGTGTGCATTTCAAGAGTGTCATGAGTCATGTTGCATGTGAAGCATCATGGTGTGCATTCTTGTGTTGATTGATTCCGTAGTGAATCTACAGAATGATTGTGTGCCCATGTGGGGTGTGAGCAATCGGATCGTGTGCCCGTGTAGGGTGTGAGCAATCCTGAAACATCGTGTGCCCATGTGGGGTGTGAGCGATGGGTGAACATCGTAGGCCCGACGGGGAGTTACTTCGATAACGAGCGATGATTCCATTTGGTTCTTCAAGTGAACCTGTTGAAATGAGTCGGTACCGTATTTGCATCTGCATAGAGTCGTGAGTCGGTCTCTATGAGTTGCATATTGACATCTTGCATGATGTATGGTGAATGAACATAAGTGTAAATGTTTATGTGAATCGTGGATGATTGGAATGATTGGTATGCTTGAAGATATATATATATATATATATATATATATATATATATATATATATATATATATATATATATATGTGTGTGTGTGTGTGTGTGTGTGTGTGTGTGTGTGTGTGTGTGTGTGTGTGTGTGTGTGAATGTATGTATATGTATGTTTTGTGAGTTTATGAATTAATATAAACATGGTTGACGCATATTGTATATGCTTGGTGTTATATTGTAAATGTTATGTGGAAATAATGTGTATGTGTAGAAGTATGATTGGCGAATATGCCCAGTTATGAAATGTGCATTGAGGTTTATATAATGAATCGTGGTGAGAATGTGAAGTATGTGTAATTTGTATAATATATAATTTTATGCATTGACTGTTATGATATTGTTTCTCACCCTTTTGCTGTTTTATAATGCTCTATGAGGCATTGCAGAGTAGGTTGCTGGAGGTCCTTTTTGTGAAGCGAGTCTTCATTGTTTTTGGTCGTTGGCTCTAATATGTAACATCTGGGTAGTTAGGAAGCCTTTAGCTCTTTTTGGAGATACAAGTGTTTTGATTCTTTTGTGATACACCTGTGCATGTATCTGCTTATGGATGATTTGTAAACATGAATTAACTGAATGATGTATATATGTTTATATGAATGAATTGATTCAATGTTTAGATGTTTCCGCTTTCATTCTAAATGTTGAGATGTGGGTTTTAGGACTAAGATTTCTTTGTTATGACTTGCCCATTGTTGCATATCTACTTGAGCAGGTGTTGTATGCGTTTAATTTCATGATAATGTGATGCACCTCTTTTATACCATGTTTAAAATAAACTCTGATGAAATTTATATTGAGGGCCTAAATGATTTATTCAATTATTTGGGGGTATAGGAAGGGGGTGTTACAGTTTTTCGTTGAATGTATCCAACACTTGGGTGGGCACTAACTTAACTATAAATAATGTTAGCATTCTTGAGATTAGTAAGCTAAAAGGAAGGTAGTTAAAAACAGCTTAGTATAACCCAATTCACATATATAATTTTGATATTATTCTTAAATGCTAATCCAGTCTAATTGAATCCATTGTTTTTTCTTTTGTTACATACATCACAACCTTCATGCTAAATTTCCAAAGTTATTTTCGTCTAGCCAGCAGGTTGAAACGACCCAACACTCACAGTATTCTGGTTTTGATAAGTTTATATGGAAGGCGAATATTCTTAGTTTGGCCAAAATCATGACTCTTAAGCAAGTAAGTCAGCTTTTCTTAAGTTTTGATTATATTCAATAACTACGTGGCTTTTATATTTCTTAACTATTTCTCCATTCTATAGGAGGCAACCAGTGTCGCTGTTGCGACGTTGGAAAAGTTTCAGGTTGGCCAGGCAAGGTGGTATTACGATGGGTGTGATGAATGTGCAAAAAGTGTGTCTTTTAAAGATGGAAAACTGAAGTGCTATGCAAATCATATAACATCTGAATCAGTCCCAAGGTATGGATTAAAGCATTGTGTTATATAAGTACTTGAAAAATATCCTCCATTATTGTTCACTATGGAATCATGTTTCATAAACTTTAATTACTATAGGTACAAGCTTGAAGTTTTGGGAGTTTACAGGAAATTCAAGGCTTGATTCGTCTTTTGGAATGGCGACTGTGTAAAGTTAATCGGAAAATCTACTCTGCAAATGAAAAATGAATTAATAGAGGTAGTATTTATTTCTTCAACAATTATTTATAATAGCTTACATTCATATTAAGTTGTTGGTATTGTTTTAGGCCGATGAAGATAATCCTCTGGAATTACCTCATGAACTTGATGCTTTGTTGAAAAAAGAATTGGCTATCAGAGTTGTTTTTCAGCCAAAACTTGGCAGACTCTCAGTTATTGGGTTCAAAGGTGATGATGATTCACGTAAGAAAATACGGGACAACTTCAAATCCGAAGGTGTATTTTTTTTGAAGCCTACTTGAATTATATCACTGAACCAAGTATTTAGTAATGAATAGTGTCGTAATTTGGTTACCTCTTGGCAGGATACATCGAAGCTTGGCATTTCGGAGCATTCGCTGCAAGAGGATTTAAGGAGTTTTGTTGTAAGTATATTGTTTAATTTGTAATCACATTAATTACCATATGGCTTACTGCATACAATAACTAATTAATTTTTCTAACATTGTTGCAGGAAGCATTGTCTGCATCTGCAGATTATGACCCTCCAGCTGCAAATTCATTATTGACTATGTCGAAAGAGCAAGTTTTGATGTTGTAGAAGATGTTGAAAGTGTACAACAGTCCTCCACGAAGATGATGAAACCAATCAAACATGAAAATTAGAGAAATATATGCACTACTGATTGATCTTTGAGCTAGTTATATATTGTCATGGAAACTTTTGTATTATTTATCTTAAGTATTAGTTTAAGTTAATTTATGTTAAAAACAAATGTATTGTTTCGTATTAAGATATCTGATTTGTTACATTGGAATCTTGTTGCTGCAAACAGAATATTGCATGATTGTTTGATCTTTGTATCTTTACATAATTATTGATAAAGCAAGTTAATTTCATCTTCATCTATTTTAACGTATCATCATGTTTGCAGCAAAATTGAAATTGCATATATGGTTATGCAGTATTGGTTCTCTTTCTTTAAAAAATGCTTATGATTTGTCATAAATTACCTTGCTAATAAGGATTTTGCTTCACACATTACAATTTATATGTATTATTCATCTAAAAAATTTTTTAAAATCTGCTCTGCAGGCTGGTGTTTTTGTTAATGTTGCAACAGATGGAAACTAAATGGAAAGAATGACTTTATATTCACGATTCATGCCTGCAACTTAAAATAATAACAACATATTTCATTTTGGGGACTTATCATACAATAACTTACACAAATTAACAATATCAATGATAGTGCAAATGTATGGTAAATTTTTTAAGTTTAAGTGCAGAGTTGGAACTCATCCACATGTAACTTCCATAATACTTACAATGTCAAGTGAAGAAGCAAAGCATGTGAAAACTTTTTTTAATTTTTGACAGAAAAGTTGTTTACATTCCCTATATAATAAAAGCAATATCATATTAACTAAAGTTGCTTTGAGATATAGTTTGAACACTATCTATATATAACACTATAGTGTATACTAAGTCACTAGAGTCAAAACATTTGGAAAAAAAAGTTAACTTCATTATATTAGTAATAACCAGTGGCATTACATAGCTAAGACCAAAATGCAACAACAAATTAAAGCCTTAAAACATATAGCGCATTACATCACCAAATCAAAACACAACTACATGAACAACATTGGCACTACAACCTATTAACTTGCACCAAAACACCATTGATCTATAACAATTACTTATATTAAAACAACTACAACATCTACATTATACTATATTAACTTCACAACAAGCCATTTCTTTCAAAAAATCTTCTGTGGGCGACGTCAGTACAACCTCAAATACAACATTTCCTTATCATAATTATAGTGAAATAAGACCTTATCTCCCACCATGAGTTTCTTCTCCTTCATCACTGTCCATAGTCAAATATCTGTAATATAATACATATATCATTATATATATGCAGAGTTAGATCAACAATAAATGGCTAACCTAAAATAGAAGGAATTGACACTAAGTAATGGCAGGATATTTTGTTACCCGTTTGAAGTTGAAGTAGAGGAAGACATTTCGCATAAACGTTAGGGTTACACAATGGTTTGAGATAATATTTAAAGCACTCTAAATGTATTGGATTTGCAAAGAATAGTTTATATGTTGCTTACAATATCGGTTAAAGTAACATTGTTGATTTGATCTGAAAGTGACATATAATAAGTAAATTTTGAGACAATCAATAAGGTATGGCTATAAAAAAAAACGTGTCAGTTGTTTCATATGCATGCCTTACTTATTACTATTTATACTCATAATGATGATTTATCTACAGTTTCCAACATGAGGTTACTTCACATTATATGTGCGGTTATACAGTAAGTAATGTCTATTACTTTGTTATTAAATTCATGATACATTACATGGTCATTTGAAACCTTTAATCTACCTATATGATCTTAATATCAGCTATAACACTTAAGTTACTTATTGGTATTTAAATATGCATAATTATAACATGTATAATTAAATAATTTAACAATTTTGATTTATAATTTTAGTAATGTTCAATATAATTTGTATACATTATGTTATAATATATTTGTCATTTAGCTCATATATTAACAACAATAATGATTTCCACGTGAGCAAGAAAAAGGATTAAAACATAATTTGTTCATAAAAGAAAATTCAAACTGTGTAAGAACAACAATTTGGTATATCTACACTATTGAAAATTGCTTATGAGTTAATGACTAGCATACAAACAGAGTTGAATACAAATTTAGTAGACTAATAACATGTATTCAATTTGCTGTTAGGATTAAGTGATTTCAACCCTTTGAGTTAATGATACTCTCTTAAAAATGGAACCATATTGTTTGTCCAAAAAACAAGTTGCAGCATTGGCACGGCGTAAAAGGAAGCAAATTCTTAAAGAAAGAAGATCGTAAAAACTCAAAATTGATGCGAACATTATCAACCACATTGAAGGCTCTTAAAGGTACTATGCTCTATCTAGTGTTAATATCAGAACACCACTATATGATGTAACTTCCTCACTCCTTAATTAAAGAAGTACGATTATCCAATCACCGGGATCTGCATCCGGAAACTCAAATACAATGAAGATTTTTGAAGTTGGTTCTATAAAACAACTTGCAGCCTCAACACGCTAAAAGAGGAAAATTATTTTGCAAGGTAAAATGTCACAATCTTACAAACTTGATGAGAACTTTAGAAATTACAGTGCAGGTCATTTCTGGGACAATACTTCATTATTTTCGCAATTCAAAACACCACTTTCCAATATAACTTCCTCATGGTTTACCAAAGAAATATGAACATTCATGCACAACCAAGTAGTTCGGTTCACAAATCTAAAAAGTAGTTGAATGTGGGTGTTATGCAATCCATGAGTGTCAAACTCTTAGATTATTTTGCCAATGAGAATCATAATTCCACGTCTTCATCCACAAGCAACGTGCCTATACAAGATACTTCAACATTCAGTTCTACTCCAAATGTTAACATTGAAAATGAGAACTCTGGTGACGAGACATCCACAGATGATTCACTGAGCGATATCTCGTGCGAATTTAATGTTGCAAATGCAAATTATGACTTTAGTTCCAACTATGATGACGAAGAAGTGCATGACTTCAATTCTACATCACTTGATTCTTACAATATTAGTATGTATAAATTTAAGTTATGTTTTAATGATAACTTCACTTGCTGCATTAGATTTTTCACTTTGGTAGTGCTATGACATATTGTGGCTTTTACTTATATTTTAATTATTTTATATGAACCACTTCCTCAAATATATTTCATTTAATTTGGTTATTCTGATATTGGTGATCCTATAGTTAAATGTACACATTATGGATCATTTATGGTATCAAGAAAAAACTGACAAGCGAAAATATAGTGTAATTGCTAAGTTCCAATTGTGTTGCGAAAAGGGTAAAGTTGTGTTGCCACTTTTGAAAATATTATCGTTATTACTCCATCATCTGTTGTTTTATAACAGTGAAATAGAAGTCGAAATTATCAACAGTTTTGTAGATTGTACAACATGATGTTTGCTTTTACTTCTCCGGGTATGAAAGTTGACAACAAATTTCAAGGGGGGAGAGGACCACCTAACATAAGAATACATGGACAGACTTGCCATAGAAATGGAAGCATGCTACCTGATCTGACCTGATCAAAAGGGGATCACGATATGGCCACACGCTGCTGGACGGCTACCTGTTCACCGGTGATGAGAAGGAGGAGGGGGGTGTACCTGCAAGACACTCCGATGCCAAAGTAAGAAGTTGGGCAGAGTGGAAGCAATAGTACAGAAAAGGGCAAGAAGAAAGATACCTGACCCTCTTGAGGAAGAGTGTATTTATAGAGAGACCCCAGCGCTGGGCCAACGGTCACTTGTGTTGGGCTGGATGGTCAGGCCCAACCCAGGTGACTGTTAGGGCTTACGTGGCGTAGTGAAGACCAGGACGTGGTCTTCGCCCTAGTCCAACTGTCCCGTGGTCTCCGGAAAGTGGGTTTGACCTGCTCTTTCGGAGGTGGGCAGTTGGGGATGACGTGTCCCCGCGGAGGGGGTGTACCTGCAAGACACTCTGATGCCAAAGTAAGAAGTTGGGCATAGTGGAAGCAATAGTACAGAAAAGGGCAAGAAGAGAGATACCTGACCCTCTTGAGGAAGAGGGTATTTATAGAGAGACCCCAGCACTGGGCCAACGGTCACTTGTGTTGGGCTGGATGGCCAGGCCCAACCCAGGTGACTGCTAGGGCTTACGTGGCGTAGTGAAGACCAGGACGTGGTCTTCGCCCTAGTCCAACTGTCCCGTGGTCTCCGGAAAGTGGATTTGACCTGCTCTTTCGGAGGTGGGCAGTTGGGGATGACGTGTCCCCGCGGAGGGGAGCAAGTGGAGAACGTGCGCCGGGCACGTTGTTCTCCCTGCGGAGGGGAGCTCGCGAGATACCCCGGAGCGCGTTGTTCTCCCCGCGGAGGGGGGGAACCACGACCGCGCTTTGGTGAGCCGGGGACGGTTCTGCTCGTCTGGTACGGTGGATGGTGAAAGGTTGTTGGGGCGTTGCTTGTGTTCGGCGGCATGCCCTGCTCGTCCCGAGGGATGCACGTGTCCGGCGTGCCCGATTCGCCTGTTGGGCCGTATGTGGTATTGGGCCTGCCGAGGTTGGGCCCATACCGGAACAGAAGCCCCCCAAGTCGAAGCTCTGGGGAGAGAGCGAGGACTTAAGGTCGCTGTGTCTGGAACGGGCACTCGTGCAGAGATCTCCGGTCGTCGGCGGAGCGGGGAGAAAGCAGGTGAAGGGGCGCGACTGTTAGGTTTCCGCCACGTGTCGTGCGTTAAGCGGTCGTAGGGGCGGCTACCCTATGTCAGTAATGAGCCCAGGGTCGCTTCGAATCCCGCGCCAGGTTATAAATATGGGGGTCCCCGCTCATTCTGCTACTTTTCACTCTGCCGTTGTGTCTGCTAAGCATTGTCATCTCTGCTCGTCCGCCGCTTGCCGTCGATCGCCGCCGCACCGTTTGATCTTTCCTTCCGTCCGCCGCCGTTACAAGTGAGTTCTTCTTTTCCCTCCTTTTTTATTTCCGTCGTTTAATTGGAATGTGTGGTCGGGGCTTTTGACCGTCGCTAACTCTTTTCTTTGTTTTTGCAGCGAATATGTCTTCCGTCGAGGAGCGGGTGAAGCAGTTGCGTGCTACTAGGAATGCTGCGGCCCCGAGGACGAGGGTGAGCCAGCTGGTCGGACAGGAGGTCGTGACGCCGGGGGGGAAAGTTCGTCCTCTTCGCCTCAAGAGAGCCAATCTCCTGCGTCTCAAGGAACGTCGAAGAGGCAGAGGTCCGAGGAGCCCCGAGGTGTGGTGGATCTGACGGTCGGTACCGCTGAGGAAGGTTATGTCGTCCCGCCCTGCCATCAGCATCCGGGCTATTTTCATGGTGCCCGTTCTCCCACTGTCTCCGCTGGGGAGGTGAAGGTTGTTCGTCAGGCCGATCGAGAGACTCGTCGACGTGTTCTGGCTGAGGACTTGGCCGCAATGATGCGGACGTTCACGACGGCTCTTGTGCTGAACGAGGAGGGCTGCTCCGCTGCTGAGCTGTCCAAACTGCAGGGGGATCTTACTTTCATGTAGTCGCGGTTGGCCAAGCTCACTGAGGAGTTAGAGAAGAGCCAGAAGGATGTTGCTGAGCAGCGGAAACGGGCAGAGGGTGCTGAGGGGAAGGTGACTTCGCTGGAGGAGAAACTGGGGACAGCGACGACCGAGGTGCAGGCGCTGAAGGTTCACACGGAAGTTTTGGACAGCGCGGTCCGTCCGGCCGAGGACGAGACAGATAGAGATCGACGGTTAATCACTCGTGCTGACCTGATCGCTCGTATCCGGGTGTTGGAAAGCGACTGTCTGGAGGCTGTTGAGGTCGGATTCAAGAGTGCTGTTGAGCAGGTTCAGGTCGCCAATCCTGGTGTCGTGCTGGTTGTGGACGGGATTGGGCCGTACCACGAGATTGTTGATGGGAAGGTGGTCGATCCCTATCTTGTTATTCCCGAGGAGGAACCCGCAACTGCTGACCGGGCGGACGAGGTAGCATAGGTTGTCGGGCCTGCGTGCTCGTTGTTTTTATGGCCTGCGTGCCGATGTTTGTGATCTCTTTCTTTGGGCCTGTGTGCTATGTATTTGTACCATTGACTACTGGGCTGGTGCCCGCTTTTGTTTAATATATTTTTCGTGGATTTTCTAAGTGTGCGCTCGTTATTTGCATGTCGTTTATGCTCGTTTTTCGTGTTTGTTTATTTGAATGCTTTTGAATGCCTCTGATGTGTATGACATTTCTTGTAAATTTTCTAAGTGTGCGCTCGGTGTGTTCGGGTGTTAGCTCGACAATTTGTTACCGGTAGTGCAGGGAACTGGCCGGTTTGGCCGGCGACGTAGCCGGGCCGTTTCGGGGGTAGTTCTCCCCGGGGCGTGGACGTCCCATCGCGAGCTGGGTGTCCTGCCTCTTTTGGTACGACGGCGAGGAGTCTCGGTCGAGGTATTCCCTGCCGAGCAAGGCCTTCTGCCCGCGCACACGAGAGGCAGGGCTTACTTTTCTTTGGTCGCTAGTGGACGCGGGGGTGTGCGGTGGTACCATGTCGCCCCCCCCCAGTGGTCGGGACGATGGGTCGTCGCGGGCAATGTTTTAACTGTAGTATCGCTTAAGTTTCGCGGAGTTCCATGGTCGAGCTAGTTGTTCACCGTGCAGGTTTTCGAGGTAATAGGCCCTGTGCTCCGTTTTGTCCCGGACTCGGTACGGGCCTTCCCAGTTCGCAGCCAGTTTGCCCTCGTGGGAGTCTTTCTGGTTTCTGCGTAGAACTAAGTCGCCTGTTTGAAAATCGCGTTTTAGGACTTTGTTGTTATGGCGAAGTGTGACTTGTTGCTTCAGTCGGGCTTCCCGGAGGGCTGCCCCTGAGCGGATTTCTTCGACGAGGTCGAGCTCTTCTCGGAGGGAGCCGTCGTTGTCGTCGGTGTCCAGGGGAGCTTCCGTTCGTCGGGACGGTTCGCGAATTTCGACCGGTATCACGGCCTCGGTTCCGTACGTGAGGCGAATTGGGGTTTCCCCCGTGGTTGAGTGGGGAGTGGTGCGGTATGCCCAGAGGACGCTGTGGAGTTCTTCGACCCATGCTCGTTTGGCGTCGCCGAGTCGTCGTCTGAGTCCTCTGAGTATAACTCTGTTCTCCGACTCCGCCTGTCCGTTTGTCTGAGGGTGTTCGACCGAGGCGAAGTGATGTTTGGTTCTAAGTTTGGTGACGAAGTCGCGGAAGTTTTTGTCTGTGAATTGTGTGTCGTTATCGGTGACGATGGCGAGTGGGACCCCAAATCTGGCGAGGATGTTGCGTTTGTAGAATCGGAGTATGTTGTGGGCGGTGATTTTGGCCAGAGCTTCAGCCTCGATCCACTTGGTGAAGTAATCGACGCCCACGATGAGGTACTTGTTCTGGTATGAACCTAGGGGGAAGGGCCCGAGGATGTCCAGCCCCCACCAGGCGAATGGCCACGGAGATGAGAGGGACGTGAGGTCGGTCGGGGGGGCGAGGTGCATGTCCCCGTGTCGTTGACATTTATCACATCGTTTGACGTGTTCCTTCGCGTCGGACTGCATTGATGGCCAGTAGTAGCCTGCGCGTAGGGCCTTTCGCGCTAGGGATCTTCCGCCGAGGTGCTGCGTGTTGATGCCTTCGTGGATTTCTTCTAGAACGGCTGTACTCTGGGACTTATCTATGCATTTGAGGAGTGGGATTGCGAAGCCTCGACGGTATAGTCGTCCCTCGAGGAGGACGTACGAGCAGGCCCGTCGTTTCGTCGCGTTGGCCTCTCCAGAGTTGGCCGGTGCTGAGATAGGTGTGGAGCGGGGTCATCCAGCAGTCAGCGTCTCCGACGACGTTGATGTCGAGGGGCGTGGTGGTCGCGCTGGTACTTGGTTGCGACAAGATTTCTTGAATGACCGATTTGTGGCCGCCTCGCTTTTTGGTGCTTGCCAATTTGGAGAGGATGTCGGCGCGGGTGTTCTGCTCGCGAGGGACGTGCTGAATCTCTGCTGAGTCGAAACCTCTCAGTTTTTCGGTGATGAGTGCGAGGTATCCGGCGAGGGTGTCGTTTTTTGCTTGATATTCGCCTCGGACTTGTGAAGCGACTAGCTGGGAATCTGTGTAGATTCGGATGTCCCTGGCTCCCAGGTCGGATGCCAGGCGAAGGCCGACGAGAAACGCTTTGTATTCGGCCTGGTTGTTAGTCGTCGGGAAAGCCAGTGTGAGGGAGACTTCGATGACCGTACCCTCGTCGTTGTCGAGAACGATGCCGGTGCCGCTTCCCGTGGAGTTGGAGGAGCCATCCACAAAGATGGTCCAGAGGTGGTTCCCGGCGGTAGGGTCGGGTGGTGTGGTCATCTCGGCGACGAAATCAGCCAAAGCTTGAGCCTTGATGGCGTGCCGGCTCTCGTAGGTAATGTCGAACTCGGAGAGTTCTAGCGACCATTTCAGCATGCGTCCGGCCATGTCGGGGCGGCCGAGTAGCTGGCGGATGGGCTGATCGGTGCGGAGCACGATGGCGTGTGCGAGAAAATAATGTCGGAGTCGGCGTGCCGCCGTCACGAGGGCCAGGGCGACTTTCTCGATCAGCTGGTATCGGACTTCCGGGCCGTGGAGAGCTTTGCTAGTAAAGTAGATGGGCTTTTGTCCCTCCCCGGTTTCGCTTACGAGGACGGCGCTAACGGCTTCGTTGGACATGGCCAGATATAAGTATAGGGTTTCGCCCGTCGCGGGGCGCGTCAGCACTGGTGGTTCAGATAAGACGCGTTTGAGGTGGCAAAGGGCTTTCTCACATTCGTCCGTCCATTCGAATTTGGTCTCCTTCCTGAGCAGTTTAAAAAATGGGAGGGCGTGTTGGGCCGACCTCGCAATGAATCGTGAGAGGGAGGCAAGCACGCCGTTGAGGGACTGGATGGCCCTCTTCGTGGTCGGCACAGTGATATTGGAGAAGGCGTGGCATTTGTCCGGATTGGCGTCGATCCCCCGTTCGGTCAAGTAGTAGCCGAGGAATTTACCGGCGCAGACGCCGAAGGTGCACTTCTCCGGGTTAAAACGCATGCGACATGACCTCGCGGTCTTGAAGACCTTCTGGAGGTGTGCCGCGTGGTCGTCCTCCGCGCCGGATTTGACGATTGTGTCGTCCATATATACTTCGAGCATGTCCCCGATTTCGTCGCGGAAGACACGGTTCATCATCCGCTGGTATGTGGCCCCGACGTTTTTGAGGCCGAAGGGCATCACGTTGTAATAGTAATTGCCTGACGCCGTCATGAAGGCCGTGGCTTGTTTATTGTGTTCGGCCATCGGGATCTGGTTGTATCCCGAGTACGCGTCCATGAAGGACAAGAGCTTGAAGCCCGCAGAGTTGTCGACGAGCTTGTCGATGTTGGGGAGGGGGTAGGCGTCCTTAGGACATGCCCGGTTGAGGTCAGTGTAGTCAACACACATGTGCCATTTTCCATTATTCTTTTTAACGAGTACAACGTTGGACAGCCAGGTTGAATACCGGGCTTCCGAAATAAAATTTGCCTCTAAGAGGTCTTTTACAGCTTGTTCGGCCGCTGCCGATTTTTTGGGGGACTGGCGACGCCGGCGTTGTACAACGACCTTTGCGGTCGGGTTGATGGACAGCTGGTGGCAGGCGACCTCGGGGTCGAGTCCCGGCATTTCTGCGGCGCTCCAGGCGAAGAGGTCGGCATTCTCACGGAGGCAGGCTTGGAGCTGACGTTTCGTGAGGTCTGAGAGTCCTGCGCCTATCCTCACGGTTCTGCTCGTGTCTTCCCCGAGGGGAATGAGTTCGAATTCTCCATCCGGGATGGGGGGCGCTGGGTGTGAGGGCTGCCCGTTGACTTCGTTGGTCTTTGTTTCATTGTCGAGCTCGTCGGTGAAGCGACTGTCGAGCTCAACGGATCCGACCAGCTCCGTTGGTTTGTCCTTTGGCGTAGCTCTTGATGCTTTCTGTTTGATCGATGGAGCGATGGAGTCTAGGCCTTTCAGCGCGGCTTCGAAACATCGTCGGGCGGCTTCGATGTCTCCGTTGAGGGTTACCACGACTCCCCTTCTTGTGTAGTATTTCATCTTCAGGTGGACGGTGGAGGGTACCGCGGTGAGTTCTGCTATCGTCGTCCTGCCCAGGATGCAGTTATAGAGGGACGGGCATTCGATGACTAAGAAGCGGACGCTGATGTCCCTGGCTGTTTCCTCTTCTCCGAAGGTGACTTTCAATTCCACGTATCCCCAAGGTCTCGTCGTCGTCCCGTTGAACCCTTGAAGGTCGGAGCCTACGTAGGGAGAGAGGTTGGATTCGTCGAGCTGGAGAGTTGTGAACAGATGTGAGTACATGATGTCAACCGAGCTCCCGCCGTCGACGAGGAGGCGCCTGACGTCGAAGTTTGCGATTCGGGCACGTATGAGCAAGGGTATGTTGGAATTAGGAGATCCCCCGGGTAGTTCCTCGAGGTAAAATGTGATCGGGTTGGAGCGGCCTCGGAATTTGTCGAGCGTGCTCATTTTGCCGGAGTTGTTCGCGATGAGTTCGTCGAATTTCCTTTTCACAGATCCTATGGATAGACTCCTCGTGGCTCCATCAGAGATGACCATGGCTCTGGGGAAGTATTCCCATCGGCTGGTTGGTCGGATTGGCTCGTCGATTAGGTTGGGTCCTTCGGGGATGCCGAGTTCTCTGTCTGCAAACCAATCCTCGGGGCGGCCGACGCACAACGCGACCTGGAGCCTGCCGCTGTCCTCTGGAGAGGGAAGTTCCTCGATTTTCTTGGTTTCCGGAGCCTCTGGCCTAGGTGGTTCACCTCCTCGGGTGTATCGCTTCAGGTGCCCGTCTTTGATTAGAATTTCAATCGCATCTTTGAGATGGATGCAGTCTTCCGTCACGTGCCCGTGGGTCCTGTGGAATCGGCAGTATTTTGACTTGTCCACGTTGGGTTTGGGCGGCGTTGGTCGCGGAAAACGGACACCTCCTTGAACGAACTCGGTTTTAGCGCATTCGGCCAGTATGCGTTCGCGTGAAGCGACCAAGGCTATGTACTCTGTGAATCTTCCTGCCTGGCCGCGTGGTTCGCGTTGTTCGCGGGGTTCGCGGGGGCGGTCTTCCCGACGGCGGTCTCCTCCTCGTCGATGGCTCGAAGCTCCATCGTCTCGGTGCCCGCGGGGGGCCTCCCTGTCTCGAGTGTCGCGAGCGGAGTTGGCCGCCTGTGTTTCCTCGAATCGGATGTAATGCGCGGCCCTATCGAGGAAATCTTGGAGGGATGTGGGCCGGTGTATGCCTACGGCCTCGTAGAATTTGGAGTCGTGGCGCAGGCCTTGTTCCATTAAGTAGCATTTCATTTCATCGGAAGTTGTCACCTGCACGGCTTCCCGAGTGAACCTTTCGATGTATTTTCGGAGAGGTTCGTCGGGGCCTTGGATGATTGCCCCGAGGACTGCTTCCGTCTTCGGGTGACGTCGGGACGCCGTAAAGTGTTTGGAGAACAGGTCCTTCAAGACCCTCCACGACGTAACTGATTCGGGCTCCAGACTTTTGTACCAGGTCATAGCGCCTTTCCTCAGAGTCGTCGGGAAGAGTCTGCACTTGATAGCTCCTCGGACGTTTCGGTAGTCGAGCATAGCCTCGATGTCTTCCAGGTGATCGTCCGGGTCGGAGGTGTCGTCGTATGTCGACAGCGTCAGTGGTTTCTCCATCCCCTGGGGTATGGGGGCAGCCATGATCTCCCGGGATAGCGGGGTGCGGTAATCATCCTCGTCGCTGTGCGCCGGGGATCTGCGGGGAGATGAGCTGTTCAAGGTATGCCCATGGTTTCGGGTTCTCGATCTCCTGCCTGAGTTCTCGCCTCGGGGGTCCTCGGTTGGGATCGCCGCGGTGTTCTGGTTCCTCACGCGAACGTGTCTCGCCAGGGATCTGGTGCGTTCTCGTGTCACCCGCGGGCGGTGTCTCTCCAGCCGCGGTCGGCGGTTTCGGGGTCGAGGTGAGGGACTCCTCGAACCTCCGTTCTGGTCTTCCCGCTGAGGGTACCTCGGAGGTCCGATGTGTTCTAATGCTCCAATTCTCGCGTTTTATTGGAACAGCAGCTGGTTCGTCTGGTTGATGGCCGTAAAGAGAGCGACCACCGTTGGGTCTGCTCCCGCCGGGATGGGAACGGGGTGGAATGCTGGCGGGCTCGGGGGTCGGTGATCGGCCTGAAGGGGCCGTTCTGCGGATGATGGTGAAGCAGTTTGCCCGTCCCTTTTGTCGGCTTCCGTCGGACGTGCCGTTCCTGTTTGCTTCCCGTTGGTGGCGACGTTGAGCGCAAGGTCGTGCAGAGTGTCGTCGCGGTGTGGACTAGCCATGATCGTGGAGGTTTGGTGAAACTTTTGGTTTTCTGCTCGGAGTAACGGGGAAGTTTCAGTTTCCCACAGACGACGCCACTGATCTGACCTGATCAGAAGGGGATCACGATATGGCCACACGCTGCTGGACGGCTACCTGTTCACCGGTGATGAGAAGGAGGAGGGGGGGTGTACCTGCAAGACACTCCGATGCCAAAGTAAGAAGTTGGGCAGAGTGGAAGCAATAGTACAGAAAAGGGCAAGAAGAAAGATACCTGACCCTCTTGAGGAATAGGGTATTTATAGAGAGACCCCAGCGTTAGGCCAACGGTCACTTGTGTTGGGCTGGATGGCCAGGCCCAACCCAGGTGACTGCTAGGGCTTACGTGGCGTAGTGAAGACCGGGACGTGGTCTTCGCCCTAGTCCAACTGTCTCGTGGTCTCCGGAAAGTGGGTTTGACTTGCTCTTTCGGAGGTGGGCAGTTGGGGATGACGTGTCCCCGTGGAGGGGGTGTACCTGCAAGACACTCCGATGCCAAAGTAAGAAGTTGGGCAGTGTGGAAGCAATAGTACAGAAAAGGGCAAGAAGAGAGATACCTGACCCTCTTGAGGAAGAGGGTATTTATAGAGAGACCCCAGCGCTGGGCCAACAGTCACTTGTGTTAGGCTGGATGGCCAGGCCCAACCCAGGTGACTGCTAGGGCTTACGTGGCGTAGTGAAGACCAAGACGTGGTCTTCGCCCTAGTCCAACTGTCCCGTGATCTCCGGAAAGTGGGTTTGACCTGCTCTTTCGGAGGTGGGCAGTTGGGGATGACGTGTCCCCGCGGAGGGGAGCACGTGGAGAACGTGCGCCGGGTACGTTGTTCTCCCCGTGGAGGGGAGCTCGCGAGATACCCCGGAGCGCGTTGTTCTCCCCGCGGAGGGGGGGAACCACGACCGTGCTTTGGTGAGCCGGGGACGGTTCTGCTCGTCTGGTACGGTGGATGGTGAAAGGTTGTTGGGGTGTTGCTTGTGTTCGGCGGCATGCCTTGCTCGTCCCGAGGGATGCACGTGTCCGGCGTGCCCGATTCTCCTGTTGGGCCGTACGTGGTATTGGGCCTGCCGAGGTTGGGCCCATACCGGAACACTACCTTTACCTGGACAATCTCCAAAGTTTGCTCAACTATACATTTACGACATCGAAAATGAGATTCAACATAGATTGAAGGAATAGGGTGATGTTTCAAAACTTTGTTAGTTTTATAATATCATTAATGTTCCTTATTCCATACTCCATTTTATTACACCTTATTATTAATAACTCTTATAACATTAATTGTTTTATTATAAAATATAGGAGCAACCTCAATATTATTCCAAGAATAGTTAACCGATTGAAGCTAATGTCGGATGAGTTTAACATACATGCAAAGTTTTTTAGGATGGCAGCAGATAGGTTAAAGGATTGTTGTTTACTCGATCTCAAGCTGAAGTTAATATCTGATAGATCAACATATGATAGAATTTAAAACCAACCTACTGTGTCGGAGGTAGTCGCCCTTATCACCGGTGATGTTTATAAAGGTTCTAAAAGGGATATTATTCTTGAGAGACGGAGTGGACGGGTAAAAAGAATAAATGAGTCTCATCTAAGTTATATGGCATATTAGTATCCACTTTTGTTTTTGTACAGGGAAGATGGTTTTAGACTTGGCGTGCTTCTTAGGAAACTAATAAAAATAACAAACTAAAGAGGAATAAGCTTACCATTAGAGAATGGCTTGCTTTTAGGATTCAAACTAGACATAACAAAGCGCAAATTTTATTACGGTCAAGAAGGTTGTTTCAACAGTTTTTGGTTGATGGATTTACTATGATGGAGTCACAATGATTGAATTATATTCGAAAGCATCAGAAAAAGTTGTGTGTTTCTAAATATTGCAATTTTAGCGCATTACAACAGGGCGCAAACACTCAAGGATCAAACAAAGGTAAAAGAGTGGTTTTACCGTCTACTTATGTTTGAAGTCGACGGTTTATGGAATGACTCTATTTTGATGGAATGGAAATTTGTAGCCACCTTGGTTTTCCAGACCTTTTTATCACATTTACTTGCAATCCCAACTGGCCTGAAATTTAAAGGTTGCTTATGAAAAGTAACTTGAATTCTCAAGATCGTCCATATATCCTCTCATGAGTCTTCAAAATTAAGTTCGATGAGTTGTTGTGCGATCTAGCAAAAAAACATGTCTTAGGGAAAGTACTTGTATGAAAGTAAAATTAATGCATTTTCACTAAGCTATCGTTTTGTTTGTTTAATCTTATTAAACATGTAATATGCATCATTTTATAATAAAATCACTTTATTGCAGCTATATACACAATTGAATTCTAAAAGTGGGGTTTACCACATGCACATATCCTGTTGTTTTTGCATCCGTCAAGCAAGTATCCAACTCCAGATGATATAAACAATATCATTTCAGCAGAGATACCAATGGAAGAATATGATAAACAACTGTATCACTTGGTCAAAACACATATGATTCATGGTCCTTGTGGTTTAGCAAACAGGTATTCACCTTGCATGAAAAATGGAAAGTGCTCAAAATACTTTCCCAAAAAATATTAGCCTCAAACCATTATGGATTAGGATGGATATCCTGTGTACCGAAGAAGAGAAACAGGTAGTACAATGATGAGAAAACATGTTCTCTTTGATAACAGATATATAGTTCCTTATAATCCATATTTGTTGAAAAAGTTTCAAGCACACATCAAATATAGAATGGTGTAATCAAAGTACTTTAGTTAAGTACTTATTCAAGTATATTAACAAGGGGTATGATAGAATTACTGTTGCGGTAGTCCAAACTGACTCTGATGGATCTTCTGTCATAAGCAATGTTGATGAAATCAAGCAATATATTGATTGCAGACATGTCTCACCAAGTGAAGTGTGTTGGAGGCTTTTTTCGTTTCCTATTCATGGTAGTTCACCTGCAGTTGAAAGGTTATACTTCCATTTTGAGGGCGATAACTTTGTTTACTATACCGATTATGAATTGATAAATGAGGTGCTTGACAAACCAAGTGTGAAAGATTTTATGTTTACAATATAGATGGAAGCAAACAAAACACACCTAGAGGCACAAAATCTAAAGTACTCTTAATTTCTTTCCAAGTTTGTTTATGATAAAAGATACCATGATGGAGACCGCGCAAAAGAGGTCATACCATTGGCAAACTAATTTGGGTTCCTCCAAGTACGGATGAGTTGTATTACTTAAGAAAGATACTAACATTCTTCAAAGGACCAACTTGCTATGAGGATATAAAATTTGTGGGTGGAAGGGTTCAAGAAAATTTTAGGGATGCATGCTTTGAAATGAGATTTCTTAGCGATGATAAGGAATATGTTGCAGCCATTAATGAAGAAAATAATTGGGGTTCTGGTCATTTTTTGAGAAATTTATTTGTTACTATGCTACTATTCGGTACTGTCAATAGACCATGCCATGTTCGGGAAAAAACTTGGAGGACATTATCTGATGGTATTCTATATCAACATAGATAGAATACAAATAGAAAAGGTAAATACCAATTTTTAAATTTCCTCAAGTAAATCGACATAAGCATTTCTTTGACCCTTATATATTTTGTTATTGTAGTATATAATTATTTATTAGTTTCTAAGTTTGCTGCAACATTAACATGTATTACATCTTGATGTTGCATGATATTTGTTTCATTTTTCTTATTTTCAGTTACAACATCATTATCTCAATGTAATAGTTTATTTGTTAACTTTCACCAGCATCATTAAGATTTGATGCATATGCTGTCAGTCAGTGGCAACGTTACCACAACAATAACAACAGTTATACTTATAACTTCTTAGTTAAGTAGCAACAAGATGAATTTAATACTTTTCATATAATTTCCATCTGTTGCAACATTAAATAATACATTGTAGAGCAGATTTTCAAGACTTATTATATTACAACATGTATTTCTACATAAAGCTTGCACTTGCAGGATGTATTTTTATAAAATATTTATCTTAAGTTGCAGTATACATGTCGTGATCATATGAATGTAGTCATAATGTCATTATATAAAGTGCTAATGACATATTTTTAACAGATTTGCAGCTATCAGACACTGAGTTAAAGAATTTGACACTCATTTAGATTGAGAATGTGTTGCAATCAAATTGAAGAAGTTTGAAGGAATTTAAATGTATGCCATATCCGGATTCATATGTCACAAAGCATGTTGACAATAGGTTGATTTATGACGAACTTGATTACAATACCGATACGGAAAGAAAGAATTTCCAACAAAAAAATTCGTACCCTTATAGGTTTTTTTTACTGTGAATTTGGGAAATGTCTTTTTTTTTTGTTTACATTCATAATTCTAGCTTTATAATTTATATATGAACAACGTTCAATATTTGGTACAATCATGGAAGCTATTAACAAATAGAGAGGAGAGGTGTTTTTTTACATGGTTACGGAGGAATCGATAAAACATTCATGTGGAGAACACTATCAAGTGAACTTCGTTCGCAAAAAAAAAAATTGTTCTTACCATTGTTTCAAGTGGGATATCATTGTTATTATTGTCAGATGGAAGAACATCACACTCAAAGTTCAAAATTCTAGTACCAACACTGGACAACTCAACTTGCAACATTGATAAAGACACTGAACATTCACAATTATTTGAAGTAACCGATGTGATAATATGGGATGAAGCCCCTATGTCTCATAAGAACTGCTTTAAGAGCAACTTTAACGCAGGGTTGTTAAACCAAAATTCTTTATAGCTTACCTTAGTAATAAGGAATTTGCATTATAGGAGAGCTGACATGGCATCCAAATGAACTAAAATTTAGTTCACATTATCTATATAGTTAATGTTAACTATTCATGTGAAACCTATTATAATATTATTTAATATTAATAAAATATTCCAAATATTCCAACAACATTAAAGTAAGGGTATGATATTTGAAAATAGTAACGGTCATATTATCATTTTTTACCTTCTATAAATTCTATAGAAATTTTAATTTTTTTTACACACAGTTTTACTTCTAAATTTTTTTCTTTCAATTTCCAATCTTATTTATTTATCAAATGGATCCCAACCAATCGAATCCTTATTATAATTATATTTCTATGAAAATGTAATTTTTTTTTTATGTATTATTGTTGTGAATTTTGTATCATTTTTAATTTTATAATAAAATATATTTAATATTATTTTTAAGTTTTAAGGTAAGTTTTATTTAAAAAATTATATGTACTTTAATTAAAATAATTAAATTAATGGTAACTTGAATAAAAAATATAAAATTTGGGGTCAAGTTTTGGTTTCTTATAGACAACCACCATTAAAGTAAAAACTACTCAAATCAACTATAAATTTTTTAAATCCTACAAATCACTTTGGGCCCACAAAAAGTATCTTAGTTTACCAATTTAGTTTACTCCCACTAAAGATGCTCTAAGGCATTAGATAAAACCCTTAAAGATGTCATGAGTAAAAAGGGTCTTTAGAATATAATATTTGGTGGAAAAGTTGTTATTTTTGGAGATTTCAGACAGATTCTTCCAGTTGTTCCGAGAGCAGGTCGTTCTGATATTTTTCATGCATCAATTAGTTCATCTTATGTATGGAACTATTGTCAGGTTCTAAGACTAACAAAAAATATGAGACTTCAACAGAGAACGAATAATACAAGTTCTAATGAACTAGCTGAATTCTCAAATTGGATCTTAAACGTTGGGGATGGTAAGATTTCTGAACTAAATGATGGGTTGGTTGATATAGAACTTCCCCTAGATTTATTAATATCCAATTTTGGTGATCCTATAAAGGCTATTGTTGATAGCACATATCCCAATTTGTTGGAAAAATTCTAAGATGTTGCATTCTTACAAGGAAAAGCCATTCTTGCATCCTGTCGCTTGCGCGAAAATAAGGTGTCGGCACAATAGAAGAGTCGTCACCTTTCGTTATTTATCCCTCAGAGCGGGAAAGGAAACGATCGGAAAAACCTGACGAAAAAGGGTAAGACAAGGTCATCGCAACCATTGTCTGGGTTCGGGAGTCGGTTACGCAAGGGGAAGGTATTAGCACCCCTCACGTCCGTCGTACTCGACGGGATCCTCGCTTGGTGTTTACTTGGACGGGTTGGTTTTATTCTATCTACCTATCAAGGCTGGCTGAAAAAGAAAAGAAAAATGATTCGGCAAAGCGTCGCACTTTATGCCTACGTATTCTCATCAGAGAATGAGAAATCAGAGTCAACGTAGTTCGACCTACGAAGGATTATGGGGGAAGGTTGAAGGTTGCTCGCTAGGATATCGCATCCTATGCCTACGTACTTCCACACTGTATGGAAGATCAGAGCAAACGTAGTTCGGGAAACTACGGGTTATCTCCTAAAAGAAGTGTTTTTTATTGTGTTTGCGATTTCAACCGCACTAGAGACTATGACCTGAGAGTGAATGCGTCGCATGTCACCCAAAGGGTACCATACTAAACATCCAGACTATGGAAAAGAAACTCTTCCACAATCCTTTCTCAGATACCTTAAGGCTCGTAACGTACGAAAGAAATCATTCATGATTACTGTATCTTAAACTGTTTTGAGATGAGAAGAGAACACGCCCAACTAGGAAGGAGACTATCAAGTCCTACTGTTATCATGCCATGGATTCATCCTATGGTTGAAGTTTGAACAGGGAACTCCTAGAAGTTGTCATGCATAGGTTTCAACCTAAAAGTCTATCATCAAATCCTTATCAAAGGAAATGAGAGTCCTAAGGGATCATGTCAATGATACACCAAAACAGACAAAGCATCAGCTTAACAGTAAAATGCATGCAATGCAAGTGAGGGAGGAAATGTGTGTGGGGCTTCAGCCTCCACAAGCTCGTCTCGACCTCAAGCCAGTCATGAAATAACAGTAATCATACCGAAAAATAAACCACATGCTATCAAGCAATAAACAGTAAACTGCAGTCATACAGATAAAAGAAAATATGCTATCAAGCAAACAAACCACATGGGCAAGGGAGCTGGGCTCTACCGAATACCCGCAAGCAAAGCCATGCAATAACAATACAAGCAGAGGGAGCAACTCAACCTCTAATGCAATCATGCTCCTAGACTGAACTTATTCTAGATGAACTTAATCTAATGCAACAGACAATTCACACAAAACACACAATACAGAAAAGAAAAACAGAAGAAAGCCTCAGCTCCTCCAACAGCAACTCAGTCTTCAGAGATCACTTGCTTCCCAGGTATCAACCCTACAACATGAGTATCAACTCATCTTCTCCCTTGAGCTTCAGCTTCTTTGATCAGCTCCAACTTCAGGCTTCACTATCTTCAGGGATCTTCAGGTATCAACTTGATCTTCACAAAGTCTTCAGACTTCAACAATCTTCAAGGAATCATCCTCTTCAAAGCTTCAGCTTCTATCTTCAATGGCTCAAATGCTCCAGCAAGCAAGATTCAGTCCACAAGATGAGGTGAGGATGTTAGAGTGCTCACTGACTTCCAAAGGATGCCATTAAGGACTTAACATCAAAAGGGAAAGGCTCTCTCAAAGTTCAACCTCAGAGGGCAAGGTCACTAATCCCTTCAAAGGAGAGAGGTGAATACCCTTAAGGGACTTTATGTCACAGAGAAGGAAGGAGGTGAACAAGACACTCCTTGTTTATTGAAAGGAACTATTCTATCTAAAGCTCTGCTTGTGCACTTATGATCCTGTAAACAAAACAACAAAAGCTAACCAAACTCCACTGCAAGGTCTTCAAAGCTTCAATGATGATCCACAAGGTCTTCAACTCAATCTTCAAAGCTCACACACTCAAAGGAGAAGAAAAACAAGCACAACAATACAAACTATGCCTTCAAGCAACACACCTACTAACCATACATTCAAAAATCAGTTAAAAATACTAAAACACCATACAATATTCTAGCAAAATTCTAGGGGATTCTATACATGCTTACCCTTAACCCATATATTCCCCATACAATAATTTGGCCTATAAACCCCAAAATAAGATTGTTAAGTCCACTTATGCAACCTAAAACCCTAATTTTGAGCACCTAAATGTCAAATAAGCAAACTAATTCAATTTTAATCTACAAATTGTGAATTAAATCCTATGGTTCCACCTCTAACTATTCCAAAAAGAATGGCTCAAAAATCCTAAGGGAAAGTCCTAAAAGAAATCCTACAAAATCAAGTATCAACTAAATCAATTAAAAATACTATTTACATAGAAAATATGCTAAAAATATTAAAAGAAAAATAAAATGGAATTTTATTTATTTACATTTTTCTAGACAGAATTATGAATATGTGAAAAAAACAAGAAGTGAAAAATATTAATTTTTCTATTTTATGTGATTTTTATAAAATGCAAACAATAAAAGAAATTAAAAAATTAAAGGAAAATGAATTAAAGGGGATGGGGGTGAGAAAAGCAACTGCGCCCAGTTCAATTGCTGTTGGGCTAAACATATGGGGGGTGCGCGTAGCAGTCTGGGTTAGGCCCATGCGCTCAGAAAAATAAGAAAAAATCATCAGGAAAATGGAAAGGATACGGTGAGAATAGCAACTTTTTTACGTTGAAATCTGGGTTGGGCCTCTGAGTAGGGTGCGAATAGAAATGGTTTGCTGAGCCCAAAACCTTCATTTAAGTTAAGCGTTGCGTTTTGATGTTGAGTCTTCCCTCTGTTTTTAATTTCAAACCATGGCCGTTGGATGAGCTGATCCAGTCAAACGAATTGAGATAATCCAATGGCTAGGGGTCATCGTCCCCAATCGAGTTAGGGTTTTCAGTTTTTTCTCATTTCCATGCATGAATTCAATCCCCTCGTTCTCTCTGATTCCTCGATGAAATTCAAAAATTCCAAAAGCAAAATTGTGCTACTGATTACCATGAACACGATGATACCCATGAGTTTTGCTGAAACCTCTTGTATCACTCCAACAGAAAGCATGAACATTAGGGTTCCACCATAATTCTCTGAGATCAAACATGATAGAGCTTCAATCTAATGATGTAAACTTGCTCTACATGTTACCCTAGCCATTCTAACCTATACCATATCCATTAAAACTCCATGAACAGCCTATTATCAATCTTGCAAGAATTGGCACCCTGCCACGAAACTCCATGGATCCCTCTCAAACTTTCAGAAAACCTTCCTCTAACCTAGCATGCTATCTTTCCACCTAAAATTCTAACAGAATGCACCTAAATAAGGACTTATGGATCAAGTTACCAACCTGCTAAGGATCAATGGTGAGTGGTGCTAGAGCTTGATTCAAGGCTTGAAATCTTCTCCAAATGCTCCTCCAATGGTGGACACCTTTCTGTTTGCAAGAATTGAGATGGATGAGGCTTGTAGAAGAAGAAATTGAAGCTTGCTTGATTTTGAAGAAACCTTGCAATGGCACTTTCTCTCTCACTCTCTCCAATGAACTCAGCAACTTTCACCAACCTTAATCTCATGGTGATTCATCCTTCTTATAACAATCAAAAGAAGAGTCTAGAAACTCATGGAAAGTGCTAGAATGTTATAGAATTTCTCATGAAATGATACATTGTATATCCCTTATCTCATGCCTTAAGCTTGTCAATTTGGATTTAAAATCTCCTTACAAGAGATATTGAGAAGGAATGAGTGAAAAACATGCCTTGGTTTTGCTTTATGTGAAGTTTCTCAAGTTGCCTTATTATGCAAGAATGAAATTTACAAAGCAACCTCCATTTTAAGACCTCAAATCAAAATTCTACTTGAACCATTTTTTTTAAAATAATGTTTGGAGTCAAAATGACATATTGGATGACCCATTTTGGATTTGTACATCTCCTAAACCAAAATTCCATTTCAACTTTTTTAACTTATAAGCCATTTTTAGGTCATTTTTACCCAATCATGAAAATCCTTGCTACAAGCTCTTTCAACAACTCATGACCTATTTTATAAGCTTAAAATCCCATTTTGAACAACTTTTATGTTTTGAGTTTTTCCATTTGAGGCTTGGAAATAGGAGATATGGCCTTTGCTTAAAATGACCTATAACTGCCAAATGACCAAAATACCCCTGTCTTGTTCAAACCATAAGTTGAGTTCTACAAATCCTATCAAGGACTTCTAGTACTCTCTAGAAATCTAAGAAGATGCTCTTCAACATTCATGTTGACCAAGAAATCATAGGAATCATCCTACTAGAGCAAAAGTTGTCTGCAAGTTGGGTGACTTTCAAGGACCCAGATTCACACACCTCAGCTGACCTGTAATTTGTCAAAACCATAACTTGAGCTCTGCAATTCCTATCAAGGACTTCTACCACTCAAATTAAATCTAAGAACAAGCTATACAACATTCATGTTGTGGGGGAGATGAGATATCAATCACATCTTGAGCTAAAACTGCCTGGAAGATAGGGATCAAATTAGGGTTTTTTCACTGACATCCTTAGAAACCCTGGCTTAAAACTTCTCAAACTCCTCAATCATGATGAGTTGGTCTAGGAATCATCTTTATAACATCTCCATACATCATTCCATGATCTCATGGCCCTTGGATTGGGTCTCAACCTTCTCCAAATCTTCAGCTGATCTAGGATTGACCCATTCAAAACCCTAATTCTACCATTCATGGTTGAGTCTTCTGAATTCTTGCACAATGACCTCTCTGGGCTTTATGATGGCTATCAAGACATCTCATAGGCTTTCTCAAAGCTTCAGGTTCATTCTCAAAGTCTCAAAATCATCTGAGGAGCTCCCACAACTCTCAAGTTAGGAGGCACACAACTCTGGTTTCAAACAATTTCTCTGAGGATCTCTTGAACTTTCTGGTGAAGGTATCAACTTTCAAACACTTAATGAGTAAATAATTGTTGGTCAAATTTTGGGGTGCAACACATCCACCATTGAGGTTGTTGATAAAATCAATTGTTATGTGTTGGATTTGATACCAGGTAAATGTTCGCTAACTTTAGATTTTTTATACATTAAATAAAATACTTTTACTAATGTTTTTATGTTTTCATTTTAAATGTTTTTTTTAGGAGAAGAGAAAAAGTATTTGAGTTTCGATTTAATTGATACAACATATACAAGTTATAATGAAGCTTATGAAGTTCTAACTCCTTAATTTATTAGTAAATTAAGAATATCAGGACTTCTAAATTATAGGATAAAATTGAAGGTTGGTATCCCTATTATGCTAATGAGGAATTTGGACCAAGCTGATGGATTGTTCAATGAAACAAGACTAATTGTTACAAGATTAGCAAATCACGTCATTGAGGCAAAAATCATGTTTAAAAATAACATATGTAACATTTTTTACATTCCGCGAATGTTTATGTCACCTTCTCAGTCACCTTGGCCATTCAAGTTGATTAGAAGACAATTTCCGATCATTGTCTCCTATGCAATGACAATTTATAAATCACAATGTCAATCACTTGATAGTGTCATATTGTACTTGTCTACTCATGTGTTTAGTCATGGCCAATTGTATGTTGCAATTTCAAGAGTTAAGAATAAAAGTGGATTGAAAATCTTAATACATGAGAAGGAGAATGCACTGTATTCGACTACTACAAATGTTGTGTACAAGGAGGTCTTCCAAGCACTAATTTAGTTGGTAAAATTTTTATCTTATACTATTGTGATACAGGTTAAATATCCATTTTACTTTATATATACATGACAAACTTCATTTGTTTTTTTTTTTTGCAGTTTGAAAAGAAGCAGTATATAATTTGACATATTTCTTCATGCAGTTCTAGAATGTGATTTGTTGATATTGGTTGGTTGTTGTAACGATGAAGTTCAATGTCAATATTGTTTTCATGAGACATATTTTAAAATATGTTTGAATGTGGCCCTGTCAAATTTATGACTAATCACATACATTTTAAATATTTTGTTAATACATTGTTTGGAAAAAATTATGTATCATTGATAGAATTATATTACGTTATATTTGATATTCCAAACACATGAATTGAAATTGAATAAATCATAAGTTATCTCTATATTAATGTTAACCAACTGAAAACATGGTATCATACTTAACACTTTAGGAATTGATACATGTGATGTCAATCCAAACGGCGCACGAGTTTCTTACTAGTGTGATTAATAAAATTGAAAATGAAAAATATATGAAAACTAAAGTTTGAAAATAAAATGATAAGGACAAGTGATAAAAGTTATGATATTTATAAAAATGAACATATTTAATTCAAAAGGTTTTTTTTCGTAGTTTGTATTAGTAATAATTCATATTTTATTATATTATTTTCTTAAGCCCATAAGTTTGTTAGAGGGTATTTTAGTATTTTATCTTATTCTAGTAACCCTAGTTTTAGCTTATAAATAGGGTGACAATCATTGTAACTCTTAATCCTGTTTTCTTCTGCCGTCATTCTCTTTAATAGAATATTTCCCTATTTTCATCATTTATTCTATCTTTGCACCAACAATTGGTATCAGAGCTCCGGTTCAGATTCATTGGGAAACACGGGAAACACGAGTGAACGTGAGGTCTTGTGTGTTTGATTTTGATTCTTAGATTCGTGTTGAATCTTGAACAAAATCTGATCAGAATTTTATTCTGTGGGTTGGGAAACACTGTGTGAGAAATCTGAGTGTATTGTGCAAAGTAGAAGATGAACAGAAACGGCAACATGAACACCAAACTTCCAGTATTTGATGGTAAAAACTGGAATCGTTGGATGATCCAAATGCGTGTACTATTTGGTGCTCAAGATATTCTAGATCTTGTCACTGATGGTTATGTTCCAGTAGCAGCAGATGCAACCGATGAACAGAAAAACGCGCAGAAGGAAGTAAGGAAGAAGGATCAGAAAGCATTGTTCTTCATTCATCAATGTGTGGATGTAAACGTGTTTGAGAAGATTGCAGACTCTACAACAGCAAAGGCTGCATGGGACACTCTGGTGAGATGTTATGGTGGTGACGCATCAGTGAAGAAGGTGAAGCTTCAGTCCTTGAGAAAGCAATATGAGAATCTCAACATGAAGAATAATGAGAAAGTTTCTGAATACATCTCCAGAGTGATTCTGATCACTAATGAGATGAAGGCATGTGGAGAAACTCTTTCTGAAGAAACAATCATGGAGAAAGTATTGAGATCCCTTACTCATCAATTTGATTACATTGTGGTAGCAATAGAACATTCCAAAGATCTGAGCACAATGAGAATTGAAGAGTTGCATAGCAGTTTAGAAGCGCAAGAGTTGCGTTTGACTGAGAGAACTTCTAAAAGGGAAGTAGAGCAGCAGGCTCTGAAAGCAATTTCTGATAGGAGGTATCAGAAGCAGTCAGAAGCCAAGAGAAGATCTGATGGTGGTCAGAAGTCAGAAACCTCAACCTCTGATAGACAAGAGAATGCTCAGAAGGGAAAAGAGAAGTATGACAAGAAGAAGATCCAATGTTAATGTTGTAAGAAGTTTGGTCACTTTGCTAGAGATTGTTGGTCAAACAAGGAGAAGAAATCAGAAGAAGCAAATATAGCCAGAAGTTCTGATGACGAATCTGTGCTATTGATGGCCTCTGAATCTGATGATCTGACAGACTGGTGGTATATGGACACTGGCTGTTCAAATCATCTTACTGGAAACAAGAAATGGCTGGTTGACTTTGACTCTGAAAAGAGAACAAAGATCAGATGTGCTGATGACAAATATCTTAACGCAGAAGGTATGGGAAATGTCAGAGTGACTCTGAACAATGGAAAAATAGCATTGATTCAGAATGTGTGGTATGTACCTGGCATCAGAAGCAATCTGATGAGTGTGGGACAATTAATTGAGAAAGGTTTCTTAGTTACCATGAAGGACAATCTTCTGAAGCTGTATGACTGTAATCAGAAGTTGATTATGGAGTCAGAACAGGGAAGGAATAGAACATTCAAGGTGAATGTCAGAACTGCAGACTCAGAGTGTCTTAGTGCAACAAGTACTGAGAAGGAGAGTGAGTTGTGGCACAGAAGATTTGGTCATTTGAATTTCAGAAGCTTACAACATCTGAATTCAAAGAAATTGGTACATGGAATTCCTGCAATTAAGAAGCCTGAAAAGTCATGCAAAGTTTGCATGGAAGGAAAACAACCAAGATTGCCATTTGCATCAGAAGTTGCTCCAAGAGCAAAACATGCCTTGGGAGTTGTACACTCTGATGTGTGTGGTCCATTTCCAGTAGCATCAATTGGAGGGAACAAATACTTTGTGTTGTTTGTTGATGAATTCACAAGAATGACATGGGTATCCCTTATTAAGTTCAAACACGAGGTGTTTGATGAATTCAAGAAGTTCAGAATGAAGGCTGAGAATCAGAGTGGTCAGAAGTTGAAGATTCTTAGAACTGATGGTGGAGGTGAGTATAACTCCAAAGAGTTCCAGAAGTTCTGTGAGGAGAATGGAATTGAGCATGAGGTTACTGCTCCTTATACCCCTCAACACAATGGTCTTGCTGAAAGAAGAAACCGTACTTTGCTTGATATGGTGAGAAGCATGCTAAAGGAGAAGAAGCTTCCTCAGAAGCTCTGGGGAGAAGCTGTTGCCACTGCAACGTATGTACTCAACAGATGTCCTACGAAGAAGTTGAAGGAAATAGTTCCTATGCAGAAGTGGACTGGAGACAAGCAAAATGTTAGTCATCTGAAGGTATTTGGTTCTGTTTGCTATAAACATGTTCCAGAAGCCAGAAGACAGAAGCTGGATGATAGAAGCAAAGTGATGATTCTGATAGGGTACCACAGTACAGGTGCATACAAGCTCTATTGTCCAGAAACCAATAAAATTGAATTCAGCAGAGATGTGATTGTGAAGGAATCAGAAGTTTGGAATTGGGATAAGTCTCAATCTGATTCTGATGTTAGAACCTCTGAAGAAAGGCCAGAGTTAAGAATTTCTGAAGTTGAAGTAAACCCTGATATTGACTCTGACTCTGATACTGATTCAAACTCTGAAGAAGACTCAGAAGATGAAGGTGACCCAGATGACCCAGACTCTGATGATTCAGACTCTGATGGCAATCCAGATCTTGGTGGCAATTCAGACTCTGGAAATATGCCAGACTCTGAAGATGGTCAAAGCTCTGGAGGTCAATCATCTGAAGCTAGAAACTCTGAAGCTCAAGACTCTGAACAAGTTCAGAGACCACAAAGAATCAGAAGCGTTCCCAAAAGATTTGCAGAATTTGACATGCTGCAAGACACTGAAGTAGACTCTGAAGGAGAAGTTATTCAGTGTGCCATGTTAGTAGACTCTGAACCTATAAGTACAAAGGAGGCTCTTAAGCAGAAGCTCTGGCTGAAGGCCATGAAAGAAGAACTTGATGCTATAGAGAGAAACAAGACTTGGAAGCTGACAGAACTTCCAAAAGACAAGAAAGCCATCAGCGTCAGATGGGTTTTCAAGCAGAAGTTAAAGCCAGATGGCTCAATTGGCAAACATAAAGCAAGGTTGGTAGCCAGAGGATTTCTACAAAAACCTGGGCTGGATTATTCTGAAGTGTTTGCACCTGTAGCAAGACATGAAACAATCAGAATGGTGATTGCAATAGCTGCTAACAGGAATTGGCCTCTGATGCATTTAGATGTAAAATCTGCATTTCTGAATGGTCCATTAGAAGAAGAAGTTTACGTGTCACAACCTCCTGGATTTGTGAAAAAAAATCAGGAAGGGATGGTGTACAGATTATACAAAGCTCTATATGGATTGAAACAAGCGCCCAGAGCTTGGAATCAGAAGATTGATTCATTTTTCAAGAAGCAAGGCTTTCAGAAATGTGAGATGGAGTACGGTGTCTATGTTCAGCATACTTCTGAAGGCAATATGACTCTGGTATGTTTATATGTTGATGATATACTATTGATTGGAAGTTCTGAACAGGAGATAGCCAAGTTCAAGAAGGTTCTAATGAATGAATTTGAAATGACTGATCTAGGCAAAATGACATACTTTCTAGGGATGGAGTTCAGATATTCTGAGAAAGGTATCATTTTGCATCAACTCAAGTATGAATTAGAACTTCTGAAGAGATTTGATCTGAAGAATTGTAAGATGGCTGTCACACCTTCTGATACAAATCAGAAACTGGATTCAGACTCTGAAGGAAAGGATGTGGATGCTACAACCTTCAAACAGTTGGTTGGTTCTCTAAGGTATCTGTGCAATACCAGACCTGATATTTGCTACTCAGTTGGGATGGTTAGTAGGTTCATGAGTAAACCTAAGTGGTCCCATTACCAAGCTGTTGTCAGGATTCTGAGGTATATCAAAGGAACTCTGAAGTATGGAGTGTTATTTCCCTCTGGAGGAAATAATGAGTCAGAACTTCTGAGTTATTCAGACTCTGATTGGTGTGGAGACAGAGTTGACAGAAGAAGTACATCTGGGTACTTGTTCAAATTTCTGGGAGGTCCTATTTCTTGGTTTTCCAAGAAGCAACCTGTTGTGGCGTTGTCAACCTGTGAAGCTGAATACATTGCAGGTGTTGTTACTGCATGCCAAGCTGTGTGGATTCTGAATCTGTTGCAGGATCTGAAGATTAAGGTAGACAAACCTCTGAAGTTGATGATTGACAACAAGTCTGCAATCAACCTTGCCAGAAACCCAGTGTTGCATGGGAGAAGCAAGCATATTGAGACCAAGTATCATTTTCTGAGACATCAAGTTCAGAGTGGAGCGTTAGAAGTTGTACACTGCAGCACTCAGAAGCAGTTGGCAGATGTTCTGACGAAAGCTATCAAGACTGATCAATTTCTCAGATTAAGGGATGGAATTGGTGTTACAAGTTTTGATGGAATATGAATTAAGGGATGGTATTAGTAATAATTCATATTTTATTATATTATTTTCTTAAGCCCATAAGTTTGTTAGAGGGTATTTTAGTATTTTATCTTATTCTAGTAACCCTAGTTTTAGCTTATAAATAGGGTGACAATCATTGTAACTCTTAATCCTGTTTTCTTCTGCCGTCATTCTCTTTAATAGAATATTTCCATATTTTCATCATTTATTCTATCTTTGCACCAACAGTTTGAATCATGGAAATATTTTTTTTGTTAACAATTTTATATTGAGTAGGGAAAAGTGTTCAATTTGTTATTATAATTAAAATTATTTCCTCATTTAAATGAATAGTCTTTTGAATTAAAATTTTTCTCATAAATTTAAGGTCTTAACAATTGATGTTTTCATTTGATAGTTAGGCACGAAAAAGGCTACTATTAAATTTGATTAAGACATTGGACTAAATTGTGATAGACATATTAGTAGTCATTTTTTCTTCTTTCTTCTTATTTTCTTTAGCATGTCTTTAATCTACAATATGTGTATTGACTAAAACATTATTCAGCCGTTTTCTTAGCATGTTTTTCATTTGAGTACAAAGGTTTGAAGTTTAATGATCTTCACTATGTAATCCTTGTGTTGTCTCTCTTTCTTTTATCATGATTTATCTAAAGAGTATTTGTCACCAAATTTTGGGACAATATGGGCTATATGGAGGAGGTGGACCCTTCATGCAAGGACAAAGCTATTTGTTTCAAAGGGTGGGTCTATACCCCCACCACAATTATCACAGTAGTCATATAAGTAATATATTTATATATTAAATGTGCTAAAAATTAAGAACAAGTTTTTCTAATAGCCCCCACTTAATTAATAAATAATAAATAACTTAATTTCTCACATATATCATTCCATTACATTTAAAATGTAATTACACAATACTCTTTTTTTTTTTTAAATAATTAGTTCCATATATTAAATAAAATAAATGTCTTAAATAAAATTTTAAAAAAATAAGATTTTTTTTATTCCTATTAATCTTCGGTTTTCATATTTTTCTTTTTTTCACTATAAAGTACTTCTCTATTACTCGTTTCTTCTCTATTGTTGATCTTTTAAAAGCTAAATTTTTTAATTTTAATCTTTATGAATTTATAACTTACATTGAAAGAGATAATTTTGTTAATGTTGAAAATGAAAAAACCATTCAACCTTTTAAAATACAAAAGATCATAGAGAACAATAATGATGTAAATTATATTTTTTAAAATTAAATATTATATATATATATATATATATATATATATATATATATATATATATATATATATATATATATATATATATATATATATATTATATATATATATATATATATATATATATATATATATATATATATATACATATATATATATATATATATATATATATATATATATATATATATATATATATATATATATATATATATATATATATATATATATATATATATATATATATATATATATATATATATACATACGTGAAGTGAGAAAGTCATTTAATTTGCTGTGTTGCTGACCTGTTTTGTAAAGCTTTAATTCATGTTCTTAATAATTCTTTGCGAAGCTTTATGATAATGTCACTTTTTCCTTTTTGTTTACGTGGTGTTAGCATGTCTTTTTGCTTGATACTGTTAAATGGAAATATTTATGCAAATGGTATGATAATGTCAGCAGCCACTAACATATGATGTGTATTGTTTTGTTTGACTTTTCTTTCTTGATTTTCCTTTCCATTTTATTCTTGTTTTCATTTTGACTCATATTAAATCACTAGTGATTATTATCATAAGAAATACAGAGAGTTAACTTAAAACACTGCATTTTGAAAATGGCAATTAGGAAGTGATAATTCTTTTCTTTTTGTTTACTCACAATTGTTAATTTTTTTATCTATTCTTGCTTTCTTTTAATAATTTATTATGGTTATGTTATTACTAATGTGCATGAAATTCTGCAACAGAGAATTAGTGTGCGTATTGTTATAGTTGATAAGGTGTCGTTTAACTTTTTCTCAGTTAATCAAATCTTTCTTTAATTTTTGTTTTAGTTCATACTAAATAACCATTGTGTTTTAAAATATTAATTGAACAAAATTAGAAATAATGTTTCATGATTAGTAAAGTGTTTCTTTCCACGTTCCTATTGAATACTAAGTTTATGTGGTGTTGTGGTTAGAGCATTATAATAGACTATAAGATTTATAACAAGTGCATCCAATAATGAATTTTAATTTGTACTACAGGTTCATGATTTTTTACTACATGTTCATGCTTAATGATCTTTGTTTATTCAATTTGTAATACATGTATGTGTTGGTTGAGTTTGTCACCACTTTGTTTCTATTAATACACACACATCACTTTGTTTCTATTAAATATATTGCAGCGAGAACTTCATTTGTTTTTTTAAGAATGTAATAAGAATCATGTCATGGTTGTTTCTAGCAGATATTTTGAATTGGTGCTTATTGTTCTATTTCATCTTTTTATGCGGATTCGACAATTTTCATGTCATTGTGTCTCAAATAATTTGACACGTTAATTGGACAATTTTTTACCGCGTGGTCGTTAGGTACAAATCGGTTTTATAGCACATTGTGACAAATTCGACTTGATTCATCTTTTGTGCTTAAGTTTAAGTTATTTTCTATCCCCGTTTAATCAAATGTATCCCACTTCCCTCAAAATGTAATAATTCTTATCGCTTTTGCCTTAATTATGCTTTAATAATTTAAAACCATTTTCAAAAAATAAATTCTCGATTTATCGAGCCATTTTCTACCCTTGTAAGTCGAGTGCTTTTAAAGCCTCGCCATCAACCTTTTGGTCACAGACACAACATTTTAAAGCTTAATCCTGGGCTTCCTTACAGTGATACCTATTTGATTAATTATTTCTAATTGGTCACTTAGAAGACTAGCCCACTTTGCTAGTGTACACGTTAAAACTCTAATTTCAAACCTCGACTCGCATCGAGTATTTTCTCAAATCAAATTTAAAATACTTAATAACTACTCAAATACAATTTCAATAAAAGGATGAAAAAGAGAGAGTTCCAAGTCTTTGGTTCACTCTCCCAATTGTTTGGGTCCGAGAAGTCTTTCTTAAGCTCGAACAATTGTCTCCTAAAAAATGATAAACGAATTCAAATCTATTTTCTTAAACACATAGATGAAAAAGAGAGAGCTCCAAGTCTTTGGTTCACTCTCCCGATTACTTGGGTCCGAGAAGTCTTTCTTAAGCTTCAAGTAATCGTCATCCGATTAATACACTCTAATCATATTAAACATCTTTCATAATATTAGATGAGAAAAGGAGAGAGCTCCAAGTCTTTGGTTCACTCTTCCGATTATTTGAGGTCCGAGAAGTCTTTCTTAAGCTTCGAATAATCCTCATTTGTTAAAATACTTTAATCATATCCTACCTTTCAAACGTTATTCCAACAATTCCTTTTGCAATGAAAAAGAAAGTGTTCCAAGTCTTTGGTTCACTTTCCCGATTATTTGGATCCGAGAAGTCTTTCTTAAGCTTCAAGTAATCGCCATTCGTTCAACTTATTCAAACCATACTCAATTCTATCCTCTCGCATTTGAGGTTGAAAAAGAGAGAGCTCCAAGTCTTTAGTTCACTCTCCCGATTACTTGGGTCCGAGAAGTCTTTCTTAAGCTTCAAGTAATCGTCACCTCTAGTTAAACATCCAATACTTCTAAACACTAATTCTTCGCCCCCGTGCGACCACAACCCTAAAACCTATTCAAATCTACCCTCTTTTCAAAACCAAAATACTTAACCAATCAAACTCTACTCGCCCCGTGCGACATACAATTCAAACGATCCTTTTACCAAGAACATTGTTTAGTCCCTTCTTCCGCGCATAACAGACTCGTGCTTCAGCCTCCCCTAGTGAGCAGACAAGCCAATGTTTAGCAGTTAGAATGCGACCTAAACTCTCGTTCAACTCATACCCACCTTTTACCAAGAACATTGTTTAGTCCCTTCTTCCGCGCATAACAAACCCGTGCTTCAGCCTCCCCTAGCGAGCAGACAAGCCAATGTTTAGCAGTTAGAATGCGACCTAAACACTCGTTCGTCAAACACAAACCCTTTACCCGTAGGTCGAACTACGGCTGCTCTGATTTCTCATTTATCAATGAGAATACGTAGGCACAAGATTGCGATGGTCTTGGCGAGCACAACCCCCTCTTTTATCCGTAGTCCCACGAACTACGAATGCTCTGATTTTCCATTTCTTACAAGTGAAGATACGTAGGCACAAGGGCCCTTATCCTTGGCGAGCACCCTATCTTAAAACCACCACTCCCCTTTAGCAAGAAATTCCTTTAGAAGATAAACCAGCGTAGCTAACTTTCTCTCACGAATCGAATCAAGAGGTTCCCGTTGAGTACAACGGACATGAGGGGTGCTAATACCTTCCCCTCATGTAACCGACTCCCGAACCTAGAATATTGGTTGCGATGACCATGTTCTTATCTCCTCAAAGGTTTTATCGATATTTTCCTATTCCATCCTTAGAATGAATAAAATTCGGTGGCGACTCTGTTTTGAACGTATTTTCCGCGTCCATCGCGAGGATCGTATTTTTCGAGGTACGACAGGTGGCGACTCTGCTGGGGAATAGTTGCATAGCCCTATGCTAGAGAGAGTCAAGCCTAACTTGACTCGATTCGCAAGAGTTGGATCCGCTTGTTTGTGAATCTTCTTCTATTGTTTACTTGTTTTATTTATTTGTTATTTGCTTGTTTGCTTTTATATATCTTATTGTTATTCTTGTGACACTATTGGGGTTCTCTGATTGTTGGAACTTTGTGAGATGGCTCCACACCCAAGTCCGAGAAAAACATAGGATTAGAATGGTGGTTGTGTAGTGGAATCCCTCGAGGAGTCTTTCTCGTTGGGAGGAAGCAAAAGCCCCGCTTAGAGTTGATTCACTTGAGGATGTTGTTGTCATGGTGAGTCTTTGCCATGGCAATGATGTTTTTGAGTTTGAATCTATAACTCTAAGGACCTTTTACCCTCAAACCATGGTGGTTGGTAGTGTTAACTCATGAGGGTCACTCCTTTTTGGGTTGATGCGAACGCCCCAATCAGATGAGATCCCTTGAACGTACCGTTATTCTGACAATGATATTTTCAACCTCGATCTATGACTCTGAGGTCCCTTTAAGAAACCTTGGACTCGATGGTTGTGTAGTAGAGACTCGCGAGGAGTCTTTCTCGTGGGACGACATGAAAACCTCACCTAGAGGAGATCCTTCGAGGGTATTATTATCGGATGAATCTTTGACATGGTAATAATATTTTTTTGAAAATATCCATGACTCTAGGCACCTACCCGTTTAGAGCCTACCTATGGGGTTCCTTTAATCGGAGATATCTGTTATTTACCCATTGTTCTATCTGACCTCATAGCGTGATTGAACCTGTGATCCTGTTTGCGCCTGCATTACATTTGCATACCATTGCATTCGCATTTCATGTGCATTACATATCATTCTCTCAACCAGAAAGCTTATTTAGCCTTGTTCATATCCTTCAGGTGATTTCTCGACACTCATACTGAACTGGTGGTAGCCGCAAAGAAGTTGAAGCGAGTTTAAGTGAAGTCAAGAGGAGCACAAACAACTCGAAGAACTGTTCAGACTAATCAAGTGGAAAGCTCGAGTAGTTATGTTAGAGGATAATTTTCAACATGTTAGCATGGAGAACCTTAACTCCTCATCAGGTTTCACTATGTCGACCAATCCCTTGTATGATCATCTGGCTAGTGGTAATCTTTTGCCAATGAACATTCCTGCCCAGCCTCAGATGATGCCATTGACTGATTCTATGGAGGAGAGGTTTTGTGCCCTTGAAGAAAAAGTTCAAGCTATGAAAGCGCGTGATAATTCTGGGCTCGATGCTGTTGATATGTGCCTTGTGCCAGACCTGGTAATTCCTTCGAGATTCAAAGTACCTAACTTCCAGAAGTACACCGGTCTCAGTTGCCCAAAGCGTCATTTGGTAATATTCTGCCGAAAGATGACTTTTCATGTCCTTGATGACAAGTTGATGATTCATTATTTTCAAGACAGTTTGAATGGTGCATCTTTGAATTGGTACATGGATTTAGAGAGAAGCCGCATTCAATCATGGAAAGATTTAGCCAATGCTTTCCTAAAGCAATATGAGTATAATTTGGACATGACTCCCAGTCGCACGTAGTTGCAAAGCCTATCTCAGAAGAGCAATGAATCCATTAAGGAATATGCACAACGGTGGAGAGAGTTAGCAGTCAGGGTGCAACCACCACTCTCGGACAAAGAATTGATCGACATGTTTTTGGACAGCCTGCATGAATCTTATCATGAAAGAATGGCTGAAAGTTCATTCTTGAGCTTCCCTGACCTTATAATAGTAGGAGAACGCATCGAGGAATACCTCAAAACTAAACAAATTCAGGATGCTTCGGGAAACCAGACATGAGAGACTGAATCCTTTAGCAATCCTCAAGAGGGAGAGGATAATGAAATGGATGTGGTTATAGCAAATGTCGAGTATTCTCAAGGTGCACCAGAAAAAATTTATGGTTCATCATCTTCTCGACAATTATCTGCGCCATATCATCCTTATAGGCAACCAATCAAGCCTAGGGCACCATACCAGAAACCCTGGGTTGCTCCTCATGCAAATCAACAAACCCGTGACCGAGGTTATCAGAACCAGTGTCAGAATCGGCATAGGCCTCGAAATAACTTGGAAAGAAGGACTGCTCCTCTTCATCTAGTCCCTATGTTGTATAGTCAACTTTTGCCGCATCTGGTTCGAAACTCGCTGGTAGAACCCAAAGTTATCAAGCCTTTGCCAAAACCATACCCGCCTGGGTATGATCCCGATGCTCATTATGGATATCATGCTGGATCAATGGGACATTCAACTGGGGATTGCAAAGCTTTTCAAGCCAAGGTGCAACAGTTGATTGATAAGAAATTCATATCCTTTCCAGAAGGAAATTTGGTTATGCACGTCAGCTTCTCACCGAAATGAGTTCCAACACTTCAAGAGGCATTTGTTAAATCCTATGGTTCAGACAAGAAGCCATCCTCAACACTGGCAACTTCAGGACATTTTTTATCATTTGCATTTGTAATTTCTTTTTTGCTAATTGCTACTTGCTTTTAGACATTGTCGTTTATTAATGGTATTGTTAATGTGATAATTATGCATGTTTTGAACAAGTTCATTCGTATTCACTCACATTTTCTTGTTTATCGCAAAAAAATCACAAAAATATTTCACTTCACTTCCTTTATCGCACAGCTGTTTAGCAAAGGTTTGAGGGAGGATGACGAAAGCTAAATACCCATAATTGCTGATAGTATGCTTTCGAATAAAATCTCGCTGATGATGTACAGGCATTGTTTCAATCCCTAAACACTGGAGAGATAAGGAGTTAGTCCCTAGTTAACCACTTCAAGCCTAGAAGTAGGAGTTTCCTTCGGATTACTAAACCCTTACTCTTAACCTGGGGCATGGGTAGTATTCAGTTAACTTGATTACGCACTCGAATCACGAAAGAAAACCCAAATACAAGATGGTTGTTCATCAATAACCCTTGACATGGCAGTCACAATCCTTCAAAAAAAATCAAAAGCCCGCTAAGTCGAACACCTCAAAAGGAGACTTAGGCAAAAACAAGGCAATCCCGATGGACTCGAAAAGCAAAGTCAGTCCATGCAAAAGTTAGGGATCAAAAACAAAACCAAAAAAGAGGTCCTCAAACCCTCAACAAAAACAAAATAAGATTCAGTGGCCACCCAAATCAAGGGGTTATTGACATCCATCAAAATAAGGTGGCTGCCATTTCAAGCAAACTTTGAACCATCAAGTTTACACCGTCAAGCTGGTGCAAAGTTAACTGAACGTAGGTATGGAGATCATTACGAAGAAGGGGTGGGTATAAATAATACTTTGAGCCTAATATCCTTTGTTTCTATAACCGTGAACCAGACCATGATACAACCCTCAAAAGACCTAATTGAGGCGGGTTTGTTCTGAAAGCATAACTACAACGAGGTTGCGTAAACTGACTCCTACATATTTACTAATCTTCTGTATTGGTGTCATATTTTTTCTATATCTTTCACACCAATTAAATTAGCATTGCGTTTGGACTAACAGTCCATTCGTCACACACTATCACATCATTTCTAATAAATGATCTTTTCAAAACTTACATGAATGTCGCATTAAAATTACCATTTTTGAATGAACAATTCTAGCTGTAAATCAGTACTTGGCATAATGGAATTCCAACGAAGAGCAACCAAAGAAGAACTTGATCATTCACTGATCTGAGGCAAATTCTTTCGAAGTTCAAACAGGGGAAAACCATTGCGAAATCTAGATGTTGGGGCAAATGGGTTCAAGCCATATCCTGGTATAATCATCGCCAAAGTTCTCATCCCAGAAGAAATCCTTCAAATACCTAGCAGACTGGGGCAGACCATTTGAACAGGGGCATATTAGTTGAACATGGGTCATTTCCCTTTATGCTTTCAAATTGGTCAAGCTGCCCATGCCATAGATCGGCAACGGTTGAGGTCAACAAACGTCAAAAGCCTTGGGGCAGAGCGAAAGTACGACTAACATGCATTAGTTAAGTCGCTACGCTCGCACAATCCATATGCATTGGTTAAATTGCTCTGCTCGCTCGAGTAACATGCATTGGTTAAGTCGCTACGCTCGCGCAGTCAACATGCTTTGGTTAAGTCGCTACGCTCACGCAGTCAACATGCTTTGGATAAGTCACTACGCTCAACATTTGTAAGTCGTCATGACATATCAACTAGAAGCTAGGTTCTTACTAGAACGAGTATACCACTTCTGCAAAGGATCCAACTAGGGGCAGGCTACCCAGAATTTCTTTTAATTAAGGGAGAGTCCCTCCAACGCTCAATCAACACAAGTTACGTCACTTCAACGCTCATTCTGTGGCAGAATACCTCAGGAATAATTACCTCAAGGGTCAGTTAATCAAGGTCGAAACCCTTCCTGACTAAAATTTGCAACAAACCATCTCGAGATCATCTCACGGTATATCTGCGTCCGAATTCCTTTCATGACTTGGAGTTTTGGAAGAAACCATCTCGAGTTCATCTCATGGTACAACTGTTTCCAACTTCCTTTCACGATGTGGAATGCTGGGGCAAGCCACCTCGAGTTCATCTCATGGTACAACTGTTTCCAACTTCCTTTCACGATGTGGAATGCTGGGGCAAGCCACCTCGAGTTCATCTCATGGTACAACTGTTTCCAACTTCCTTTCACGACTTGGAATGCTGGGGCAAGCCATCTCGAGTTCATCTCATGGTACCACTGCTTCCAGTTTCTGCTCAAGGAAAATTTATTCATAGACCCAGACTAGGGCAAGTTGAACTATACTGGGGCAGTTGTTCAAACAAGTTTATTCTCATCCGCAGGAGTTGAGTGTCAGGGAATTATACCATTACCCCACCAAATAACCTTAACCTCCTGAAAGGGCATCGTTGTCATTGGGTTTCATCCCCACGGCCTGGACCTGTTACCTGTCAAAACCGTGTAACCATCTCCAAAGTCCAGTTCCCGTCTGGCAAACTCTTTAAAGTCCAGTTCCCGTCTGGAAACCTTTTTAAAGCCCAGTTCCCACCTGGCAAATCATTTTAAAGCCCAGTTCCCGTCTGGCAACCTTTTTAAAGCCCAGTTCCCGCCTGGCAAATCATTTTAAATCCCAGTTTCCGTCTGGGAAACTATTTTAAAGTCCAACTCTCGTCTGGCAAATCCTTTAAAGTTCAGTTCTCGTCTGGAAAACTCTTTAAAGTCCAGTTCCTGTCTAGCAAACTCTTTAAAGTCCAGTTCCCGTCTGGCAAACTCTTTAAAGTCCAGTTCCCGTCTGGCAAACTCTTTAAAGTCCAGTTCCCGTCTGGCAATCATTTTAAAGTCCAGTTCCCATCTGGCAAATCATTTTAAAGTCCAGTTCCCGTCTGGCAATCATTTTAAAGTCCAGTTCCCATATGGCAAACCATTTTAAAGTCCAGTTCCCGTCTGGCAAACCATTTTAAAGTCCAATTTTCATTGGCAACCATTAAAAGTACACCCTCGATGGCATCCTCAATAACTAAAGTCCAATCTTTTATTGGCAACTACAAAAAGCCACTCCAGTTAGCATCTTCAATTTACTCTAAAAAGTCCAGTCTTCATTGGCAACCAATAAAAGTCCACCCTCGATGGCAACCTCAATAACTAAAGTCCAAATTCATTTGGCAATTACCAAATCCAGTCCCTGGTGGTATTTCCACCGGAAGTTCATCCCCAACATACCTGATCATGTGCATTGTCATAAGCATGGCATATAAGATAATATCATAATCATATCCAACATTAATACATCATTTGCATACGCATCTTGCATTCCCTAGCAGTTGCATTTTTAGTTGCATGTTGAGCATCGTAACGCATAGCATGACATAACAGCATAACAGGATCCGGGGTCAGTTCGCAAGCATCTTGGCCAGTTCTACATCAAAGTTGACAGTATGGCTCCGAAAAGAGTCAATACCCCGCGAGTCCAAAGGAATTTTACTCCCCAGCAAGTCATTCGTCAACCATGCAGTTGATAATGATAGTCCCCACGACTGCTGCTCTTATGGCTCCCCAAGCAGGGGTTCTCTTAAAAAGTTTCTTGAAGGCTTTCCTCCTGCAGAGTTCAAACAACAATGTTCCTCTAATAGGAATTTTGCTCAACTATTCCCCAAAAACATGTGTTCAGAGATACAACTTTGGTATCGCGAAGGACCTTAACGAATGAGGGACCGCTTCGACCACCTAAAGAGGATCGTTTATACCACTTTGGTATCATCGAAGTACCTTGACGAATGAGGGGCCGCTTCGACCACCCAAGGAGGATCGTTTATACCGCTTTGGTATCATTGAAGGACCTTAACGAATGAGGGACTGCTTCGACCACCCAAAGAGGATTGTTTATACTACTCTGGTATCGCGAAGGACCTTATTGGATAAGGGACTGCTTCGACCACCCAGAGAATATCAGGTTATCTTGTTCATCTTTTGCATCATGTCATCTCGTTCTGGTATACCTAATCTCTGCACTTTACTTACTTGTCAGACAAATTTCGAGGTCTTCTTGTATCTAATTGACTTCCACCTTAAAATGAACGCCTTACAGCTGTTCATCTCTTAGGTTTAAGGCAATTAGATAGGGGCATCTGTCATACCCGAAATTTGTCCTACCTTTTTTAAAATCTTCATTAGCCCGACTTTATTTTTCAATTCGCATCGCTTGTACAGCGTAGCGTTTTTTTTAGCAAAAATAAATTTTCTCACCTTTTTTAACGAATAAATTCGTGACACGTGGCATTGCTTATTTTATTTTATTTATTATTGTTTTTGTTTAATAATTTGATTTTTTATAAAATGTAAGTATAATATAGTTTTAATATTAATTAATTGATTAGTTTAAATTAGGATAAAACTAGAATTACTTAATTATAATTAGATATTAAAATTTTAATTAGGAATTGAGTTAATTAATAGATTTTAGATTAGATCAAATTAATTAGAGATTAAAATAGTTAATTTAGAATCATTGAATTAGAATAGGTTTTTATTTATTTATTAGAAATTAGAAAAATCAATTTAAAATTATATTAATTAATTAATTCAGGAAAAAAAACAAGAAAATTAGAAAATAAAAAAAACAGGGTTGGATTTGGGGATTCTTGGAATGAGATTTAGGGTTTTGAAAATTTGATATAAATTGGGAATCACACTGTTCATCATCGGAGGAGAAAACCCTAGCTGCAACCTTGACCTTACAGTCAAACCTTCCGCGGCCGCCCCCGTACCGTTCATTCTCCTCACATCACCATTCTGCCGGATTCATTACCGTTCCTCCGCTTTCACCATGAAACAACCTCCATTTCGCAGCTCAACCCTCTCGCATGAAACCTTCTTCTCCGTTTCCATTTCATCACCATCACCCCAAAAAACACACGAATAACCTCCTCTTCTTCCCCCAAAAAACCCTTTCGTTGAAAAACCCAACATATAACTAAACTACCGATCTACAAATCTTTGTCATCGTGAAGCACGAATCACCGATGCACCACCTCTCAACCCATCATCACTTTCGATTTGTTTCCACCTCCGACAGGTTTTACGATAACTGCACTGCGAGAGCCTTAGACTAGCAGTTCATGATGTCTACAAGGTTTGATGATTTGAGCTCATGTCTGTGGGTATGTTGGGATCGATATCGGGTTGAATGACATAACTATGGAAGTGTCATTCTCAAGTTGTCCGCAAAATCTCAGGCTCAGATTGGGAGTCAGAAAGCCTTTGAACCCAATGGTCTAGCAAGCTCAATAGCATTGGTTCATATGAGTTAGGAGAAAACGTTGGATATAAGTGGAAAGAGGTCGTAGCAGCTGGGTTCAGGCTCCCTGTAATTATCTTTCAGTCCTTCACTTCTCAGTAACAACAACTCGAGGCGGCAATGACGTATGTGTTTGCGGTGTCGACATGAAAATCCTTAACCACAGCAAACAAGGAAGTCCCAGATGCGTTTGTCAGCTTAGCTTTGAGTCGAATGTTGCGGTAACGATTCAAAATAATCCTCTATGTTTGAATATGTTCATGGCTATCATTTTGTGATTAAGTTTCATTTCTTACACAAGTTGTGTATTCGGTTTGCAAATATTTGGTTTATGTTATAAATGTCGGCTTGCTGTGGTATCCTCTGAAACCGATATGTCTGTCGCATATTGTACACCATAGAATATAAAGAATGGTGTTCTGAACATCACAATTTTGTTTTGGAATATGTTGATATTGTTTTTACGAGATACTGATGTTTTCGTCTCAATCTTGCGGTAGGTGTCGGATTTGTTTTTGCAGGGGTTTGTGCTGCTGTTCTATAAGGATACTATCTTACAGTGATTTGATATGTATGGTTAATGGAATTCTGTTTTCCAGCTATTATGTTTTGTGCAAATATCACCTTGTATAACTCATATTTTGAATCATTCGCTGATGTTGGTTGGGGCATTTGTTATGTTGACGTCACAGTATGCGAAAGTTATTTTCGAATATTATTTACGTCCTCAATACATTATGTTTCAGATTATAATAGTATGTTAATTGCAGGATTTAACTTGATGACTACCATTGATGTTGGTTACTATATTATGAATACGAGAGACCTGGCAGATTGAGTTTCCTTTTATGTTGTTTCTAAATCATTTCAACTTTGCGTTCCTTGTTACTGCTTCAGTTGTGTTACCGTCAATTTCTATTATTATATTATTCAATCACTTTCGGCGGTACGAATTGGTTTGGCTGTTCGGTTCTTCTTGTGTTATATGTTGGCATAATAATTGTGATAAATATTGTTGGGAGAAATGATTAGTACACAGGTTGCTGCAAGAAATGTGCAAGCATCGGGTGAGAGCTTGAGAGCTTGAAGTCCAAATTTCATTTTGATCTAGTTTTTGTTACGACGGAGAATTCAACTAGTGACGACCGCGACCAGTTTTGAGGAAAAAAGCAAGATGGAAGTTAGTTGTGTTCAAGCTTTGAAAGCCACTGTCATTGAGCAACCAAAATGGCCACACAAACTGCACACAATTTGCTACTATTAGTACTTGATATTTCATTGTTTCTTTTGACAGGAAAATTAATAAATCTGATCTCCTGTCTGCAAGTTAGATGCCGAAGCCACTACTCCCACGAAGCCGGTAGCATTGCGACAGTAACTTTCGAGTCCAACATCAACAACATGACACCGCAACAATGGCACGACTCCGTTTTAACGACTTTGCAACAACAACTCAGAAGACAACACCGCTAACTGAGACAATAAGCATTCTGTTATGGCAGTCATTTCATTTTTTGCAGGTACCGTTGATGAGAGTCTAAGCTCGGTGTAAGCGCGAGTTTGGACTCACTTACAGTAGACCCGACAGCAACTGGTCAATGGAAGTTTACGTATTTGTTTCCCCGTGACGCCCGACAACTTAGTAGTAGCTCATGGTAGGCGTTTCGAATAGGCAGTGCTTTGCATATTTTAATTTGCTCGTATGTTGCTGCTGAGATTTACTATTGTCTCATTTCGATAATGATTCCGTCTACCGTTTCGACTATGCCATTAGTTTTCGATTTCCTGATATTGGTCTTGTAAATATTATGATTTTATTGTTGGTATTGTAGCCATGGTTAAATTTTCAGAATGTGGATAATGGGATAATAACTTTTGTTTATCTCATGTGTTATCATATTATTGCTGATGCATATATGGTTAACATACAGTTTGGTTTTGGATGCATCTTCGACAATATTTTGATAGGTGGTTTAAGATTAGTTTGTTTTTTATGTACTTAGATTTCAATTTCAATAATACTGCGTTTTATTTAGGCTATATCAATTTTGTGATAACTATGCATTACTAACGGTGTCTTGGTTCATGCGTATTTAATGTGATTTCTACTGACATTTAATTTGTTTAGTGTATTCAAGTTGGTAATAGCAATCTTGAATTGATACTACTGTTGAACTGAATTGTTTGAGCCATATGTCTAGAGAAACAGGTATGAGCATTAAAATTTTCTTTTGAATTCTTAGAATATATCTTTGGGTTGTGATTTAATTTCATTTTAATATTGATATTTTATTATATTTAATATAGTTAATCTTAATTAGTTTGATTAATTAAATTAAAAAAATCTTTTATTTGATTAAGATCATTTTCATAAAACGAATTTCAAATCAATCTTTTTTTCATTGTTAAAATTCAAAATATTTTCTTGACATTGTGTTTTTAGCTTGGATTTAGATTTCAGAATTATTTGATATCTTGCTTGATGGGTTTGTTTTCAATCACATATTCTAACCTCCATTTGATCAAATGTATCCCACTCCCCTCAAAATGTAATAAATTTTATCGCTTTCGTATTATTTATACTTTAATGCTTTAAAACTATTTTAAAAATAAATTCTCGATTCATCGAGCCACTTTCTACCTTGTAAGTCGAGTGCTTTCAAAGCCTTGCTATCAACCTTTGATCATAATACACAACATTTTAAGGCTTAATCCTGGACTTCCTTACAGTGATACCTATTTGATCAATTATTTCTAGTTGGTCACTTAGAAGACTAGCCCACTTTGCTAGTGCATACGTTAAAACTCAATTTCAAACCTTGATTCATATCAAAAGTTTTCTTCAAACCAAACTAAAACACTTAATAATTATTCAAATACAATTTCGATAAAGATGAAAAAGAGAGATTTCCAAGTCTTTGGTTCACTCTCCCAATTGTTTGGGTCTGAGAAGTCTTTCTTAAGCTCGAACAATTGTCTTCTAAAAAACGATAAAGGA